>CM045996.1:110947167-111426601 GCA_025175895.1 Wurfbainia villosa
GTTGTTGGACTCTGTTCAAGCCCTGCTCGAACCTGAACATGTTCAAACCATGGAATAGTTTAATACTAATATGGTAAGAGTCAGAGGTCAATCGTTAGCTTTGGTTGTTGGACTCTCTCCAAGCCGGGCTAATTGGTTGAATGCGCTCTAACCATATTAAAACTATTTCTCGATTAATGGGTTGGCTTTAACCTGAAGCATTGACTTGTTGGATTCTCTCCAAGGTCGATGTGAAGGGAGGTGAAGTTGGGTGATATGCATATGATGCATACATGTTATTGAGTTAACAACCCAATGTATATGTGAACATTCAATTAGTTAATAGCACATTGTGATAGTTGCATATATGTGATATGCAATCAGTATACTTGATACCTATCATTGTATCTATGAATGGCTTGTTGAACTCTCTCCAAGGTTGTTCATATCTATGTTGGATATCAGCCTATTCGGAGATGGACCTACGATCTCCCAAAGTGATTTTTGTTGGAGAATTGAGGCCGCTAGAGGGGGGGTGAATAGCGTTTACTCTTGCGTAGATGGAAAAATGTTCGCGTGCTTGTCTACAATTTTCGTTAGTGCAGCGGAAACAAAGATAATAAAGCAACAACGACAACACAAACACACAAACGCAAGGATATAACATGGTTCGGAACCGAACCGATTCCTACTCCACGGATCGAGCTCTAAAGAGCTCTAGCGATGCCAATGCAATCACTAACCACAAATACTCCTTCTCGACACAAGTCGGAGGTGGAGAAACCTCTTACAAACTATTCTTACAATAATAAGAAAATAGATACATGCAATTACAACAATGAAATATAATGCAAGTAAAGAAAACTACTTTACAAGAGCACTTTGGTTGCTTGATCTTTGGTTGCCTTGGACTAGCCTTGAAGGACTGAAAGAGCACCAACAATTCCCCTTCAAATCGCCCAAGAAAAACCCTTGCTTCAATCCTCCACGAATAGATGCTTTTAACCTGTATCGGGCTGGATTTCCACCTATCAGTCGACTGCCATAAGTCACCAGTCGACTGATGCCACTGTTGTCGTGAGACAACGGCTCGATCCACGCTGGAAAAACTCCAACGGATCTCTTGGCGATCGCGCTAACGCGTAGTCGGCCCGCGTCGGCTACGGCGTGCTCGACCAGAACTTAGCGATCGATTGCCAACCCTTAGCGGTCGATGCCGTGACATCGATCATTGCTCCAATGAGCGATCGCGAGCAATTCTAGCTCTAAATTGGCAGTCGAACTCAAGTCGACTCACGGCAGTCGAACCGGTCATAATGCCAGTCGACTGCCAACCTCAAAAATGAGGTTTTAACCCAAGTATGGTGCCCCCATACTTGCTAGACCACCCTTAGCCTAGACCTAAGCCTTCTAGCCACCTCCATCAGCCTCACGCATCTCGGATCCCTCCAAGTCATCCATGACTTGTTCATCCATCGCGCTAGCCTCTAGGTGCTTCCGTCGGCTATGTCATGCTAACGGTGTTTACACCGCCAAGGCACATTGGACTTACGCCGCCAAGACTCCGCTTGGACTTTACACCGCCAACCATTGGACTTATGCTGCCAAGACTCCCGCTTGGACTTTACGCAGCCAATATCAAACCCCTTGGACTTCTCATGCTAAGACTCAAGCTTGGACTTTCCCTTGCCAACCCATGTTGGACTTTTACATTGCCAAGACCCATGTTTGGACTTTTCCCTTGCCAACCCATGTTGGACTTCTCAAATGCCAAGACCATGCTTGGACTTTCCCTTGCCAACCCATGTTGGACTTTTACATTGCCAAGACCCATGCTTGGACTTTTCATGTGCCAAATGTCCCACTTGGACTTTTCATGCCAAGTACTCAAGACTTGGACTTTACCAAATGCCAAGTGTTCCACTTGGACTTTCCATGCCAAGTACACAAGACTTGGACTTTCCCATGACAATTACATTGTCATATGTTTTTGTCGAAACATCAAAACATCACTCGAGTCAAACTCGAGTCCTGGTCAATCGTGACCTGGGCCGATTGCACCAACAATCTCCCCCTTTTGATGTTTGACAAAAATCAAACAAATCATTTGAGTTAGACCACTAACTCAAATCCCTTACCAATTATCCCAAATTGGTAAACACTCTCCAAATGTTCTCCCCCAAACATTCTCCCCCTTTTTGACTAACATCAAAAAGGTTTTCTCTCCAAGGAGGTTAATGTCTCATGTCCCAATGAGATCTTACAATCTCCCCCTTGATCCAAAAATAAATACCTAGGATGCCTACCATCTTCCTAGTGATAATTCACATATCACTCAAGAGAGGCAATCCTATACTCTCACCCAATTTCCAAATTGGGTATCAAAAACCCATCAATTTTCCCAATTGATGATACTTTCCCAATAACTTCTCCTCTTCAAGGAGAAAAATACATCCATCATCCCAAGATGGATACCTCCCCCTAAAGGCTTGCTCCCCCTTGACCATTGCACCAACAATGTCCTTGGGAAGCCCCTAAGCGAATAGGAACTCTAACCCATCAAAATTAAGGTTCTAAGTTCAACATAGAACTTTCACTCACCCTAAATTTGATACTTTGACCTAACACAGCTCCTAATCCATATCCAATGGATTTTCACCCTTTATAATGCTTCCTAAAGCATATCCTAGGGTTAGGAGTGATTAGGAACCTTTTCCATAGCTGAACACGGGCTAAACAAACCTTGTTAACTCGAAATCAGACACAGCGGTCGACACGTGATGTCGATCGTCACGCCACCCATATCGATCATTGATAGCATCGATAAATTTCCGAATTTCAGCTATCAGTATCGAGATTTGGAAAAACATAAGTAATTATACGTAATTTGAAAAATCATAAAATTTGACACGTATATTACTTATAGTCATTACAATGGGTGAAAAATATTTGAAAATTATTTTGCCCATAAAATAGTGAGTTTGATACAAAACTCAAAACCATTAAAATTTTCAATGTTTTGGCCCTATTTTGTATCAACTTCATCAATGGTGATTGCTATCAAAAGATAGACTTCACCAAGGTTTTCTAAATTGATTTTAAAATGATTTCAAAACCATGTTTTGGATCATATTCCTTGGGCTCTATGCACATGACTTGTACACAAGCTTTCCTAATGATCCACATTTGAAATTAGATGAGTTTTAGTTCATCTAGATGCAAAAACTATGCACCTTGAACTTAACTCATATCCTAGCATCTCACATGTATCTAGGGTGTATAAATACACATACATGTCAATTGGATGTGAGATGTGGGTTTTGGTTCATTTAAAAACTAGGGTTTCATGCATCTTCTAAGGCAACCCTACTTGATT
This sequence comes from Wurfbainia villosa, assembly GCA_025175895.1. Taxonomy (NCBI): domain Eukaryota; kingdom Viridiplantae; phylum Streptophyta; class Magnoliopsida; order Zingiberales; family Zingiberaceae; genus Wurfbainia; species Wurfbainia villosa. The sequence continues at coordinate 110,950,523 of CM045996.1, forward strand.
CCCTTATGAATGGGACTCCAAGTCATGTCATAGTCCTTAAATCAATTTCAATCGAAATTTTTCTTAAATACATGAATGATTATGGAATTAATGATGATATAAATAAGCATATGCTCATAATCATGATGTCATGGCATAAGATGAAATCTAAAAACACATGATATTTAAAACCTTAATCCTAAAACATGAACATGACATATAAAATGATTAAAAGTAAGCATGATGTCATGACATGTTATATGACAATCAAAGCATGACATATAAAATATATAGGTATAGTAATACCTAAATTTTAATATTAATTGCCATTTGATATAATTAGATATATTTTGTCATATTAACCTAATCTCCCTAGTGTGCCAAGAACCCAAAATGGCACACTAACCTCTAAACCCAACTTGTACCAATTTGATCATTTTATCAAAACTTCTCAATTAATATTGGCACATCCTAAAATCCTTTAGAATTCAAATCTAACCACATCCCAAGGTAACCAAAACCTTGAAAATGACCTAACATGCCACCTTTGCCATGGTTGAGTTAACTACCCATCCAATCAAGGTTGGCACACCCTAAACCCATCTTAGCGTGAATCAATCACGCTCTTAGGAACCCAAAACCGATTTGAGCTCCTAGGGTTAATTAGGTATTCCTTAGGGATAACCTCCCTAGATACCTTCCTAATGACCCTGCTAGGCTTGTTAGCCTTGGTCATTTGGGTCTTACCTAGGTTGACTCTAGGGGTAACTCCCCTTGCAACCTTCTTAGTGGCCACCCTAGGTTTCCTAGAAACCCTAGCCACTAGGCACACCCTTTGGTCAACTCTAGGGATGACTTCCCTATTGACCTTGGTCTTCCAGGACCTAGTTTGTGTTCCATAGTCAAATGGAACACTATGATAAGCCACTTTAGGCTTAGGTTTGTGACCCAAACCTTGCTTGCCCTTGGTTGACTTTTGACTCTTAGGTCCTTGGTGTTGACTTTGACTTTTGGACCTTTGACTTAGACCATTAGACCCTTTAAATTGGTTTTGTATATTCCTAAGGGTCTTTTCTAGTTTCTCAAGCCTTGACCTCAAGGCTTGGTTTTCTAATTCCAATTGTCCAATTGATTTTTGATTAAATTCTTGGGCATGGGACTTTCTAGGCATATGCCTAGTCCATTTAGGATTTAGACCTAGGTGCTCTTGCACCTTTCTAATTGTCTCCCTAGGTAAAATTGATCTTGAGTTATTTGACCTAGGTTTGTCCTTAGGTAAATTATTTTTAGGGACATTAGTCTCAAACTTCTCCCTATTATCTACATGGACTCTCTTAGCTCCTAAGCAAAAATATTTATTCCTATTAGCATGCTTTTCATAAATTGCAAGAGAATTAAAGTTCCTAGCATGCTTTTTAGCATTTAAATTAGAAGATGCATTACTAAAATATACCTTAGGGTTAGCCTTAGCTCCCCCTACTTGTGATGCTTCTTCTTGGGTCTTTTTGCTCCCCCTAGGACATTGATTCCTATAATGTCCTTTTGAATTGCACTTGAAGAATATGATGTGCTCCTTGCCTTTAGGTGTTGGGGAACCGGCATCTTTGACTTTTGGTGTCGGTGGAGCTTTCCTAATCTTCTTTGGGCACTTGCTCTTATAGTGCCCAAATTCCCTACACTCAAAACACATAATATTATTTTTATTTGAAATTAGAGTGTTTGAATTACCTAGGTTAATGGAGACCGGAATTGGATTTTGGGCTTCTTCATCTTGACCGGATGTCGAAGCTTCTTCTTGATGCTCCGGTGTTGAGGAAACTCTAATCTCCTCCTCAATCCTAGAGGTGGATGCTTCTTCCACTTCCTCCACCAACCCAGAAATTGACTCCCTATCAACTTCCGATTCTACTTCCTATTCCTCATTAGATGTTGATGATCTCTCAACCTCTAAGTCCTCACTTCCTTGTGAGGATGATGCATTAGCCTCTTCGGTCTCTTCCTCTTGGACCATTGATGGGCTTTCATGGAGCTTGGCCAAATTGCTCCATAGCTCCTTGGCATCCACATAGTCACCTAGGCTACACAAGAGGTCATTAGGAATTAAATCAAAAATGAATTTGATTACCTTCTTGTTTTTCTCGAAGGCTTGGAGTTGATCTTCACTCCACTTCTTCTTCTTGAGGAACCCTCGCTTTGGTCCTATTGGATAGCTAAAACCCTCCATCAAGATAGACCATTCTTCGAAGTCCCTCATCATTAGGAAGTCTTCAATTCTTGACTTCCATTGCTTAAACCCTTCTTGTCCATAGAAGGTATAGGGGATAGGTGTGTTGATATCCCATCCCAAATGTCCTTGAACTTCCATCTTTTCCTCTAGCGTCTTGACTCCGGGTTGTTAATCCGTAGAAGAGCCCCGGGCTCTGATACCAATTGTTGGAGAATTGAGGCCGCTAGAGGGGGGTTGAATAGCGTTTACTCTTGCATAGATGGAAAAACGTTCGCGTGCTTGTCTACAATTTTCATTAGCGCAATGGAAACAAAGATAATAAAGCAACAACGAAAACACAAACACACAAACGCAAGGATATAACGTGGTTCGGAACCGAACCGGTTCCTACTCCACGGATCGAGCTCTAAAGAGCTCTAGCGATGCCAATGCAATCACTAACCACAAATACTCCTTCTCGACACAAGTCGGAGGTGGAGAAACCTCTTACAAACTATTCTTACAATAATAAGAAAATAGATACAAGTAATTACAATAATGAAATATAATGCAAGTAAAGAAAACTACTTTACAAGAGCACTTTGGTTGCCTTGGACTAGCCTTGAAGGACAGGAAGAGCACCAACAATTTCCCTTCAAATCGCCCAAGAAAAACCCTTGCTTCAATCCTCCACGAATAGCTGCTTTTAACCTGCATCGGGCTAGATTTTTGCCTATCAGTCGACTGCCATAAATCACCAGTCGACTGATGCCACTATTGTCGTAAGACAATGGCTCGATCCACGCAGGAAAAACTCCTCGGTAGCGATCGGCTGCATTCCCAATGCTCAACACAGAACTTAGCGATCATTGCCGACCCTTGGCGCGATCAGTGCATCGATCACGATCGCTCCAATGAGCAGTCGACTGCCAAAGCAATTCTAGCTCTAAATTGGCAGTCGAACTCAAGTCGACTCACGGCAGTCGAACCGGCCATAATGCCAGTCGTCTGCCAACCTCAAAAATGATGTTTTAACCCAAGTATGGTGCCCCCATACTTGCTAGACCACCCTTAGCCTAGACCTAAGCCTTCTAGCCACCTCCATCAGCCTCACGCATCTCGGATCCCTCCAAGTCATCCATGACTTGTTCATCCATCGCGCTAGCCTCTAGGTGCTTCCGTCGGCTATGTCATGCTAACGGTGTCTACACCGCCAAGGCACATTGGACTTACGCCGCCAAGACTCCGCTTGGACTTTATGCCGCCAACCATTGGACTTATACTGCCAAGACTCCCGCTTGGACTTTACGCAGCCAATATCAAACCCCTTGGACTTCTCATGCCAAGACTCAAGCTTGGACTTTCCCTTGCCAACCCATGTTGGACTTTTACATTGCCAAGACCCATGCTTGGACTTTTCCCTTGCCAACCCATGTTGGACTTCTCAAATGCCAAGACCATGCTTGGACTTTCCCTTGCCAACCCATGTTGGACTTTTACATTGCCAAGACCCATGCTTGGACTTTTCATGTGCCAAATGTCCCACTTGGACTTTTCATGCCAAGTACTCAAGACTTGGACTTTACCAAATGCCAAGTGTTCCACTTGGACTTTCCATGCCAAGTACACAAGACTTGGACTTTCCCATGACAATTACATTGTCATATGTTTTTGTCGAAACATCAAAACATCACTCGAGTCAAACTCGAGTCCTGGTCAATCGTGACCTGGGCCGATTGCACCAACAATTTTGGGGTTTCAAAATTCAAAAAATGAATGGGATTTATAAATGTATATTGATGCATTTTGAATCATCTTTCTCATATATGCTCGATTTGTATTTCTAGGTTAATTGATTGATCATGATGTCTTTGAATTTTCTCTCGATTTTGGATTCAAATAAATTTACTGGGCCAAACTTCTTGGACTGACTTAGAAACTTGAGAATTGTTCTCAAGATGGAAAAGCTTGCATATGTCCTTGAAGAGCATCTTTCCACCCGTCCAAAAAATGATGCAACTCTGGACCAATTGTTAGCCTATCAAAAACATGTGAGTGATTCTGAACTAGTGAGTTGCATCATGCTAGCCGCGATGGTACTCGAGCTGCGGAAGCAACATGAGCATATGAATGCTCATACCATAGTCTTTCATCTTTATGAGTTGTTTGATGAGCAAGTGAGATCCGAAAGGTTTGAAGACTCCAAGCTCCTCTTCACCTCTGAGATGCAAGATGGTTCATTTGTGGTACTGCTCAATATGCTGAAGACTATGGAGCCTTCTATGAAGCATGAGCAGGGGATGGTGTTGTTAGTTGATTCCTCGAAGAAAGATTCTAAGAGGAAGTCGAAGGAATAATAGAAGGGGAAGAAAAAAAGGCTAAAACGGCAGAACCAGCTCAAAAGGACACATGCCATTATTGTGGTAAGGAAGGTCATTGACGAAGAAACTACAAGATTTATCTAGAGTCTGTGAAGAAGAAGAAGGCATCCGATGCCCCATCTTCTTCAGATATCTTTGTTATTGATTGTCATTTTATTTCCTTAGACACTTGGGTATTGGATACCGGGTGTAGTTCACATATATGTAATAACATACATGGCTAAGGAATAGAAGAAGACTCGTCAAGGGAGAGTCAAATTTACGTGTTGGGAATGGAGCAAAGGTTGCTGCACTCGCCATCGAAATGTATTTGTTGAAACTCCCTACAGGACTTGTCTTAGAACTGGACAGTTGCTTTTATGTTCCTTCATTGATAAAGAACATCATTTCTATTTCTTGTTTAAATAGAAATGGATACCATTTAACTTTTAGTAACAATTGTGGTTACATAACTTTGAATGGTGTTCTTTATGGGACTGGAACTTTAAGCAATGGTATTTATATGTTGGATGTATCTAGTGACATTTTCAATATCGAAATGAGCAACAAGCGTGCTCGAAAAGATAATCAATTAGCCTCCTACATGTGGTATCATTTTCTTGGCCATGTAAGCAAGAAATGCATGTCCGAATTACACCGATATGGAATTCTGGAATTGTTTGAATTAGATTCATACGATACATGTGAATCATGCTTAAAAGGCAAGATGATTAAGTTACCTTTTACGGGAAAAGGTGAACCGGTGGGAGAGTTACTTGGTCTAATACATACGGATGTATGCTGACCTATGACAACTCATGCTCTAGGAAGCTATAGCTATTCCATTACCTTCACCGATGATCACTCACGGTTTGGGTATATGTTCTTGATGAAACACAAGTCTGAAGCCTTTGAAAGGTTCAAAGAATTCAGAAATGAAGTAGAGAAACAACTTGGAAAGAGTATTAAAATACTTCGATCGGATCGAGGTGGTGAATATTTGAGTCAAGAGTTTCTAGATTATCTAAGGGAAATGGTATATTGTCTCAATGGACTCCGACGTAAACACCGCAGCATAATGGTGTATCTGAGAGGTGTAACCGGACCTTGTTGGACATGGTCAGGTCGATGATGAATCATGCGAATCTTCTCAAGTCCTTTTAGGGCTATGCACTTCAGACAGTTGTTTTCTTGCTAAACAAAATGCCAACCAAGGTAGTCTCTACTACTCCATATGAGATATGGAATAGTAAGAAACCTCATTTATCTTACTTGAAGATATAGGGTTGTCCTACTTATGTGAAGCGGACTGTATCAGACAAACTGGATGTTAAGTCTGATAAATGTCTATTTATTGGATACCCTAAGGAAATGAGAGATTACCAATTCTATCACCCTGTGGAACAAAAGGTGTTTGTTTCAAGGCATGCTATGTTTCTAGAGAAAGAGTTTCTCTTGCAAGAAAACAGTGAGAGTGTCGTTGAGCTTAAGGAGGCTCAAGAGACTCCAATAGACATTGATAAGATACCGGGTGAAGTACCATAACTGATAACTCATAGTGATGATTCATCGGCTGGACCTATTATGACACCACATCTTCATAGATCCGGTAGAACACGCAATATTCCTGAGAGATATGGATTTCTCATAAGTGAATCGAACAACGTGTTACTCATTGATGAGGAGGAGCCTACCAGTTATGAAGAAGTTCTGAAAAGTTCAGAAAGGGATAAATGGCTTAACGCCATGAAGTCAAAAATGGATTCCATGTATGAAAATCAAGTTTGAAACTTGGTTGACCCACCTGAAGGCATAAAACCTATAAGGTGCAAGTGGGTTTTTAAGAAGAAAACTGACATGGATGGTAATGTGATTACCTTTAAGGCTAGATTAGTGGTGAAAAGCTATCGTAAAAAATAAGGTGTCGATTATGACGAGACCTATTCACCGGTAGCTATGCTTAAATCCATTCGGATGCTCCTGGCCATAGTGGCTCATTATAATTATAAGATATGACAGATGGATGTGAAAATGACTTTCCTTAACGGAAACTTACTCGAGGACGTGTATATGATACAACCTGAGAGTTTCACATCGATTGATAAAACCAAGGTATGCAAACTTCGGCGGTCCATTTATGGACTGAAGCAAGCATCCAGGAGCTTGAATATCCATTTTAATGAGACAATCAAAAGTTTTGATTTCTCACAAAATCCAGACGAACCCTGTGTGTACAAGAAAGTTAGTGGGAGTGCAGTCATATTCCTAGTATTGTATGTCGATGACATATTACTTATAGGAAATGATATATCTGTCTTATAGTCGGTTAAAATTTAGTTATCCAAAACATTCTCCATGAAAGACCTGGCAGAAGCGACCTACATCATTGGAATCAAGATCTATAGAGATAGATCGAAACAATTGCTTGGCCTTTTGCAGTCTACATATATAGACCGAGTGCTAAAGAGGTTTAGCATGTCGGAATCTAAGAAAGGATTCCTACCCATTAGGCATGGGATACACCTTTCGAAGTCTATGTGTCCGCGCACAGAAGACGAGAGAATTTGCATGAATAAGATTCCCTATGCATCCGCAACAGGATCTATCATGTATGCTATGTTATGTACGAGACTCGATGTATCGTATGCTCTGAGTGTCACGAGCAGATACCAGTTTGATCCAGGAATGGATAATTGGGAAGCTATTAAGACAATCCTTAAGTACTTGAGAATAACTAAGAATGTGTTCCTAATATATGGAGAAGGGGACATGGTGATATGCGGGTATACAAATGTCAGTTTCCAGACAAACAAGGATGATTCCAAGTCTCAATCTGGGTATGTATTCACCTTGAATGGAGGCACAATAAGTTGGAAAGGTTCCAAGCTTGACACTATAGCGGATTCTGCCACTAAGGAAGAATACATTGCAGCTTCAGAAGCAGCAAAGGAAGCGGTTTGGATTAAGAAGTTCATTTCTGAACTTGATGTGATCTCATCAATGAAACATGTGATTCGCCGTTATCATCTGATCAGAGAGATCATAAGTAGGAACGAAATATAAATCGAGAAAATTCCAACTGAAAGGAACTTAGCGGATCCTTTAACTAAAGTCTTACCTCAAAGTAAGTTTGAGGATCATGTTAGAGCTTATGGTATTGGATACCATGACAATTGACATTAGGCCAAGTGGGAGTTTGTTAATAATATATGAGAGGTGTGCTAAGGCAATCGCCTTATGGTTGTACCATATATTTTATAAATGAAGATTCACTATTTGAGTATACATATTTTCATGTATTTGATTAGATCTTAAATTCATTTATTGAATGTCCATAATACAATTCACAGCATGAGAGAATTTGTGATTGGATCACAATTAGTGAGTATCTCTATATGTGTAATTATGATGTGTTGGAATTATCCCTAGTCGATGAATTGATGGATTTGGGCACCATCAATTCTATCGAGACTAGCACGAGATATACTCTTTGGTGTATCCAAGCAGCTGATTCTCACTGGTTAGAGACATTGTGATGTCCGGAGTTAATCGTGGATGCTAGTTATGGTAACTAGTTCATTAGAGTGACAAGCTGTAAGACTTCATATGGTTCTTTGCATATATGGATATGTCAATGAAGTTCTTACTGCAGCTTAAGTGCGATGTTCCTTTGACTTGTGGGATTCAAGTCATCTTAGTCATGGAGACTTATGCTTTGACATCTTAAGCAAGCATCTCCAAGGAGATGTGGACCCGGGATGATTGGGTATAAGTCGAAATGCCCGAAGGTGTTTGAATAGCCTATAAAGGATTCACCACTTCTTGCGAGGAGATGTATACCCTTGGCCTCTCGTCGGATTGTTACTAAAGTCTTTGGCCAAAGCATTACATGTTTAGAGTAAGGTACTCTATGATACATGTGCAGTAACTAGAATCCGTAGGATGAGGAAATGATACTTGGGCTAGGTGTGACATAGTCAGCCTAGTGGGGACTGACACTATAGATTATGCTCTGAACCAAGTGGGTATAAGATGAGTGAAGGGAACGGGGCACAATTCATTGTAGCTGCTGAAGGGTTTCAGAAATGGTTCTGGGATCAACCATTGATTTTTCGGTTAATGTGGGATCACGATGTACTACTAGGTGTCACTCAAAATCGTTCTATAATTAATGGTTAATTATAAATGGCCAACATAAATCAGGAACCTATTTAGTCACACGCACAATGAGCGTAATCCGAAGGATTTAAAACGAGATTGAGAATGAGATTCTCATATCGAGAGAAACTAAGTTTGGTTGGACCAAACAAGGAGCGAGCATGAAATCGTTTCAATCGCAACGGAAGCATGGATGGGCCGAGTCTTATGAAGATATGATGGATGAACCAAATTGGTTTGGTTCTAATGCAATGGTGGAAAATAAACCAAAGTGGTTTGGTTTGTTTTAAACGAATGAACCAAAGTTAGTTCGGTTCATTTTAACTTAAAATAGACCAACTCGGTTCGGTTTATTTTAACTTAAGTTATTGAAGCAGGTTAATGGGTTTTGGTTAGAAACCAATAACTCTAAGGAGAAGGTTTCTTAATGGTTAAGAAATACACGCTCTATAAAAAAGCGCGGCTAGAGGTTTGGAGAGCCCTAAGTTTTATTTTTGGAAACTTCTCTTCCTTTCCTCTCCCTCTCTTCTCCTTGCCACTGCCCAAGAGATCCACGCCCAGCTCTTGTACCACCGTCCACCTCTGTGCCATCGCCGTCCAGCTGCTGCCGACCACCCCTCCAGCGACCCTTCGACGACCAACCTTGGCTCCGGTGACCAAGGATCATCCGGCCACCTCCTTTGGTCGGCGCCAAGTGCTCCACCAAGCTGTCTAGTTTTTGGACAACTTATTTCCTTCTTGTCGGAGGGTCGTTTGGGCGGCGTTTGGAGCTCCAACAGTGACTTCCTTGCAAGGAATTTGATCTCCGGTAATCCTCATAGGTGGAGGACCAAGGATTCATCAATCAGTTGACGAATACCTCTTCGGAGAAGCGAGTTTTGGGGACTCATTTTTGCATCCGAATTTTGATTCGGATTGTGATCTTCTCTCAATCACATCGTCTTCGACACGAGGCTAGTGACTCCTACGAAGACGAGGCTGGTAGCTTGGCGAAGCTATCCCGATGGTACTTGGTGTGGATACGGATAGAGGCAACTTTAGCGTGAGTTGCTCCGGTTGATGTCATTCCCAGTGCACGTGATACGTCAGGTATAACTAGCATAATTTCCTTTTATTGCAAAATTTGAAACTGCAATTATGTCTACACATGTTGTATCTTACATACGTGTGGTGTATGTGTTGTAATAAATTAGATTGATTGCTTTTATTTTTTCCGCTGTACACATGTTTACGAAACATGTTCGAACACATACCCGCCGCAATGCCAGGGAAACCCAATATACAATCATTAGTATGCCGCAGAAATACAAATACAAGAACAAAACAAAACACACACACAACACATAGATTTTACGTGGTTCGAAACCCTAGTTCCTACTCCACGGTCGAGCCCTAGCGAGATCTAGTGATGCACACCACTACTAATCCTTCTCCTTCTCAGAAACAATCCGAAGGTGGAGAAACCTCTTATAATAAGGAGTTTACAAGAAGAAACAACCAAATATAAAGTAAGAATGAAATATAAAACAAAAACCACTTTACAAGAGCATTTTTTATTTCTAGATGATTTGGTTACTTTGAGGTTCTTTGAAGGTCCAAAAAACAACAGCGTTTCCCCCTCAAGAACTCTAAGAATAGCCACCCAAAATGTTCACGAGCTTCCCTACTAATAGCCCCATCAAAGCCTCTCGATTTCGAACGTTGCAACAATGATCGTTGTGTCAATCGAGGTGCCACCTCGACTGATACCCCAGTCGAGGCGCTGGTCGAGTCTGTCTTGCTTCTGATCAGTTGTTTTCATGCCTATGCTGGATCCAGTCGATGTGTCAGTCGAGTGATCCAGTCGAGGTGCCACCTAGACTAGCATCTAGTCGAGATGCCACCTCACCTAGCATCTAGTCGAGGTGCTGGTCGATTCTGCCTCGCTTCTGAATGGTTGCTCTCCTGCCCACTCTAGTTGAGGTGATGGTCGAGTGATCTAGTTGAGGTGCCACCTCGACTAGACTCTAATCGAGGTGTTAGTTGAGTGCTTCCAAAGAACTATCTTGGCTTTCCAAGTCCCACCACCCGACTCCACCTTACTAGTCGAGGTGTCACCTCGACTACAACCCATTTGAGGTGCTAGTCAAGGACACCTTGCTTTTGTTTACCTACAAACGAAGCCCAGTCGATTGAAATGAACTGACAGTTGACTATTATACCTCAACACTGAGGTTTAACACCCCAAGTATGATCCCTTCATACTTGATACTCACCCTAGGCCTAGGCCTAAGCCTTCAACCCACTTCCATCAACCTTACGTCTCCCGGATGTCTCGAGTTCGTGACTCTTCATCCTTGTGCTAGCCTTCAAGTGGTCCCATCAGCTATTGTCATACTTTCGGGTCTACCTTTGCCAAGAGGCCACACCTCTGGGACTTCACTATTAAGACTCCCCCGTCCAGGACTTCATTTGCTAAGGATCCTCATCAGGGGCTTCATTTGCCAAGACTCCTCATCTAGGTCGGGACTTCATTTACCAAGACTTCTCATCCAGGACTTCATTTGCCAAGACTCCTCATCCGAAACTTCATTTGCCAAGACTCCTCATTTGAGACTTCACTCGCCAAGCACGATCTCCCATATTTGCGTGGACTTCCCTCGCCAACTCTCCATGTTGGTCTTTCAACATCAAGTGTCCGGTCTCCCTTGACCGACTTGGATTTTTTCTTGCCAAGTATCTATACTTGGATTTTTCCTTGCCAAGTTATCATACTTGGACTTCTCTACACCAAGCATTCGGTCAATCTTAACCGACATAGATTTCTTCAATAGTCTCCCTCATATGACCTTGGATATCTCATATCATTCACTAGTCATATGATCAAACCAAATTGTAAACCATTGTCGAACATCAAAACTCTACTCGAGTCCCACTCAAATTTAGTCAATCATGACCTGGGTGGATTGCACCACACTTAATAACTCTGGGATTTGAATCAACTAAGCTGCTTGGCCTGACTGTGCTCAGGAAAAATATAGGGTGCTCAGGATGATCAAGGTTATTCAAAATTCTGAATCAACCATAATGCTCGACCATACTGAGCTCGGAAAACACACAAGGTACTCAGGCACATCGTCTTCGGCGAATACTTACACTACAAAAAAACTGTTTTTTAGCGACGAAATTTAGCAACGAATTATTTTCGTTGCAAATCTGCAACAAATATAGCGACGAATTTTAGATTTCGTCGCCAATTTGTAACGAAAAAAATTTTCGTCGGAAATTTGCGACGAAAAAGAAATTCGTCGCAAATTTCTGCAACGAATTATGAATTCGTTGCAAAAATTTCCGACGAATTTATTTTTTCGTCGCCAATTTGCGATGGAAATAATTTTCGTCGCATAATTTAGCGACGAATTCAGAATTCGTCGCAGATATTTAATTTATTAAAAATAAAAATAGAAATAAAGGTCTGCTGAACGAGAATATTTTTAAATATTTTGCAACGAATCAGTGAATTCGTTGCAAAATAGCAACGAATCCAAGATTCGTTGCAAATTTAATATTAAAAAATAAATTAACGTTTTAAAAAGTTTAAAATTTTTTTTTAAAAAAAATTGCAACGTTTGCAATGAATCCCGGATTCGTTGCAAAATTAATATTAAAAATTAAATTAACGTTTTAAAAAGTTTAAAAATTTTTTTAAAAAAAAATTGCAACGTTTGCAACGAATCCAGGATTCGTTGCAAACTTTTGCAACAAATCCTGGATTCGTTGCAAAATTAATATTAAAAATTAAATTAACGTTTTAAAAAGTTTAAATTTTTTTTTAAAAAAAATTGCAATGTTTGCAACGAATCCGTGGATTCGTTGCAAATTTGCAACGAATCCGTGGATTCGTTGCAAAAATTTGCAACGAATACGGGATTCGTTGCAAATTTGCAACGAATCCCGTATTCGTTGCTAAATTAAAAATATTAACGTTTTAAAAAGTTTATTTTTTTTTTTTATAAAAAACTTGCAACGAATCCAGAATTCGTTGCTAAATTAAAAATACAAAAAAATGTAATGTTTTAAAAAGTTGGATTTTATTTTTTTATAAAAAGATTGCAATGATTCTTTGGATTCGTTGCAAATTTGCAACGAATCCAAAGATTCGTTGCAAATTTTATTTCATTTTACCCGATGCCCTAATCTTTTTCCTTCCCCTCGTGCCCGATCGAAGCTTTTCTTTCCCCTCCGCCGCCGCCGGTCTTCCCTTCTACGCATCGTTCGCCACCACGACCCCCTCCGGCCAAACACACGAGCCGCCGCCGACCCGAGCCCGCCGGCCCACCGAGGCCGATGGCCTTCGTCGGCGACGCCGCCGCCGCCGTCAGCGCGCCGCCGGCGCGGCGCCCTCGTCGCCGCGTGCCCCAGCGGCGTGGCGACCAGCGCTCCCGGCCCGCCGCCGGCCCGAGCCTGCCGCCGATCGCATGCCCCGGTGATCGTGAGCCGTCTTCCGGCCGCCTCCTGCGGCCAGCCGGTGCCCTCCTGCCTCCTGCCTCCACGCGCCTCGCCATGCACGCGCCTCCTGCCCGGTACGGTGCCTCACGCGGTGTCGCATAGTTACATTCACTAGTAAGAGAAATCTAAATATCTATTAATTAATTTTTGATGGATCCTGCACAAAAATTTTCGTTGTTTAATTCAGCTAGTAAATAACTTCTATACTTCTACCATTTTTTCTAAATCATTAGTTTCATCATCTTTGATTGCTTAATTTTTTTACTTGTTTCATCACCATCATTTTTTGCTTAATTTACTTATTAAGCCTTCACATTAACCATGATGAAAATCTGCACTGTCAAAAAGGTAAATGGTGGATGTTAGTGAAAGACTAGCTTAAGACCTTTTGAACTGAAGTGGAAGAACAATTTAAGGAATATGCTGCTAATATAATCAACAAGTTGGTGAAAGGTAAGAGCCTGAGTCAGGATATTCATCTAAATTCACCCATGACCTTCACCTAGATGTAATATGTATCATGATCGCTTTTTTGATATTCAATCGTCAAAGTTAGACACTACCCCATTAGTCAACTCGACACCTAATTTGACTTTCAGTTAGACTTAAATACATTTTTTGATTGGGTTGCTAAGATTCTTTGACTGGTATGAACCTGACTGAACGAGCAGGATTTATAAAGATTAAATTCATAGGTCCGTTGAAGAAGTACAAGAAGAATGTTCAAGATCAATATATTGCAAACAAGGAACAACTTATCACATATTAGGTAAAACTGAAATGGATATTGAATAGGAGGTCTGTCTCCTTTCACTTCAAATATCAATAGTACATTATATGGATCAATCTAAAACAATCATCCCTAAGCATGATTAGTATTTAAGCAACTTTGATAACTTCACATAAACATTCACATACACCATCAGAATCTGCAACCCATTACAACTGTTGTCTTTCGTCGGTTATATTTAAAGATTGTTAAACATAGTGAATTTATATGTGAACTAACTGTATATTCGTATTATTGTAATTTCTAGGAGTTTATATTAATATAATTGATTGAAAACAGACATAATTCAGCGTGAAAGAAGTTGGATGTATAATAAGAATTTACCTGAACATCGGGGTTTAACTGATGAATTTATGAGTGGGATGCAAGAGTTTTTAAATTTCGCAGCTAGTAATGTTGAGTTTATGGATGGTAATCAGATAAGGTGTTCGTGCAAAAAGTGTCACAATGGTAGATTTTTACCGTCTAGCAAAGTTTCAGAGCATCTTTGTAGATTTGGATTCGTTGCAAATTACTATAACTGGACATGTCATGGTGAACCATTTATATCTGATGAAGTTTATGATAGACACAACACACAAGTCTCTAGGGATCAAAGTGATTATAATCAATTAAATCTATATCAGAGGATGATATATGATGTAGCGGGCCCGAATTTGATTCCCCAATCACAAGGTGCAACTTCAAGTTGTCCTCCAACAATTGAGCAAATGTTTACTAATGCATCACCCTTGGAAGAGGTGCAAGTAACAGATATCGGTCAGAATATGAATAATGAAGCATATCTCAAATTTCAAGAGGTGTTGAGTGCTGCAGATGCACCTTTATGGGCTGGTTGTGAGACTCACACTAAACTATCGTTCACCGCAAGAATGTTGAATGTCAAGGCAGAGCATAATGTGTCTGAAGAGTGTTTTAATAATTTTGTTCAAGCTTTTGAAGAAGCATTGCCGCGTGATCATATACTGCCCAATGATTTGTACAGTATGAAAAAACTGATGAAAGAATTAGGTCTCCCAGTGGAAAGAATTGATGTGTGCAGAGATGGTTGTATGTTATATTGGGGAGATGATGCAGATGTGGATGTTTGTAAATTCTGTAATCAAGATAGGTACAAGAGCACTAGTAGAAGGCAGCAACGACGTAAATCATATAGTCAGTTGTTTTATTTGCCTTTAACTCCTAGGTTACAAAGGCTTTATGCATCAAAGACAACTGCTGAACACATGACTTGGCATGCAAATCATCGAACAGAAGAGGGACTAATGTGTCATCCATCAGATGCAGAGGCGTGGAAAAATTTTGATAGAACATATCCTGATTTTGCGAAGGAGACTCGAAATATTAGGTTAGGTCTCTGTGCTGACGGATTTGCTCCATTTGGTAAATCAGGAAGACACTACTCTTGTTGGTCAGTTATATTAACTCCGTATAATCTTTCGCCTGGGATGTGCATGAAAACACCGTATATGTTTTTAACATTGGTTGTGCCTGGCCCAAAAAATCCAAAGAAGTTAATAGATGTTTATATGCAACCATTGATTGCAGAGCTAAAACAACTATGGGATGAAGGTTTTCCTACATACGACGTTCATACTAATCAGATGTTTGTAATGAAGGCTGCTCTTCTTTGGACCATAAATGACTTTCCGGCTTATGGTATGCTATCAGGTTGGAGTACTGCAGGGATCTTAGGATGCCCAATATGTATGGAGAGATCAAAGTCGATTAGATTGAAGCATGGTAAGAAGCCAAGTTATTTTGATTGTCACAGACAATTTTTACCACTAAATCATAATTTCAGAAGGAATAAAGATGAATTCACTAGGAATCAAATTGAAAGAACACCTCCGCCATTGAGATTGACTGGTCAAGATATTTGGTACAGAGTTCTTCACTTTCCATCTGTTATTGAAGAGCCACATGGTACAACTTATGAATATGGAAGCAACCATAAATGGACCAAACGAAGTATATTTTGGGAGTTACCGTATTGGTTTAGTAATTTGATTCATCATAATCTCGATGTTATGCATATTGAGAAGAATATTTTTGATAATCTGATAAATACGTGATGGATATCACCGGAAAAACAAAAGATAATCGAATGCAAGAAAAGATATGCGACTCATTTGCAAACGACCTACCCTTGATGTTGATGAAAATAGTAGAGGACCAAAACCAAAGGCAGTTTATACATTGAATAAGGAACAGAGACGTGTTGTTTGTGAATGGTTGAAGTCATTAATATTTCATGATGGGTATGTTTCTAATCTTGGGAGATGTGTCGATATGAAGGAATGCAAATTGATGGGTTTGAAAAGCCATGATTGTCATATATTCATGGAAAGACTTATTCCTATTGCCTTTAAAGAACTCTTACCGAATTTTGTCTGGGGTGCCATTACAGAGTTAAGTATTTTTCTTCATGATATATGCTCAATAGTTTTGGGATATTCACACATGGAGAAGTTAGAGAGAGACATTCCAATCATTTTATGCAATTTAGAAAGGATTTTTCCGCCTGCATTTTTTGATTCAATGGAACATCTTTTGGTTCACTTGCCATATGAGGCCAAAGTTGGAGGACCAGTTCATTATCGATGGATGTATCCTTTTGAAAGGTATAATTCGCATATTCTATACTTCATTAATATTGCATAAAAATGTTTAATTTGTTTATAAATTTATTTCTAATACAATTTGTTATATTACAATCAGATTCTTATATCATTTGAAGAAAAAAGTGAAAAATAAGGCACATGTTGAAGCCTCTATTGTGAATGCATATATTGTGGAGGAAGTAACAACTTTTGTATCATATTATTTTGAGCCTCACGTTTAGACCAAAAGACAGAAATCCGGAAGGAATGATGAAGGTCCTGTCGATCCCAATTTGAATTCATTCTCAATTTTTAATTATCTTGGTCGACCAAGTGGACCGTGTAAGCAACGATACTTAACTGATCAAGAATGGCGGGCAGCCCAGACATATGTTTTACTTAATTGTCCAGAAGTATCGCCATATTTCGAGTTAGTATATATTTCCTATTTCTTCGTCAAGTGTTAATTTGTTTATGTTATAATACAATTTTTTATTTTAGGATTTTCCAAAACTTATACTCTGAAATCCCGACACGTGACTTTGATCACTTTTGCGATCAGGAATTTGCACCATGGTTCAAATCATATGTAAGCAGTTTTAATTACCTCATTTTTGTTTACACATATCTTAACTTTTAAATAAATATCATTTTCATTTGAATATAGGTTTATGCTAATCAAACTCACGTTGAGCAAGAATTGCTAATCCATCTATCATGGGGTCCAAAAGCTATGGTACGCACTTGGCCAGCATATTTCATAAACGGATATAATTTCCACACTCAAGAATATGGAAATGGAAAGAGTACAATGAATAGTGGAGTATGTGTTCAGTCTTCCAATGATGGAGGTGCAAGCAATGAATTTTATGGTTTGCTGGATGAAATTATAGAGATTGATTATCCTGGTCCAGAAATGTGAGTTATCTTATTTATGTGTCATTGGTTTGACCGTCGAGGGATGAAGGTGCATCCACAGATAATTTGGTTGAAATAAATCATAAAAGATTTTATAAGAGATATGAACCATTTATTTTGCACAACAAGCGATTCAAGTTTTCTATGCCCATATCCTAGTTTGAGGCGTGACAAAATGAATGGTGGGTTTGTAGAAACAAAAGCACGGAAAAAATTGAAGAGCTACCGCAAGACATTGCATATCAACAAGACAAAGTTACAAATATGTTTCATACCGAGGAATATATAATTCCAACGTTACGAGATCCCAGCGGAGTAGTGATAAACGTGGATGCAACTGAAATTGATGATAATGATGAGGAGGAGGAGGGGGAGGAGGAGGAGGGGGACGAGGAGGAAGAGGAGGAGGAGACCAAGGATGAGGATACTGATGAGGATGAGGAAGATGATAATGAGGACTTTGAAATTTGACGTCTAGGGTAAGTTTTTTTATATATAATTTTAGTTTTAAACTATAATTTTACAAATTTTCTTAGCTCAATTATTTGTTTATATAATATCTCATTGTTAAATTTATATCTTTTGTCTCTGTATGTTTTGTATTTTTTGTTCTTATAGGTTATCAGTGGTGAAATCATCGTAGCTTAGCGCAGTCGCAGTCTCTCATATCTTCATTATGCATATTGTAAGTTTTTCATGTTCTTCATTAAGCATAAAAGTTTTATTTTCTTTATTCTAATTTTGTTTTTGGTTGATAGTTTCGACGTGGTGGACAGAGACGACAGAGTACTAGTAGTGGCTAGACTGATCCACCGCCTGGCAACACTATACCTACTTGCCCTCCTGATCTTCCTGGACCTTCACATGATCACCGCCAAGACCATCTCATTCGCATACGGCCTTCCCATTCGATTCATGCATGCGCGACACTTCTCTACTGAGAACATCGAAAGTCGACCATATATATTTCCGATGGGAGATTCGTAAGTAATATAAGTATTATAATTTTTAAACTATGTTAATTATTTATTCAATTTTTTTTTACTTTATCGTAGGTTTGAAAATTCTGTACCTGTTATTCGCGAGATCAATAAAATCGTGAATAACTATTGGAGAGGAGATTCTTTGTCATACTCGAGCACGCTAGGACCTACAAAAGAATTATGGTGGTGCGAGTTTCAGGTATAATTGATTCATTTTATATATTAAATAAGTGATTATATAATCAATTGTTTTATTTCCATCTCAGCGGAGATTTATTTAGGACCCTACTCAAGACTTGGAAGTTAAAAGAATTTTTTAAAAAAAATGTGGCGATCATATCCGGCATGTATTGAGTCATGCCAAATCTACTGGAAAAAACCCGCTGTCACGCCGGAAAATTGGAGTAAAATCTCAATTATTGGCAATCTGATGAGAGCAAAAAGAAGTCAATGTAATAAATTAAATCAAGCTTGTAATTCTGGAGACTTATCTGCAACATATGCGGGAGGATCTATAAATATCGAGGAGCATTCACGTAGATTGGTAATTTTTAAATTCTACAATTAGTTTTTAATATATTTCAGATTATTATTTTATTTCTAACATTCTTATATTTAGTCTAAGGAATTAGGAAAGGAGCCGGAATTTATAGATACTTTCGTTCGCACTTTCCAAAAAAAAGATAAGACTTGGAGTGGAGATAGAGCTCGAGCAGTTAAGATTTGAATTAATCTTTAAACTTACTTTATAACTTTAATTCTGTTAGTTATGTAAATGCTCTGATTTAAATTTTAATTTTGTGTAGGAGAGATATGATCAGTTATCCTCATCTCAGAGAATTTCAGGAGATGACGGTGATACTGAGGGATCTGAGCCATCTGTTAGTAATAATTTGGATTTATGGCTTGAGGCGAGTGGAGGATCAAAAGGGGGAAGGATATTAGGTATTGGTTCTCTGAGTAGAATGCATAATGCTCCTCGTAGATCTATTTCTTCTACTCCACCAGCAGTAGCGGCACAGATACATAACTTAACTGAGGAGGTTAGCAATTTGAAGGGCATAATACATGAAAGAGATCAACAAATCCTAGAAATACAACAACAAAACTCACAAAGAGATCAAGAAATGATAGAAATGCGACGACAACAAGCCTTTCTTATGCGACAGTTTCAGCAATTTAGTTCTGGTCCAAGTCATATTCCTCCGAGTCTTGACGATGATGGTGGCGACGATGATGATATTGTATGCATGTTTTTAATTAGTACTTTTAAAACTTTTTAGTTTATTGAGTTTGTTTATTTTGCTTTAAACAGGAATGATCGATGAAGTTAATCCCTATGGCGGTTTTCTACCTGCACATCATTGTAAGTCTTTGCATATTTATTTTCGTGTTAGTATATAGTTTTTTTTTAATGTATGATACTTTTTTTTGTTTCTTTTCTAATACAGGTAGAAAAATGTCGGCAGAGCTTACCAGATTCTCTTTTCTTTTTTTCTTTCCTATGTGTTTAGATCTTTTGTAGACATTGTTATTTGAATATCATAACTATGTTGATGTTTGAAATGTTGTAGAACTATGTTGATGTTTGAAATGTTGTAGGATATAACTTTTTATTTGGAATGTTGTATTGTTCTTAACTGATTGTGTTGCTTTGTATTTATTTGGATATGATTGAATATTATTTTGTTCTATTGAATGTGTGTGTGTTTTGTTTGTATTGAATGTATTTATTTGGATATTAAAACTTTTTGTGTTTTGTTGTATGTGTGTGAAAATTTGTATATAGATAGAATATCGAAACGGATGAAATCTGTTAAAAAAAATTTTATTTAGCGACAAAAATATAAATTCGTTGCAAAATTCTGAGAAATCTGCGACGAATTAAATTTTCGTCGCAAATTAGCGACGAATTTAGCAACAAATCCAACTTGCGACGAATTTTGCGATGAATTTTGCGACGAAATTGGCGACGAAAATTAAATTCGTCGCAAATTTTTGCAACGAAAAAAATTAGTCGCAAAATATTGAACTTTGCGATGAATTTTGCGACGAATTTAGCGACGAAATTTGCGACGAATTTATATTAGTCGCAAATTTACCAACGAATTTCTTCTTTCGTCGCAAAAATTTCCAACGAAAAAATTAATTCGTCGCAAAATTTGGTTTGCGATTTAATTTAGCGATAAATTTGCGATAAATTTGTATCACGCCAATTTTCCAACAATTTCTTATTTATAAAATTATCAACGAAAAAAATTAATTGTCGCAAATTAGCTTATTTAATTTTTAATTCGTCATAAAAATTTGCAAACGAAATTTGATTTAATTTTTGAAATCTTGGTAACTTCTGCAACAAAATTAGCGACGAAATTTTAAATTCGTCCCTAATTTTCGTCGCTAAAATTCATCGCAAAAATTCGTCGCTAATTTTGTCGCTATTATTTGCGACACTTTATTCGCAACAAAAATATTTTTGTCGCTAAATTCGTCGCTAATTTATTTTGCAACGAATTTTATTTTAAAATTCGTCGCTAAATTCGTCGCTAATGACTGTTTTTTTTTGTAGTGTTAGCATACTCTTTTTCATAATGAATGTTGAAAATCCTGGATCCAATATATATATATATATATATATATATATATATATATATATATATATAAAAGAGTTTATCAAATGTAACATAAAAAAAAAAAGACTCTTTACACTAGAGACTTCTCGGTATCAATCCAAATAAACATGTTATGATGCCAACGTTAATCAAATAGAACATTATTAATAATCTTCGTCTTGCTTATAATATTCCCTAAATACTAAAGTATATTTGTGCCTCCAAGAGCAAAACAAATATTAAAGTCAAGAATAAGTGACTTAGTCCAAATCTTTATTGGCTCAAAAGCTTATCACTTAGCTCTCCAAACAAATACCACTTAAAACATAATCTTATCTGGAGAAAGAAGCAAAAATGAAGGCAGAGGACTAAGAGACTAAATTTTACTTTTAACTTGAATCATGCTTTCTTTAGCCACAGGGCTGCAACTCGTCCTATTAGTGAACCTTATTAAATTTTTATTTTGATTTTTTTTAATAAATTGTTCATTGTATTTAATTAATCATGTCACGATAAATATAACTTAAATACTTTTAACTTATATGTTGTACTTTCTTTACTGGTTAGTTAACTGCATTTTGTTTTTTAATGGGTGGATGGGATGACTTAAATGCAGTGGTTTAAGCTGGCGGTTCAGGTTCACATGAAACCATAAATGAATCGACAAAAATGGAATTAATTAACAGGTAAATATTGTGAAAAGGTCAGTGTCACGAGTGCTTAGCTTCTGCAATCATATTAATGCTTGTTGTTTGTTTACCAAAAACATTTGAGAAACATTATGACCACTGCGAGGTCAACTGTTGATAATTGAGAATTTTTTTTATTTAGATATTTAAGTTTTACGATCCGATTAAATTTTAGAGACGAACAATTCGATTTTATAAAAAAATCTTATTGATCATTTGAATAAATTTAAAAAATACAAATAAATCCTAATAAATAATTCAACATCATTAGTAATTTAAATATCACATACGTCCAATTTATACCCAATACATTTTGAATCTTTATTATTAAAAAACTAATTCTATTTTTTTATCATCCGACCGTGCCCTCGAAGGACTTATTTGTTCAATTATCTTCACCTTTGAGGCAGAATTGACACTTTGTCTTTCTTTTCTTGTTTCATTAATTACACCCTTTTGTTTTGTTCCCCTTGTAGTATATTTTTGTCAAGCAAAAATTAAAATAGTATTTTGATCAAAAGAAATACTTTTTAAAAAAATAAAAAATAAAACATCCATTTTTAAAAAAATAAAATAAAATAATGCTTGAACGTAATTTCTCATCCAATAATACCAGCTATAATTGTAGTTGTTGAAATATATAATAGTTTAATTTATTATAATTATATTTTTTATTATTTAGTAAAATTATTCAAATATAATTTAATTTATTTAAAATCATGTCAAAACTCTTATAACATTATTTATATAACTGTGTAATACTTGTTATAATAGTATAGCAATAAAGGTAACATCCAAATGAAAATATATATAGATGTTGTTTTTATTTTTTATTTAAAAAAAAAATATTCTGATAACAACAATTGGTACAACTCTGATAACAACAATGAGATGGGAGAAGCATGGCTGTTTTTTTTTTTCATTTCTTGAGTTGTAATGTTATTGATTAGGGTCGAAACTATGGGCCGGGTTTGAGTTTTGTGTTGGCCTCCATTCCATGCTTCAATTCCATATTACGTGTCAAATATCTTTTCATTGTCGTTGGTTGGCATGAGAGATGTCATTTAAAACCAAAGAATTCATAATGTACTTTATGATTTTCTCCGTCTAGAAAAAAAAATTGATCACGATCTTGTTAATGCTTTTTCTCTTTAAGTATTTTTAATATGTCAAGGTGAACGGATAGAGATCTAGCGAAAGACAATGAATAAGACGTTCAGGTACGTCGTCTTCTTCGCAAGCTTCATCGTAGCTTAACCACTATGTCATTTTCGTGAAAACAGCAATAACCCCAGCCCTAGGAATCATCTATGTGCTACTTAGGTGACAGGAAAATTCAGGATATGTAGTGGTGAGTATAAATCTTAATGGTTGATACTACTGGTACTTCTTCTACCTAATTCCCGATAGAAGAGTCAGCAGGTGACCCATGACCCTTCCCCCAAAACACCTGGTTCAGCCAAAGGGGGGAAACTGTTCGGGCGAGAGTTATCAGAAGCCATTGACACGGGCGAGAGTTATCAGAAGCCATTGGCACGGGCGAGAGTTATCAGAAGCCATTGACACGGGCGAGAGTTATCAGAAGCCATTGGCACGGGCGAGAGTTATCAGAAGCCATTGACACGGGCGAGAGTTATCGGAAGTAATCGACACGGGCGCAAGTACCAGAGGTCATCGGCACGTGCGAATGCTAGAAACAAGGAACGCAGGTGGAAAAGAGGCGGAAGGCACTTAGCTAACAGAGGACTAGGAACTGGTTCAACTAAGCAAGTCCGGAAGCCAATGGGATGGAGGAAGGGTCAACTCAACCTAATCGACGCAAGAGAAGTTTGGTATGGGAAAAAGAAGAATTGGTTCGGTTTAGGGAGAAACCCTAAGGCTAGGTCACCCATGGTATAGGGGCCTAAGTTAACTTCACCCAAAGCAGAGAGGTGAGGGAAACGGGTTAACCTCATCGCCTGAAAAAGTAAAGGAAAAGGTGCTATGCAACGACTTGGGGGGCCCCACGCAATATTCGGGGGAGTCCTCGTTCCTCATATTTGTAACAGAATTATTTCCCCGGAGGAGGTGGTGGCCACGTGTACAATGGAGATAATCCGCGACGTTACGTTGGAGGAGAAGAGAAGATAAAAGGGAGAGAAGGGGGCAAGAGAAGGGGATCGATCCGCAATCATTCACATCCAGCAAGAGAGAAGAGGAGACGAGGAGAAAAAGGAAGAGCGGTCTCGCCGGAGAAGGAGGATGGAGATCTGCTGTTTGTTAAGTCTCTTGTATTTTCCTCATCTTGTAACATCATTGTAAGAGGTCATTTCTCCTCCACCTTCGGAAACTTGCTTTCCGTAAAGGGGGATTTTCGTAGTGAAAAGTGCTTAGGCACCGCATCTGGTGAGCAACCTCACCCCCGTGGAGTAGGAATCCTTATTCCGAACCACGTTACATCTCGTGTCTGAATCTCGATTGCTGGTGTCGGGTTTTCGCGTTTCGTCTACTCCATTTTCTTATTCTTTACTGATCGGGGGAGAATACTCCGAGACCTCCCTCATCGCCTCATCGCCTTGAAAACGGAGCGAACGGATTTTTCCCCCGCACCCGCATCGATTGGCGCGCCTGTGGGAACATTTGGGCGTCGAGATGCAACAGAAGAAATGCAACAACTGATATCTCTACGGAGCGAGGAGCGCCCATCACCTTTCTACCATCGCAACTAAAGGCCTTAATGAATGATGCTATCACGAAGCCCTCGCTAGAAAAGGAGAAGGACCGGATATCTGATCCGCACTCGGGAACCTTCTTCCAGAGATCCTCCCGAAATGCCTCCTCCCTCTCGCATCGCCGCCATGGTGAGGTGTTGCCCGAGGCGGACTCGGGAAGAACACCCTGAATACTACGCCTTTCACCCAAACGCACGGAGGAACAGGTGAAAGTCAATCAACCGAGACCTCCGAGTTCTACGAACCTAGCCCCTTCACGATGGACATTCTTTCGAGCTCCCTCCATCCTACTCCAAATCCTCAGTCGATGAAAGTACGACGGTTCGACGGATAGGAAGAGCACATATCGCAATTCGACGGAGCGGCCTCGCTTCACTGTTATACTGACACTCTCAAGTGTCGAGTCTTCCGGACCACCCTGATTGGTTCGGCGCAAAAGTGGTTCACTACTCGCCGGGATCTATCACTGTTTACCGACTTTGAGAGAATGTTCATCGAGAATTTGTCACCGTATGGCGTATAAGCAAGACGCCTCATGTTAATGCATATCACCCAGTGGACCTTCGTAATCCCTTAGGGGTATATCCATCGATTCACCTCAGCCTAGGGAATCCCCGCACTGATCCAATCCTTCCGGTGCCATTCAAAGACGGGTGAAGGAGGGCCCTTCCTTAGTTCCTTGTCGAGATGACCTCTGAAAGCTATGAAGAGCTACTGAGCCGTGCAGAGCAGTTTATCCGCGAAGAAGAAGGATTAAGGGTGATGAGAGCCGAGCGAACTGCCGCAACAGTACCAACTGAAAGGGCTCGTCCCGCTGCTCCTCAAGCTCCTCCTCGATGGGAGTATACAAGACCTTTTCGGCACGAGGCTCCGAGGCCTCGACCAATGCTACAGGGAGTTCGCCCCGCCCCGCCATTGCAAATCATGGTCGAAGTGCTTCCTCCCGTGAGGACTTGGAAAGAACGTGAAATGGAGTTCTACGATCAAGTGGTCCGCTACCCTTGGGACATAGAGGGATCCCGCGTAATCCCCCAGCCCCATTCTTCTGCCAGTATCATACAGAGTATGGTCACACTAGCAATCGATGTTTCAAGCTGCAAGAAGAACTAGATCGCCTCCATGTTGCATATCCGCAATTGAGGTATCCAGCCGGAGGAACGGCACGGCGAGGCCCCCGAACCAATGTCGCCCGTCCGGGGCCGTATAATCAACAACCTCGGGTCACTTTCCCCCAAATGCCGTCCCGAGAGGTGGTCTCCCAAGAAGGCCCATCAGGTGAGGGCCCTTCCTCCGCTTCAGATGACCTTCCCCCTCGGAGAGTTATCCATGTGATAGCCGGAGGACCTACTGACGGGGACTCTAACCGGGCCCGGAAGTCATACGCCCGTCTTATGGAGAGTTTGGCCATCGTCATCGACCAGACTGTACAAGCGGCGCCGCCCGTTTCGTTCGGGCCAGAAGATCTGCAGGGTGTTCTGCTGCCTCATACAGACGCCTTGGTTATCCGTATATCCCTGGCTAATTATGAAGTGGCCCGGGTGCTAGTTGATTCGGGGAGCTCTGTCAACATCCTCTTCCAGGAGGCCTTCAAGCAGATGCAACTGGGAAATGCCCAGCTAGAAGATGTGTCCACTCCCCTTTTCGGATTCGCAGGGCATGTGGTCCACCCAGCGGGGCAGATTTCATTGCCTTTAACTCTGGGTGAAAAGCCCTGCCAAAAAACTAGTATAATCCCTTTCCTTATCGTGGATGCTCCATCCACTTATAACGCTATTCTGGGGCGCCCTTTCCTCACCCTTTTTCAGGCCGTGGCTTCCCCGTACCACCAGAAGCTGAAATTTCCAGTGGGACAATTGGTGGGAGAAGTTCGTGGAGAACAGAAGGCTTCCCGGAGCTGCTATGTGCAAATGGTTCGGGACGATCAAAAGAAGGCCAGGACTGAAGACCTAAAAGGCAAAGCCGTCATCGCTACCGACGTCTGCGTCCTGGAGGAATCTCCCCCCAAGGCTGATAAGATAGAGGAGGGAGAACTGGTGGAGATCGCTCTGAGAAAGGCCACACGGATAGCACAACAGTTGGATATCAAAGAAGAGCTGGTGGCCTGCTTAAAGGAGAATGAGGACATCTTTGCAAGAGACGTTCATTATCTCACAGGTATCCATGCTCAAGTAGCGGAACACCACCTCAACATCATTAGAGGAACCCGACCCGTCCTACAGAAGAGGCGAAATTTTGGACCCGAGAAAGACAAGATCATAGCTGAGGAGGTGGATAAGCTACTAAGCGGGCCACGTAAAGGAAATCCAGTTTCGAATGGGTTTCTAATGTAGTCTTGGTCCCCAAGCCTTCGGGCAATGGAGGATGTGTATCGATGTGATTTGAATAAAGCATGCCCTAAATCGCTACCCCTTGCCTCGTATTGATCGGTTGGTGGATTCTCGTAGGATATGAAGTGGTTTCCGATGGATGCCTATCGTGATATCATCAAATACCTTTGGTCAAGAGGATCAAAAGGGTTTGCTTTGTGACCGCAGGAGGATTATATGCCTATGTGGTCATGCGTGCTCGATCAAGAACGCCGGGGCTACATATCGTCTTATGGACAAAATTTTTGCGTAACGTAAAGGGAAGAATGTGGAGGTCTATGTGGATGACATCCTCGGTCAAGTCGAAGGTCACTCGGGATCTAGTCAAAGACTTGAATGAAACCTTTGCTACGTTGAGGCGATTTAATATGAAGCTAAACCCTAACAAATGCTTGTTCGGGGTAAAAAGTGGCAAGTTCTTGGGGTACATTGTGACTGAGAAGGGGTTGCAAGCCAACCCCGAGAAGGTGAAGGCCTTATGCAACATGAAGTCACCTACTAATCTGCGAGAGACCCAGAAGTTCGTGGGCAGGATTATTTCTTTATCGATTCATAGCGGATCGGCGGATAAAGGGCTACCTTTCTTCAAGATCTTGCGTAAAGCTACTAAATTTTGGGACGATCAATGTGAACAAGCTTTCCAGAGTTGAAGAGATATTCGTTTGGACTCCGTTATTGGCTAAACCAATACAGGAGAACCACTATGGATGTATCCGCCGCCTAAGGAGCCGTTAGTTCAGATCATCAAACAAGAAGGTTCTCACCAGCAACCTATTTACTATACCAGCCATATTCTGAAGGGAGCAGAATTCCGTTATACGGAGTTAGAGAAGCTGGCTTATATCTTAGTGCTAACCGCCCGCAAATTGAGGTCATACTTTTTGGCTCATCCTATCACCGTTTTAACACACAGCGAATTGGGCAAGGTCGTCACTAAGCCGAATTTCTCGGGTAGATTAGCCAAATGGGTGATAGAGCTAAGCGAGTATGATATACACTACCAACCTCGACGGTCATCAAAGCCTGTGCACTCACGATTTCGCCGAGGTACCTTGTGGTTCTAAGAAGGTTCAGCTATGAAGGAGAGAGAACCAAAGGCATGGAATATATTCGTAGATGGCTCCTCAGGATCTACAGGCAGTGGTGTTGGTGTTCTATTAATTACCCCGGAGGGTGAAGAAACTCGATTAGCCGTTCGCCTGGAATATCAAGCATCTAATAATGAAGCGGAGTATGAAGCTATCCTAGCAGGATTGCAGGCTGCTAAAGCGGTAGGGGCTTCTTCCATTGTGATCCACTCGGATTCCCAGTTGGTAATATCCCAACTTCAAGGTTCTTTTGCGGTTCGGGAGGAAAGGCTGCACAAATATTTGAAAGCTTTTGAGAGAGAAAAAGCTCAATTCCATCAAGTCCTCTTGAAGCAAATCCCGCGGGAGCACAATGAGAAGGCCGATGAATTGGCTCGGATGGCTAGTGCTGTGGGAGGAATGAAATCATCGGAGACGATCCAGGCGAGAATTCACACTTCCTTAGCAATATGCAACATAGAAGGAGACGCACCCGGATCAAGCCTAATTCTTGATTGGAGAACTGATATCATAGCTTATTTACGGCACGGGAAGATTCCTGAAGAAAAAATTGCGGCATCTACTTTAATACACCGAGCCAAACGGTTCATCATCTTAAATGAAGACCTATACAAGACCTCTTTCGGGCGACCCTTGTTAAAATGCCTAGGAAAAGAGGATGCAGAATGGGTACTCCGAGAGATCCATGAGGGATGCTGCAGCAATCATTTAGGAGGGAAAGCTTTAGCAAGAAAGACCTTATTGGCCGGATACTTTTGGCCTACTCTTCAACAAGATGCGGCTCGTATAGTGCAAAGTTGCACCGCTTGTCAGAAACATAGCAACCGTTCTGAGTGACCGGCTGAGTTAATGAAAGCTGTAGTCTCTTCCTGTCCTTTTGATCAATGGGGAATGGATATAGTGGGTCCGATGCCAACGGCACCTTTACAGAAGAGGTTTTTATTGGTCGCTGTGGACTATTTTTCCAAATGGGTGGAGGCTGAGCCCTTAGCCAAAATTACTGAGAATGCCATAATACAGTTCTTATGGAGAAATATCATTTGTCGGTATGGTATCCCTCGGAAAATAGTCAGTGATAATGGGCGACAATTCCAGGGGAAAAAGATTCAAGAATGGTGCCAAAGTCTCAACATTCAGCAAGCTTTCACTTCGGTAGCCCACCCTCAAGCGAATGGACAAGTGGAGGTAACTAACAGGATCCTCATACAAGGATTAAAGACCAAGTTGGGTGCTCAGAGAGGAAACTAGGTGGAAGAGCTACCAGGCGTCCTGTGGGCCTATCGAACCACACCTAAGACAGCGACAGGAGAGACTCCCTTTAGTTTGGTATATGGGGCGGATGAGGTGTTATTCCGGCAAGTTTTGTTGGATAGCGCTCGGGTAAAAGCATACAAGCGATCGTAACCAACTTATCCAAGCACCGAATTAGATCCGTGGAGGAAAGGTCGGAGGCCCGGAATTTTACAAGCAGAGAGTTCAATGAGCCTTTAATAAGAAAGTGGTGCCTCGGAGATTTCAAGAAGGAGATTGGGTTTGCGTAAGGTCAATCTACTGAGATCCTGGAAAGTTGGCTCCCAACTGGGAAGGACCTTACGAAATAACGCGCTGCGTAGCAGGGTCAGCATATTATCTGAAAGACGACCAAGGCAAAGAGCTTCCACGACCTTGGAACGCCCTTCACTTGAAGCTCTTTCACACTGTATGAGAAATATGAAATAGAAAGGAAGAAATTATGAAACTCAGAAGGGGTGTTTATTGAATTGATTATATCGATGGAATGCCAAATGCTCTCTAAATTTCATTAAGGGGTCATTTACAAGGGCAATACGGTATTACCAATGAGTATTGAAGGAAAAACAGAAAAACAGAAAGGAAATTCCCGTTTCGAAATGAGATATTGTATTACAGCTTAAATCGTTCAGGAGGATAACGTTTGAACCCAGCCTCCCAATTTAAAGAAAATGAAGGATGAGTTGGAGGAGGCAATCCCTGAGCGGCATATTGTCTAACTGCGTCATTAAATCCGTCCTGATAAGTGGCGCGCATTAAAATAACGAGTCGCTCCTGGCGGTTCGGGCGGTCAGGGCTTCGTTCTCGATGCTGCCTCTTGCACTTTTCTTGTTGTTCGCGAAGATTACGACGCACGTCCACATAGCGCCGTGACACCTCCATGATTGCGTCAGCCAGAGTGGAAACATCATCGGCTCGAGAGCTTTGGTCCTGCTGCACAAGATGCGTCATCTCCACCATATTCCGACGCATAGAGGCCGAAATCCCTTCCACCGCTTCAGAATAAGATCTGGTCCGGACGAGTTCAGTGTTCATCCTCTGAAGGGAAGTCTCTTGCCTGCGTAGACGGGCATGAGCATGCGCCCGGGAATTTATAAGGGAGGAGTTTTCTTGTACCTCCTTACACAAGCGGGTGCGAAAGTCCCCTATCTTATCCTGTGCTCGTTGGTATTGAACTTGAAGCGGCGATGGTGTCGCGTCTGTTGCTTCCCCTTGAGGAGCTCTGCTACCTGCCCTTGAAGGCGCAATAGCTCTTGGTGAGGATGATTCCGTGTCAAGAAAACTTGATGGGATTTCCTGCTGAGGGACAAGTGGCCCCGCCCCCGAACCTGGTTGTTCCTTTAATACTGCGATAATGTCAGCATCTTTTTGAATTTGCTGGCGAGCTTCAGTTAGTTGCTCCTGGCACAAGCGCAATTGTTGTGATAGAAGTTGTTCTCGACTCTGAGCATTCGCCAAGTCTTCCCGTTGCTGCCGTTCCCATTCTTGAGCAGGCGGTATTGAGTGAAGGAGCGATCCAACTCTCG
This sequence comes from Wurfbainia villosa, assembly GCA_025175895.1. NCBI lineage: Eukaryota > Viridiplantae > Streptophyta > Magnoliopsida > Zingiberales > Zingiberaceae > Wurfbainia > Wurfbainia villosa. The sequence goes on from CM045996.1 coordinate 110,981,290, forward strand.
ATGGTTGGTCGGGGCACTACATCTGGTTGAGGAGAAAAGAAATGAGTCGATTAAACAAAGGTAAGGAAATGGGTGAAAAAAGCGTGCGAGTCAGCGTGGCAGCCTTCCATCACAGTCATCTCCTCTAAGTTCAGGATCCGAAGACTCCTGGGAGAAAGGGAAGAAGATGGGACGGATGACGTCGAAGGGTGAATATCACCCGCAAAGGGGAGAATGGAGGCGGTATTAATTGGTGGAGGACGGAGAGAGGGAAGAGTCTCATTCAAAAGGCCCGTGGAAGTGGTGGTCAAGGATGGCATATCCGGAGATGCGGGGAGAACGGGCGTCACATTTGTCGGGGAGGTGAAGTCGGAAGGAAAATCAAGGAGGCCGACGGAGGAGGGTCTCAAGAAGATGAGATGATGAGCACTGGGTCAGGGAAGCCTTCAATGAGAATTTTAGAAGTAGAAGGCTCCTGATTAGGGCCTACAGGAAGAGGAGGACTTTTCAGGCGATAAGCGAAGGGGGAGGTTGGCCGCGAAGGAATGTCAACCGCCATGGGTTCAGGAGAGGAATGATGGGCCGAGGAAGGAGAAGACAGGGGCGGTATAACCTCTATTATTGGCGGACATGAAAGCACCCCCTTCCCAGATGCCTCCCCAGGTTGCGGGGAAGAAGAGGGCAATTTCTGAATATCGTTAACAGAAGGAGGCAAAGGGGGAAAGTTAGGGCTTGTACAGGTAAGAGGGAGTGAAGAGGGACTGATGACCCCGGCTTCCTTCGGGATGGGGGTAGCGAAAGTCACCGAAGGAGGGGAGGGAGAACGATGAGGTGATCCCTGTATGGTGGTGGTCGAAGGAGGTGAAGAAGAAGAAAGAGCTAAGGGTTGATGATCATGTAGGCCCGCTATTTCTGAAGAAGGTGGAATGCATCTTGATATATCCAAAACAACGAAAAACGAGGAACCGGGAAGAAAAGATCAAAGAGACGAAATTTGGCGGCGGAGGAGCAAGCAGACGAAGAAGAAGGAAACCAAAAGACAAGGGGACGAAGGTAGCAGAAGAAACGCGTATACGAAAGGGTCCCCTATAAAAGGAGGAAGAATGGGCTTGCAGCTGTTAATGGGCTTCGAGCCGGTAGTGAAAGGGAAAGAAGGATTTATTTTTTCCTAAATAGCCCATTATATATAAAATGCTATCCCCGCAGAGCGGAAGTTTATCCCCGTGTGGTGGTGGAACGGAAGAACCGAGACTCCTCGGTTACTATTTACTCTATATATAAAATGCTATCTCGCAGAGCGAAGTTTATCCCGTGTGGTGGTGGAACGGAAGAACCGAGACTCCTCGGTTACTATTTACTCTATATATTATATGCTATCCCCGCAGAGCGGAAGTTTATCCCCGTGTGATGGTGGAACGGAAGAACCGAGACTCCTCGGTTACTATTTACTCTATATATGAGATGCTATCCCCGCAGAGCGGAAGTTTATCCCCGTGTGGTGGTGGAACGGAAGAACCGAGACTCCTCGGTTACTATTTACTCTATATATGAGATGCTATCCCCGCAGAGCGGAAGTTTATCCCCGTGTGGTGGTGGAACGGAAGAACCGAGACTCCTCGGTTACTATTTACTCTATATATAAAATGCTATCCCCGCAGAGCGGAAGTTTATCCCCGTGTGGTGGTGGAACGGAAGAACCGAGACTCCTCGGTTACTATTTACTCTATATATGAGATGCTATCCCCGCAGAGCGGAAGTTTATCCCCGTGTGGTGGTGGAACAGAAGAACCGAGACTCCTCGGTTACTATTTATTCTATATATGAGATGCTATCTCGCAGAGCGGAAGTTTATCCCCGTGGTGGTGGAACGGAAGAACCGAGACTCCTCGGTTACTATTTACTCTATATATGAGATGCTATCCCCGCAGAGCGGAAGTTTATCCCCGTGTGGTGGTGGAACGGAAGAACCGAGACTCCTCGGTTACTATTTACTCTATATAGAAAATGCTATCCCCGCAGAGCGGAAGTTTATCCCCGTGTGGTGGTGGAACGGAAGAACCGAGACTCCTCGGTTACTATTTACTCTATATATGAGATGCTATCCCCGCAGAGCGGAAGTTTATCCCCGTGTGGTGGTGGAACGGAAGAACCGAGACTCCTCGGTTACTATTTACTCTATATATAAAATGCTATCCCCGCAGAGCGGAAGTTTATCCCCGTGTGGTGGTGGAACGGAAGAACCGAGACTCCTCGGTTACTATTTACTCTATATATGAGATGCTATCCCCGCAGAGCGGAAGTTTATCCCCGTGTGGTGGTGGAACGGAAGAACCGAGACTCCTCGGTTACTATTTACTCTATATATGAGATGCTATCCCCGCAGAGCGGAAGTTTATCCTCGTGTGGTGGTGGAACGGAAGAACCGAGACTCCTCGGTTACTATTTACTCTATATATGAGATGCTATCCCCGCAGAGCGGAAGTTTATCCCCGTGTGGTGGTGGAACGGAAGAACCGAGACTCCTCGGTTACTATTTACTCTATATACTATTTACTCTATATATGAGATGCTATCCCCGCAGAGCGGAAGTTTATCCCCGTGTGGTGGTGGAACGGAAGAACCGAGACTCCTCGGTTACTATTTACTCTATATATGAGATGCTATCCCCGCAGAGCGGAAGTTTATCCCCGTGTGGTGGTGGAACGGAAGAACCGAGACTCCTCGGTTACTATTTACTCTATATATGAGATGCTATCCTCGCAGAGCGGAAGTTTATCCCCGTGTGGTGGTGGAACGGAAGAACCGAGACTCCTCGGTTACTATTTACTCTATATATGAGATGCTATCTCAAGCAGAGCGAAGTTTATCCGTCAGGTGGTGAAGCGGAAGAACCAAATTCCTGCTATTATTTGTCCTATATTAACTAATTTTATATGATTGTATTCTTGTGCAATAGCAGTAGTCGACTGCCTAAGGGCTCTATACACCCGCAGATCGAAAAGACTAAGAGCCGAAATATGCCCCAAATTACATGTGAATACAAAAGGAGTAAAGAGTAATACAACTCAGAAGGTCCTGGAGGAAAGAGATAAACTAGGGAAGTTCGATGATACGGGAGAACTACATACTCCCAGCCATCTACAAGGAGAAACAACAAGAGAAACCCTAATACATCTAGGGTATTACAATGCTTTGTTAGGCGGAACGGATGGAATTTCTTTGCGCGGTCGGGGTTGGCACAGTAGTTGTTGTAGATAAGACTGCTTCAAGAAGATTTGCTTGGACAGTCCTTTTTGGGACCCGACCAGTTGTTGGCGCAAGGAATGATTGTTGGCGGAGGTTTCCTCTAGCTTTTGCTGTAAACACTTCACTTGTTCCTCCAGAATGACTATGTACCGACGGTCATTTATCTGTTCTTTAGAAGGCGAGGAACTGCTACCTTGTTCCGATACTCTGTCCATGACAAGCTAAGGGAAATGGAGAATGGTGGAGACTATCAGGTAAAGGTCGGTGGATTTTTACAGCAATGAAGGGGAAGAATGCATTTATTGGCAGAAGAGGTAGGGACCATAAATGCCAGAAAAGAAAGGGAAACGTGTAGGCGGTAGTGGGAAGGTCAGCGGGAAGACAACCGTAATTAAGAGGGTCCAAATCCCTGAGAACTGACAGAAAAGTGTGTGTTCGGATCCGGGTACCATCCTTCTGAAAACAGAAAGTTTTCCTTCTTTGTTTCATTAATATACTTGAAATAATTACATTGGCTTGATTTATACAGACTTTCCCCGATTACTCTTAACAGATGAGACGGGAGATGTCTCTTTGGGGGGAGAAGGAGCCAATATGACTCGGAAATGCTCGCCTTGAAGTGGAGGAAGAACTGGTGGACCTTCATCGAAAGGGGAAGGGAACCGCACGAAAGCCACCAATTTGGCGGAAGTGGAGGAAGATCAACACCGCATGAGGATCTCCACCGTATACTCCCACGTGAAGGGAGGATTCCACACCGGAAGGAGGAAAGGAGCGCTGGAAGGATCTCCACCGGAGGGGTGGGAGTTGGACCTAAGGCGGAAAGGTAGGGATTGAAGATGAAGTGGCGGTTGATCAGATCTCCGACCAGCATCATCTTCAGAGATCCAGTCCTGTATCTCAAAAGATTCTGATTCCGAAGAAATTTCAATGGGATGCCCTGCTGAAGCCATGATGGTAAGATAGCAAGACGAAGACAAGGGGGACGAAGGATTTATAATGGAAGGAGAATGGCGAAAAAGTTCGGGGGAAGGGGGAGAAGACGAATAGGCTGGCATCTTTTCCGAAGAAGTAGGAAGGATAGGGAAAATCAACAGGAAAAAGGTCATTTAAAGTGACGTCCGAACCAAAATCGGGGCGGATATGGATACTAGTAGGCAAAATCCCGCAAGAGAGACCCCGAGCCAGCCAGGCGAGAGCGTTATGTGGTACGGGTAAAGAAATAGCGAGGGGAAGCTCAAAATTGGCCCAGAAACCCCGACTCGTTAGGGAACCCGCAAGGACAGACATATTGATAAAAGTCAGCTCTTAACATTAAAGAAAGAGTTATTACAGAAAAGACAGTACTGGAGGTTACAGTTCAAATCGTTCGGGGGAACAGTTAGCCAACGCCGCTACAGGATCTAAGTAACTAGTGTTCGCGCCAGGAGGCGGATATCCTTGTTCGGCATTTTGAGCTACCCCTCAAGCCTAATATAAAGAGATCTACCCTTTCTTGACATAGCGCCTCTTGAGGTCGGTTTCTGCTCCTTTAATTGGTCACGATATCGAGCCACCCGAGTTTGACTTTTCGCCAATTTGATCGCCAAAGCATCTCTCTGGTGGTACGCTTTATAGCTCGCTGTCATAAGGCTGAAAGGGCTTCGAGATACTCCTGTTGGAGGGTGGATTGCTGCTGGGCCACCGGTGATAAGGTTCGGGGAAGAGCCGTTATTGCAGAGGAAAGTTCCTGACACTTCTTCGCACAGATTCAGTAATGGCCCAGCTTGGCGTTCGTGTTAAGGCGGTTGCATTCTTGTTGAAGCTGTGAGATAGTAGCCGCAGAGTCAGCATCCTTGATCATGACATCCATAAGATATCTTTTGTATTCCTTCAACTCCCGAGCCAATTCATCTACTTGTTGCAGTTCACTGGATTGGAGAAAAATCCTCTGCTCAAAGTCATCGTTCTTCACGCAGGCTCCTCTTTCGCTCCGTGCAGGCTAGCTGCATCATCGCGTCCTCGCATTGGCCCCTCATATCGGTTTCCTTCGCCTCTTGCTTGCTCAGTTGCTGAACGAGCTTTTTCTGTTGTGACACGGAGGCGAAGTGACGAGTTTCCACGGTAGATTGAAAGCGGGCCAGCCGAGTGACCATCTTATCATGCTGAGCGGCGGCCTGCAGGGGAAAGAAACTGTCATTACAAATTGGCATATAGTAATACTTGCGGTAAAGAGAAAAGGGAGAAATAAGAGATACCTCAGCAAGTAGCTTTCCCACTTGCTCGCATGGGCCTCAGACTGAGATCGACAAAGAATTTCACCTCCGAGGGGTGCCGAATTTGCAACAGGGACCCTAACGTGACCCTCGGAGGAACAGGAAGGGAGGGGTCTTCCCCTTCGGAGGAGGTTGGAGGCCTGATACGGCGAAGGGGGGAGGGAGCAGCCCTTAGGTCCGACGGAACAGGAGCTTGGAGTGGCTCCACATGAGAAGGTGGAGGTGAATTTTGCGCCGAGGGGGAGGAGTGAAGAAAATGAGAAGGAGAATCCCCTCCTTGAGGAGATGGAGAATAGACAGGGGAGGTAGTACCTTCTCTTCGTGGTTCATAAATGGTCAGGGGTTGAGATTCTAGCGGGTCCGAAGATGAGGGAGGAAGAGCCGAGGAACTCGAGGCTCCTTTCTTAATAAGCCGTAGTTTTTTACGAGGAGATGATGGAGCTGCGGTTGATTTACCTCTTTTGGTCGAGGTTTTCTTCTTCTTCTCGGCCTCAATCGCCTCCCCTTCTACCAAAGCCTTCTGCATCAGATTATCTGCAAGGTATGCTGTCAGGAAAGATGAATAATGTAGAAAAGAAGTCCTATTGCCAGTTAAATAATACCCTACCTACAGCAACCGAAGTCGTCAGAGGTAGAGGAGATAATCCAAAATGACGCAAGAGAGTCTCTAGCTGATTGAACAAGAGTGTCTCTCCTAAAACTTTATACACCTCCGGGAAAGGACATTTGGTCCTCATGTCCCTAAGGAAGGTAATTCAGGGAAGGTCTACCTTCCAAGTATCAGAATAAGGTAAAGACTCAGGAAGTTGTACAAAGAAGTATAGTGCTTCCCAGCCCTTGTGGGAGGTAGGCAGGTTCATCATGAATTGGCAGTCCGAACGACTAGACAAATAGAAGAGGCCTGCCTTAGAAGACTTTAATTGGAAGAAGCAATGGAATAGTTCTGGGGTCAAAGGGAGGTTCAAATGTTAGAACACTATATGGGCTCCCGATATAATCCGGAAGGAGTTGGGGGTGAATTAGTTCAGGGGTAGTCCATAAAAATCTAGCAGGTCCAAATAGACCGAGGGTACCGGCAGGGATAGGCCGTTAAGAAATTGTTCGGAGAAAAAGCAGGTCAGGCCAGGAGGAGGGTTGTGAGGTCGATGTATTTTAGTTGTGAAGCAGCATTTTATAGAGGGGGCTATGTAGTCGTTCTTAATGTTAAAGAAGTAATGGTTACAATCTAACTGAGTTACGGTATGTTTATACCAGGCAGGTGGAAGGATGGTCCTAGGAGCCATAGGCGTTAAACTAAACAGAGCACTTACTCGGGTAAAAGGGAGAATCGCGTGAGAAGGGGAGGACTGAATCGCCGAAACAGCGTCGGTGAAAATCGCGGAGGAAGAAGAACATACTGGATTGTTAGGCACGCTAAGGGATACCTAAGAGGAGAAGGCAGAGGTTTATATAGGGTTTCCCGTGACGGTTCAATTTCACGGAGAGAGAAGGAGAAGCGGAGCCCATGGGCCCATCAGGCCGCCTCGAAGGCACACAAAGGAGTTATAAGGGAAAAGGTGGATTCAAACGGAGGAATGAAGAATAGGGCATAAACTTTACGCCCATCTGGAAAGTCAAGCTTATAACTTCGCTTGACTATTTTTCGGGGTTGACTAATGATACTACTGGTACTTCTTCTACCTAATTCCCGATAGAAGAGTCAGCAGGTGACCCGTGACCCGTCCCCCAAAACACCTGGTTCAGCCAAAGGGGGAAACTGTTCGGGCGGGCGAGAGTTATCAGAAGCCATTGGCACGGGCGAGAGTTATCAAAAGCCATTGACACGGGCGAGAGTTATCAGAAGCCATTGACACGGGCGAGAGTTATCAGAAGCCATTGACACGGGCGAGAGTTATCGGAAGTAATCGACACGGGCGCAAGTACCAGAGGTCATCGGCACGGGCGAATGCTAGAAACAAGGAACGCAGGTGGAAAAGAGGCGGAAGGCACTTAGCTAACAGAGGACTAGGAACTGGTTCAACTAAGCAAGTCCGGAAGCCAATGGGATGGAGGAAGGGTCAACTCAACCTAATCGACGCGAGAGAAGTTTGGTACGGGAAAAAGGAGAATTGGTTCGGTTTAGGGAGAAACCCTAAGGCTAGGTCACCCATGGTATAGGGGCCTAAGTTAACTTCACCCAAAGCAGAGAGGTGAGGGAAACGGGTTAACCTCATCGCCTGAAAAAGTAAAGGAAAAGGTGCTATGCAACGACTTGGGGGGCCCCACGCAATATTCGGGGGAGTCCTCGTTCCTCATATTTGTAACAGAATTATTCCCCCGGAGGAGGTGGTGGCCACGTGTACAATGGAGATAATCCGCGACGTTACGTTGGAGGAGAAGAGAAGATAAAAGGGAGAGAAGGGGGCAAGAGAAGGGGATCGATCCGCAATCATTCACATCCAGCAAGAGAGAAGAGGAGACGAGGAGAAAAAGGAAGAGCGGTCTCGCCGGAGAAGGAGGACGGAGATCTGCTGTTTGTTAAGTCTCTTGTATTTTCCTCATCTTGTAACATCATTGTAAGAGGTCATTTCTCCTCCACCTTCGGAAACTTGCTTTCCGTAAAGGGGGATTTTCGTAGTGAAAAGTGCTTAGGCACCGCATCTGGTGAGCAACCTCACCCCCGTGGAGTAGGAATCCTTATTCCGAACCACGTTACATCTCGTGTCTAAATCTCGATTGCTGGTGTCGGGTTTTCACGTTTCATCTACTCCATTTTCTTATTCTTTACTAATCGCTGCCGGGGGGAGAATACTCCGAGACCTCCCTCATCGCCTCATCGCCTTGAAAACGGAGCGAACGGATTTTTCCCCCGCACCCGCATCAGTGGTAAAAATTAGATAGTGCATGAACTAAATAAACATATGAAGATCAACAGGTATATAATCTTAAAGATAATAACAAATAACTATCAGTATAACTCTAATCAATGCATATAACAATCTGACCCACCAGATATAACGTAATGTACTGACATACCTGAAGGTCTGCAATAATACAACTCATAATAATCAGACAAGTATACAATAACGTAACACATACGAATAATATACATGAACAATATCACACCTATGATCAACACATAATCATATGAATAACGTATAATTAAATACATAAACAAACATGATCCATCCTATGCAATAACATAATACTGATTAAATGTACATAACAATCTGATCCACTCATACCCAAGTACTCCATATATAACAGTATATACTATGAAAATGGTATATATAATGATGTACAAACATATGCAGCAATTATAGCTCAAACAAATACAACATATCACAAGCATATGCAATACGCATCAAACATATATATGCGCCTCCATGGGTATGCACATGCATGTTCACTACCTGGACACCTTGCTACCACGACTCCGTGTGACCTGGGTGGACAAAACATGACAATTGTCCCAACTCCCGCTACCACTACTCTCGAGTAGCTGAATGGGCGTATGAGTAAGTAGTTATCTAGCCACATATGAGGGGTCCCTGCTGCAAGCAACTCCAGCAACCACTACCTACGAATGGTTGAGTGTTGCACGAAAAGTCAAGTTGCACGCAACTCCAACTACCATTATATATTAGTGGTCGAATGTTGTAGGTATCAATTGTCCATATCTTCCGCAACCACTATCCTACAGTAACCGAGTGGACAGATATGACTGATGATTCTCTAAACCACAACGAAGACATAGTCAACAATATGCATGCAATGTGATGATGACTCCTATGCACATAAGACCTCCGACATGCACACTACCTCACAAAGAGTCATAAACAACAGACATATGCATATATGATGCTAGGACCTCCAATCCGTAAACAACACTCCACTGACGACCCACTCAACCATCCACGGTAATCATGGTCGACAGAAGATACTCAATGCAAGGTAATGCAATAAGACAACCAAGTCTATAGTTACAACTATTACCAAGTCTAGTAATATAACATGATGATCAATCAAAGACAACAACTATACTAGTTACATGTACTAATGTAATATTCATATAGTAAACAAATATAATATCTGCAATCAATAATAGTGATGAAACGAGACTGTATAGATATCGAATGAGTATCTCAAAATTCAACGGCTAAATATCAAATACAAGAATAATCAGAGTGGAGTCAAGGTAATATTACTATCATAAACATAAAGAAATTCATGACCTAAGAACAATTATCCACCAGACCAATGATAGAAATCACCCACTTAATATATAGCTTGTGCTAATAATATTTGCGTCTGCAAACCCTGCCCAAATTAAGGTCCTATAGCATAACAAATATAACCATAAAGTACACTGCCATTCTAACATCAAAATCAAATCCTTATCAATTAAATTATCCACTTAATAAATTTATCCATTTCGTTAATCCATATACACTCTAATAAATGGTTTACTATTTTCCCATAAGCACTGGTTCCAATAAATCCACTTTTAACTACTAACCAAAATATTACACGACCTTAGTATAACAAATTGTAACTTAATAGTCAATCTAAATCAATTTGTGAACTGCATCCACCACAATTCCAATAATCTTAAACCAAAATAAATACAAGCTGCACAATCTATAGGTAACCCACCCCTCAACAAATCAAAACCTCATCCATACAAATTAAAACTTACCTCTCACCATTCAATCAACCACAGCTTATCTGGAAGATGAAATCCAATGCCAACCACCTCTAATCACATGATATTCAACTCTCCTTTTGATATAGAATATTCACATCAATAATTCAAAGCAATAGTAGGGTAATCGAGGTTACCAGAAGTCATGTGGCTATCATAAACAAGAAGGGTCAGTAGGTAAGGCTATATGCTTCGAAGAATTGTTCGACAACCAAAAATGCAACTGACGGCAAGATCAAGCTCAAGATGATCGGTGCGGTAGTAATCGTGAAAGACATCAATGGATCCATCACTCGGGGTGAAACTTGAAAGTGATCTGGATGTCGATGGCTGCCCACACTCATCGGAGCACCCAAAGATCCCTCGATTGAGAAAATCGACAACACTCGATAGCTAAAAAAAAATGACACTAGCCTCACAACAAATCTGAGATAGCCCGACTATGAGAGTGGAGATCTCCAACATCAAAATGGCAGAAGAGAAGGGCGGCGACGAGCTAGCTTGGGGTGTCGATGATGGAAAATGACACAGGTCAATCGCAACAACGATCGAAGGGGTCGGTAGCGTCGTATGCACAACTACGATGGCGCATGAGCGGAAGGCAACGATGTCAATGTGGCGATCAGAGCGATCGGCAAGGTGAAGACACCGAAGAGGAGCAGGCTGCTGTGACGAAACAAGGCAGAGGAAGAATCGGGCGAAAGAGATCAGCAGAGAAGGGAATCAGAAAATAAATAAGAAACCAAGAAATGAAACCTAGATTTAGGTATTTAAACATAGAGTTAATTAAACCCATTAATCCATCAACTATAGATAATCTAAATAGGCTTTCAATAAAGACTATTAAATCTTTCCCCATATATTCATAGAAATTTCATTTAAATCCAAATAACTTTCTAAAAATATCTGAAAAATTTCATAGGGTATTTTCCTAATTAATAAGTATTATATTATTATTGTTTAATCATTTTTTTTATATCTTATATTCTCCCCCACTAATAAAAATTTGGTCCCCAAATTTCCTATTCAAGTACGATAGTAAGCAATGACACACTGCTCAACTCAAATACTTGGAGAAAAGTCACACACTTCAAGTAACCAAGTGGGGTTATTGAGCTTGAATATTATTTTCCAGCTCTCATAGAGTCTCTAAAATCTATCACACATCCTCTCAATAGACCCTCTAAAGTCGGCATGACATGATATGTTTAACCATCCATCTAAGAGTGAAAACTATTCCAAAATAAAGTCTTGTACCCATGACTTGTTGGAGACTTTGCCAGAATTGCAAGGTAAATCCTAAATCGCTATCAGATACGATACTCAAAGATACTCCATGAAATTGGAAATCTCATTGCAGTATAAACCTAACAAGTGATCCAACAAATTCATCTTACGAATCGAAAGGAAATGAGCAGACTTAGCTAATCGATCACCGATTACTCCAAATCACATCAATTCCTTTCCGAATTTTAGATCATCTCCCAACGCAGTCCATCATACTAGGCTACCACTCATATCTTGGTATATGAATCTTCTAACATAGCCTTGCTGATCACTAATATTCCACTTTTACCAATTGACACAACAACACCAAGCTACGAAATCAATCGTGTCCTACATGTTGTTCCACTAACTAGAATGTTTCAAACCTGGATACATTTGAGTACCATCCGGATGAATCGCAAATCTAGACCGATTTGCTTTTCGGAGTAAGTCTTCTTTAATAGGGCACATCCCAGAAACACACAATCTTTTCCGAAGATAATGTCTATTATTATGAGTCTTCTCTGCTATCCAACAACTAGTAATTGCTTCCATCTTCTGGAAGTCCATCACACTTCCGTTGTGCCACTCTATTATCAATAAAATTGTCAAAAATATCATTTACAAAGATGATGTCAAACTAATCTGAACACTCCATGAATCCTTGATTCCTCAAATCTCGGAATATGTCTGGAGCACTAGTAAATCCAAACAACATCACCATGACTCATAATGTTCACATCGAGTGTGAAATATTATCTTTTGCACATATATAACTTTTACTTTAAGCTAATGATATCCCAATCATAAATCAAACCTAGAGTATACATAGGTATCCTTTAATTGATATAAACAGATCCTCTATCTGCAACAAAGGATATTCATTCTCAACAACTACTGCATTCAGTCGTCGACAATCGATTCATAACCTCAAAGGTTCATCTCTCTTTTTAACAAAGAGCCCTAGATCTTTTCAAGGAGGAACACTGGGACAGATAAATCCCTCATCCAATACTTCCTATAATCACAACTTACATTCTTCCAATTCCCATAGTGTCATCTGGCATGGGGTCATCGATACCAAAGCTATTCTTGAAATTACTTCGATCACATACTCCACTTGCCTATGCAGTGGAAACATGAAAGTTTATCCTAAACTACATCCGAATTCTCTCGAACTATGCACACATCCAAGAGGCATGACATACTATCATTCCAAAATTTAGATATCCATCAGGATATGTCTACAATAAAGGTATGTCTATTGAAGTCTAAGGGCATCCCTTGACTTCTTAGTTGTTGATCAACATCTCACCTCATGGTAAAGATACCACCAACCCACAAAGTTGATGTATAGGAACTCTCCTAATCCCATCCAAAATCACTCCAACTTAACGAAGATGAACTACCCGTATCAATCAATATATCTGCTAGAGTGAAGTAACTCAAATAATACTCTTGATGACCAAACCGTCGGTCCACTATGCCTTCTCTCAAGTAATCATGTAAACTCATCCAACTTCTATTCTTGACAACTTAGTTCCTGTAAGTGCAAAAGACTACCATGAAGAAAACTGAAATCCACTACTGAAGCTGGGATGTAAATCAAAACGACTGCAATGGAGGTGGTAAACACTGTTATGATGGAAAAGAGTACACCACCAACTGTAAAGTACTAAATAACTGTCAACATCTTGGCACGCTCTAACTCTGTAAATGGTATAGTTGTGCCTAGGGAGGTAACAGTTGTTGTTGTCTGAACGTTTGAGTCTTCTGAGATGTCTTCTACTGATTTTGCTGAGTAGATCGCTTTCCCTGGATGGAAGTGTCAAGGAACTCCAATTGTGACTGAGGTGGTAGATTGCTGCTGGTGTGATAATCCAACCTTCAGTTATGATATATGTTGTCAAGGTTGTGGATCATCCTCCCAAAGGCAATATCAATGGTCTTCAACTAAGTCTTCAACGTACACCCTCTCATTATATGTATACTGGTTGCCTAATGTAGAAGAAGATAGACTGATCCAATTGGGTAATCTGACTTTGCATGTTTTCATAATCTACATTGCACGCACATAATCTCTTCAGAGTCATTCTTGTAATTTCGCTGATAAGCATGAGAATGATCTAATGATCTATCGTGGGTCTTCTGTGGTCGGAAAGTAGCTCATGACCCATGACTCTGATCTTGCTCCTTTTGTCTAACATTCGGAGGCTTCTGATTCCAATATTTGACTTGCAATGTCTGTTTATCAGACTCCAACTCTTAACATACTTGCACGGAGTCATTTCTATACTCATGACTCGATCTAATGCCTATTGGTAGGAGCTCATAGAAGATCCAAGCATCCTGATCCAAATGTAAGTCAATAAACCCTGGGTGGCTTAAGACATCCATTCACCTTCTTGAGCTATTAGGTGGGCGTAAACTTTGCAACTCTAACGACCCTGCATGGTACTCCCATTACCAAACAATCACGCTACTTGAAGATCAAGAATTTCCTAACAATGAGTCAAAGAAAATGACGTGAGGAAATACTCTCTCATAACATCACTAAACCATGACCAAGTGATATACTATTCCCTGATTATCTTCTACATCTTCAACCAAGTAATGGTCTGATCCCGAAAATGGTATGCAACTAACTCTACTTTCTCTGCATAACAGAAATTAAGTACTCAAAAGTACCCTCAAAGTTATAAATCCAAGCTCAAACAACTCAAGGATAAAAATCTCTACGCAACACCATAAACTAATCCTCCACTATCCGCATCAACAGTAGTATGCAAGCCTTGTCCATTACCTCAGATAATGATCTGACTAACATAGTTAGTGAAAATTCCTAAGACTGTAATCTTTGATCTCCAATAAAGGGTGACTGTCTAACCTCTACTTTCCGACTCGATATCAGTCGACTCTCCAAGGTAATTCACCTCTTCGAAAGAAGGTACATTCATATGAACTCAACATGTCGTTTCGGTGGTCAACCCACACCACGACTACGAATAGTAACTAACAAACTATATGACATTCCCTATTATAAAACACTACATGCATAATCAACAATAAGATATATAATCACCATTGACATACCTTACATTCCATTGCTCGGAGAGGTCCCATTGCAGCCAGATCCCAAAACTCACAAAGCCAAAACCAAGCAAAACAAAACTCGATGTCCGAATGAAATAAAACCTGAAAGTGAACTTCGCAACCTAAGGCTCTGATACAAATAAAATTGTCACACCCCGAGGGTACACTTGTCCGCCGATCGGACGATACCCTCTAGTGACAATATAAGATACAATATCAATACAAGGCACATCCAACCACTGACATTCATAAACCATATATCACAATAAAATAACACTCACAGATATAATAGAAATACAAAAAGACATAGATACGCACCGATGCGATTTTGATACAACAAGAAAACATAATAGAAATCAACACCACAACCATAACCAAAATGCAGAAGCAATATATAGAATAAAATCCAAAACATATAATCCAAAAATAATACAATATGAATACGGAATGAAATCCAAATGCTCAGTGTGAGATGGGATCAACTGGCGGAGCTCCAAGCATCTAAGGAATCTTCTACTTGCTACCTCGACGACGATAAAACTCAGGGTCTGTGGTGGTGAGTATAAACCTCAGTGGTAAAGATTAGATAGTGCATGAACTGAATAAACATATGAAGATCAACAGGTATATAATTTTTAAAGGTAATAACAAATAACCATTAGTATAACTCTAATCAATGCACATAACAACCTGACCCACAAGATATAACGTAATGTACTGACATACCTGAAATTCTGCAATGACACAACTCACAATAACCTAACAAGTATACAATAACGTAACACATATTAATAACATACATGAACAATATCACACCTATGATCAACACATAATCATATTAACAACATATAATTAAATACATAAACAAACCTAGTCCATCCTATGTAATAACATAATGCTGATCAAATGTATAACAACCTGATCCCATTCATATCCAAGTGCTCCATATATAACAGTATATACTTTGCAAATTGTATGTATAATGATGTACAAACATATGCAACAATCATAGCTCAAACAAATGCAACATATCACAAGCATATGCACCTCCATGGTTATGCACATGCATGGTCACTGCCTGCACACCTCGCTACCACGACCCCGTGTGGTCTAGGTGGGCAAAACATGACAACGGTCTCAACTATAGCTACCACTACTCTCGAATGGATGAATGGGTAGTATGAGTAAGTAGCTATCAGGCCACATATGAAGAGTCCCTACTACAAGCAACTCCAGCTACCACTACCTACTAATGGTCAAGTGTTGCACAATAGGACAAGTTGCATGATAAGACAAGCTACCACTATCCATCAGTGGCTGAGTGTTGCAGGTATCAATTGTCCATATATTCCGCAACCACTATCCTACAGTGACCGAGTGGACAGGTATGACTGATGACCCTCTCAACCACAACGAAGACATAGTCAACAGTATGCATGCAATGTGATATTGACTCCTATACACGTAAGACCTCCGACATGCACACTACCTCACAAAGAGTCATAAACAATAGACATATACATATATGATGCTAGGACCTCCAGTCCGTAAACAACACTCCACTGACGACCCACTCAACCATCCACGGTAATCATGGTCGACAGGAGATACTCAATGCAAGGTAATGCAATAAGACAACGAAGTTTATAGTTACAACCATTACCAACTCAAGTGGTATAACATGATGACCAATCAAAGACAACAACTGTACTTAGCTACATGTACTTATGTAATATTCATATAGTAAACAAATATAATATCTGTAATCTACAACATTGATGAAACTAGACTGTATAGATATCGAATGAGTATCTCAAAGTTCAACGGCTAAGTATCAAGTACAAGAATAATCAGAGTGGAGTCAAGGTAATATTACTATCATCAACATAAAGAAATTCATGCACTAAGAACAATTATCTACCGGACCAATGGTAGGAATCACCCACCTGATATGTAGCTCATGCTAATAATATTTGTGTCCACAAACCGTGCCCAAATCAAGGTTCTTCAGCATAGCAAATATAACCATAAAGTACACTGCCATTCTAACATCAAAATCAAATCCTTATCGATTAAATTATCCACTTAATAAATTTATCCATTTTGTTAATCCATATACACTCTAATAAATGGCTTACTATTTTCCCATAAGCACTAGTTCCACTAAATCCACTTTTAGCTACTGACCAAAATATTACACAACCATAGTATAACAAATTGTAACTTAATAGGCAATCTAAATCAATTTGTGAACTGCATCCACCATAATTCCAATAATCTTAAACCAAAACAATACATGCTACATAATCTATAGGTAACCCACCCCTCAACAAATCAAAACATCATCCATACAAATTAAAACTTACCTCTCACCGTTCAATCAACCACAACTTATCTGGAAGATGAAATCCAATGGCAACCACCTGTAATCACATGATATTCAACTCTCCCTTTGATATAGAATCTTCACATCAATAATTCAAAGCAATAGTAGGGTAATCGAGGTTACCAGAAGTCATGTGGTTGTCATAAACAAGAAGGGTGAGCAGGTAAGGCTATATGCTTCGAAGAATTTTTTGACAACCAACAATGCAACCTACGATAAGATCAAGCTCAAGATGATCGGTGCGGCAGCAATCGTGAAAGGCATCAATGGATCCATCACTTGGGTGAAACTTGAAAGCGATCTGAATGTTGATGGCTGCCCACACCCGTCGGAGCACCCCAAAGATCCCTCGATTGAGAAAATCGACAGCACCCGACAATTAAAAAATGACATTGCCCTCACCATAGTGTTAGTAATATATGAGAGATGTCCTAAGGCAATCGCCTTATGTATGAACCATTTATATGATAAATGAAGATTCACTATTTGAGTATACATGTTTTATGTATTTGATTGGATCTTAAACTCATTTACTGAATGTCCACGATACGATTCACAGCATGAGAGAATTTGTGATTGGATCACAACTAGTGAGTATCTCTACATGTGTAATTGTGATGTATCGGAATTATCCCTAGTCGATGAATTGATGAATCTGGACACCATCAATTCTGTCGAGACTAGTACGAGGTATACTCCTTGGTGTATCCAAGCAGCTGATTCTCACTGGCTGGAGACATAGTGATGTCCGGAGTTAATCGTGGATGCTAGTTATGGTAACTAGTTCATTGGAGTAACTAGCCGTAAGACTTCATATGGTTCTCTGCATATATAGATATGTCAATGAAGTTCTTACTATGGCTTAAGTGCGATGTTCCTTTGACTTGCGGTATTCAAGTCATCTTGATCATGGAGACTTATGCTTTGACATCTTAAGCAAACATCTCTAAGGAGATGTGGACCCGGGATGATTGGGTATAAGTCGAAGTGATCGAAGGTGTTTGAATAGCCTATAAAGGATTCACCACTCCTTGCGAGGAGATGTATACCCATGGCCTCTCGTCGGATTGTTACTAAAGTCTTTGGCCAAAGCATTACATGTTTAGAGTAAAGTACTCTTCGATACATGTGGAGTAACTAGAATCCGTAGGACGAGGAAATGATACTTGGGCTAGGTGTGACGTAGTCAGCCTAGTGGGGACTGACACAATAGACCATGTCCTGAACCAAGTGGGTATAAGATGAGTGAAGGGAATGGGGCACGATTCATTCGAGCTACTGAAGGGTTTCAGAAATAGTTCTGGATCAACCGTTGATTTTTTCGGTTAATTGGGGATCATGATGTACTACTAGGTGCCACTCATGATCGTTCTATAATTAATGGTTAATTATAGACGGCCAACATAAACCGAGAACCTATTTGGTCACACGCACAACGAGCGTAATCCAAAGGATTTAAAACGAGCTTGAGAATGGGATTCTCAGACCGAGAGAAACTAGGTTTGGTTGGACCAAACATAAAGCGAGCATGAAATTGTTTCAGTCGCAATGGAAGCGTGGATGGGCTGCGTCTTATGAAGACGTAATGGATGGACCAAAATGGTTTGGTTCTAATCCAATGGATAAGAATAAACCAAAGGGTTTGGTTTATTTGTAACGAATGAACCAAAGGTTGGTTCGGTTCGTTTTAACTTAAAATAAACCATCATGGTTTGGTTTATTTTAACTTATCTTAATGGAGCGGGTTAACGGGCTTTATGGATATGATCCATTAACCATTTAGAGAATTAGTTCTCTATAAAAAAGGGCTTAAGGGATTGTTAAGCCCTAATCCAAAATCAAAACCCTAGCCTCCAAGGAGTTGCCGCCCAACCTGGTTGTGCCGCCCAACCTCCTTGCCGCCCAGCTAGATTGTGCTGCCGTCTAGCTCCTTGCCGGTGACCAAGCTTCAGCCGGTGAACCTCCGGCGACCCTCCGATGATCTCCTATAGGTTTGGCATCAAGGTGAGGCTTTTCTCTCCTTGTTTTGGCCGGCACCTACTCCTCCACCAAGCTGTCCAGTTTTCTGGACAGCTTCTCCTCCTCTCGACGGAGCGTCGTTTGGACGACGGTTAGTGCTCCGACAGCGGCTAACATACCGGGGATTTGATCTCCGGTAATCCTCTGAGGTGGAGGACGAAGGATTCGTCAAACGGTTGACGAATACCTCTCCGGAGAAGCGAGTTTTGAGAACTCGTTTTGGATCCGAATTTGGATTCGGATTGTGATCATCTCTCGATCACGTCGTCTTCAACACGAGGCTAGTAACCCGTACGAAGACGAAGCTCGTGACTTAGCGAAGTCATCCCGAGGAGCTCGGCGTGGATACGGATAGAGACGATTCTTATGAGGATCGTTCCGGTTGATGCCGTTCCCGCTACACATCATACGGAAGGTATAACGTAGTTTAATTTCCTTTTATTGCAAATTTTAATTTACGGTTATGTCTACACTTGTTGTAATAGAATGCGTGTGTTGTGTGTGTTGTAATAAATAGGAGTATTTATTATTTTTATTGCTTCCGCTGTGCTCATGTTTACGAAACATGATCGAACACACACACGCCGCGGTGCCGAAAACCCAACAGTGGTATCAGAGCCCAGGTTGTGTTTCGACATAATCGTATAATGATTTTGCGATAGTCATAATGTATTTCTGGAAATTTTCTAATTTTGGAAATTTAGAAGTATTTATGGAAATTTTTCAATTTTGGAAAGTCTAGAAGTATTTATGGAAATCTTCCACTTTTGGAAAGTTGGAAGTATTTATGGAAATTGATATTTTCCATAAATAAAATATTTGATTAGATTCTGGAAATTTGTTTCCTAATTTAATCATGATTTGATTTGGGAAATCAAATCTTAAAATATTTTATTTCCATAAGTAGTTTTAATGATTTAGGAAATTGGTTTCCTAAATAGATTTTCCTTAATCAAATAATTCCATGAATAAAATATGTGATTAGATTTGGAAATTTGTTTCCTAATTTAATTATGATTTGATTTGGAGAATCAAATCTTAAACATATTTTATTTCCATAAATAGTTATGACATATAAGGAAATATATATACATGACATAATTGTATGCCATGTAATTGCATTAGATGCATAACATTATGCCATGCGTGTCGTGACATGTAGATGTATGCCATGTATGCCATGCCATGTAGATAATAGTTATTTGCATGCAAAGAGGATGAGACATAAAACCCTAACTCAATATTAAAGCCTACACCTTCCATTAATATGGTTAGAACCAGAGTTCTGTTTCTTGTTTGGGTTGTTGGACTCACTCCAAGCCCGGCTCGAACCTGAACATGTTCAAATCATTGGAATAGTTTAACTCTAATATGGTAAGAGTCAGAGGTCAATCGTTAGTTTGGGTTGTTGGACTCACTCCAAGCCTGGCTAATTGGTTGAATGCGCTCTAACCATATTAAAACTATTTCGCGATTAATGGGTCGGCTTTAACTTGGAGCATCGATTTGTTGGACTCACTCCAAGGTCGATGTGAAGAGAGGTGAAGTTGGGTGCTATGCATATGATGCATACTTGTTAATGTGTTAACAACCCAATGTATGTGTAAACATTCAATTAGTTGATAGCACATTGTGATAGTTACATATACATGATATGTAATCGATATACTTGATACCCACCATCATAGCTAAGAATGGCTTGTTGGACTCACTCCAAGGTTGTTCTTATCTATGATGGATATCAGCCCATTCGGAGATGGACCTACGATCTCCCGAAGTGATTTTAAGGGTTTTTAAAATTCGAAAAATGAATGGGATTTATAAATGTATATTGATGCATTTTAAAATCATCTTTCTCATATATGCTCGTTTTGTATTTCTAAGTTAATATATTGATCATGATGTGTTTGAATTTGCGTTCCATTTTGGATTCGAATAAATTAGTGGGCCGAGCTTCATGGACTGGCTTAGAAGCTTGAGAATTGTTCTCAAGGTTGAAAAGCTTGCAAATGTCCTCGAAGCGCCTCTTCCCGCCTGTCCTAGTGACAATGCAACTCTGGACCAATTGTTGGCCTATCAGAAACATGTGAATGATTCTGAAATGGTGAGTTGCATCATGCTAGCCGCGATGGAACCCAAGCTACGAAAGCAGCATGAGCATATGGATGCTCATATCGTAGTCCTTCATCTTTGTGAGTTGGTTGATGAGCAAGTGAGATTCGAAAGGTTCGAAGTCTCAAAGCTCCTCTTCACCTCTGAGATGCTAGGAGGTTCATCTGTGGTACTGCTCAATATGCTGAAGACTGTGGAGTCTTCTGAGAAGCATGAGCAGGGGACGGTGCTGTTAGTTGATTCCTCGAAGAAAGGTTCTAAGAGGAAGTTAAAGGAACAGCAGAAAGGAAAGAAGAGAAGGGCTAAGAAGGTAGAACTAGCACAAAAGGAAACTTGCCATCATTATGGCAAGGAGAGCCATTTGCGAAGAAAGTGCAAGATTTATCTTAAGTCCGTGAAGAAGGATAAGGCATCGGATGCCCAATCTTCTTCAGAAATCTTCTTTATTGATTGTCATTCTATTTCCTCAGATACTTGGGTATTTGATACTGGGTGTGGCTCACATATATGTAATGACATACATGGGCTAAGGAATAGAAGAAGACTCGTCAAGGGAGAGTCAAATTTACGTGTTGGGAATGAAGCAAAGGTTGCTACACTTGCCATCGGAACGTATTTGTTGAAACTCCCTACAAGACTTGTCTTAGAACTGGACAATTGCTTTTATATTCCTTTGTTGATAAAGAACATCATTTCTATTTCTTGTTTAAATAGAAATGGTTTCCATTTGACGTTTAGTAACAATTGTTGTTACATAACTTTGAATGGGGTTCTTTATGGGACTGGAACTTTAAGCAATGGTGTTTATACGTTGGACGTATCCAGTGACATTTGCAATATCGAAGCGAGCAACAACAGTGCTCGAAAGGATAATCAAATAGACTCCTACATGTCGCATTGTCGTCTTGGCCATGTAAGCAAGAAACGCATGTCCGAATTACACCGATGTGGAATTCTGGAATCGTTTGAATTGGATTCATACGATACATGCGAATCATGCTTAAAAGGCAAGATGACTAAGTTACCTTTTACGGGAAAAGGTGAATGAGTGGGAGAGTTACTAGGTCTAGTACATACTGATGTATGTGGACCTATGTCAACTCAAGCTTTAGGAGGCTATAGCTACTTCATTACCTTCACCGATGATCACTCACGGTTTGGGTATGTGTTCTTGATGAAACACAAGTTTGAAGCCTTTGAAAGGTTCAAAGAATTCAGAAATGAAGTAGAGAAACAACATGACAAAAGTATTAAAATACTTCGATCGGATCGAGGTGGT
This sequence comes from Wurfbainia villosa, assembly GCA_025175895.1. Lineage (NCBI taxonomy): Eukaryota > Viridiplantae > Streptophyta > Magnoliopsida > Zingiberales > Zingiberaceae > Wurfbainia > Wurfbainia villosa. Next base: position 111,003,609 of record CM045996.1, read on the forward strand.
GAATACTTAAGTCAAGAGTTTCTTGATTATCTAAGAGACAATGGCATATTGTCTCAATGGACTCCGCCCTATACACCACGGCATAATGGTGTATCTGAGAGGCGTAACCGGACCTTGTTGGACATGGTCAGGTCAATGATGAATCATGCGACTCTTCCCAAGTCCTTTTGGGGTTATGCACTTCAGACAATTGTTTACTTGTTAAACAGAATGCCTACCAAGGTAGTCTCTACTACTCCATATGAGATATGGGCTAGTAAGAAACCTCATGTATCTTACTTGAAGATATGGGGTTGTCCTGCTTATGTGAAGCGGACTGTATCAGACAAACTGGATGCTAAGTCTGATAAATATCTATTTATTAGATACCCTAAGGAAACAAGGGGTTACCAATTCTATCATCCTGTGGAACAAAAGGTGTTTGTTTCAAGGCATGCTGTGTTTCTAGAGAAAGAGTTTCTCTTGCAAGAAAATAGTGGGAGTGTCGTCGAGCTTGAGGAGGCTCGAGAGACTCAAATAGACATTGATGAGATACCGGTGAAGCACAATACAACTCATAGTGATGAGCAATCAATTTGGACCTATTGTAACACCACATCTTCGTAGATCCGTAGAACACGCAATATTCCCGAGAGATATGGATTTCTCGTAAGTGAATCGAACGACGTGTTACTCATTGATGATGAGGAGCCTACCAGTTATGAAGAAGTGCTGACAAGTTCAGAAAGGGATAAGTGGCTTGGTGCCATGAAGTCGGAAATGGATTCCATGTATGAAAACCAAGTTTGGAACTTGGTTGACCCACCTGAAGACATAAAGCCTATAGGGTGCAAGTGGGTTTTCAAGAAGAAAACCGACATGGATGGTAATGTGATTACCTATAAGGCTAGATTGGTGGTGAAAGGATATCGTCAAAAACAAGGTGTTGATTATGACGAAACCTATTCGCCTGTAGCTATGCTTAAATCCATTCGGATGCTCCTGGCCATAGCGGCTCATTATGATTATGAGATATGGCAGATGGATGTGAAAACAGCTTTCCTTAATGGAAACCTGCTCAAGGACGTGTATATGATACAACCTGAGGGTTTCACATCGGTTGATAAAACCAAGGTATGCAAATTGCGACGATCCATTTATGGATTGAAGCAAGCATCCAGGAGCTGGAATATCCGTTTTGATGAGACAATCAAAAAGTTTGATTTCTCACAAAATCCAGACGAACCTTGTGTGTACAAGAAGGTTAGTGAGGCAAATGTGTTCCTAGTATTGTATGTCGATGACATATTACTTATAGGAAACGATGTGTCAATCTTACAGTCAGTTAAGGTTTGGTTATCCAAGACATTCTCCATGAAAGACCTGGGAGAAGCAACCTACATCCTTGGGATTAAGATCTATAGAGATAGATCGAAACGGTTGCTTGGTCTTTCGCATTCTACATATATAGACCGAGTGCTAAAGAGGTTTAGCATGTCGGAATCCAAGAAAGGTTATCTGCCCATCAGGCATGGGGTACACCTTTCGAAGTCTATGTGTCCGCGCACAGAAGACGAGAGGATTTGCATGAGTAAGATTCCCTATGCATCCGCAATTGGATCTATCATGTATGCTATGTTATGTACGAGGCCCGATGTATCGTATGCTCACGAGTGTCACGAGCAGATACCGGTCCGATCCAGAATGGATCATTGGGCGGTATTAAGACGATCCTTAAGTACTTGAGAAGAACTAAGGATGTGTTCCTAATATATGGAGAAGGGGACATGGTGATACGCGGGTATCTGGATGCGGCTTCGATGAGACAAGGATGATTCAGTCTCGATCGGATCGTGTTCACCTTGAATGGGGAGCGCGATGAGTTGGAAAAGTTCCAAACAAGAGATCGAGCGGATTCTACCAGCGAGGCGAATATATTGCAGCCTGGAAGCGTGAAAGGAAGCGGTTTGGATCAAGAAGTTCGTTCATGAACTTGGTGTGATTCCGACCATTGTTGAAGCAATACCGGTCTACTGCGACAACAATGGAGCAATTGCACAGGCGAAAGAGCCAAGGTCTCATCAACGATCCAAACATGTGCTTCGCCGCTATCATCTTATCAGAGAGATCATCAGTAGGAACGAAATACAAATCGAGAAAATTCCCACTGAAAGGAACTTAGCGGATCCTTTGACTAAAGCATTACCTCAAAGTAAGTTTGAGGGTCATGTTGGTGCTTATGGTATTGGATACCGTAGCGATTGGCATTAGGCCAAGTGGGAGTCTGTTAGTAATATATGAGAGATGTCCTAAGGCAATCGCCTTATGTATGAACCATTTATATGATAAATGAAGATTCACTATTTGAGTATACATGTTTTATGTATTTGATTGGATCTTAAACTCATTTATTGAATGTCCACGATACGATTCACAGCATGAGAGAATTTGTGATTGGATCACAACTAGTGAGTATCTCTACATGTGTAATTGTGATGTATCGGAATTATCCCTAGTCGATGAATTGATGAATCTGGACACCATCAATTTTGTTGAGACTAGCACGAGGTATACTCCTTGGTGTATCCAAGCAGCTGATTCTCACTGGCTGGAGACATAGTGATGTCCGGAGTTAATCGTGGATGCTAGTTATGGTAACTAGTTCATTGGAGTGACCAGCCGTAAGACTTCATATGGTTCTCTGCATATATAGATATGTCAATGAAGTTCTTTCTGTGGCTTAAGTGCGATGTTCCTTTGACTTGCGGTATTCAAGTCATCTTGATCATGGAGACTTATGCTTTGACATCTTAAGCAAACATCTCTAAGGAGATGTGGACCCGGGATGATTGGGTATAAGTCGAAGTGATCGAAGGTGTTTGAATAGCCTATAAAGGATTCACCACTCCTTGCGAGGAGATGTATACCCATGGCCTCTCGTCGGATTGTTACTAAAGTCTTTGGCCAAAGCATTACATGTTTAGAGTAAAGTACTCTTCGATACATGTGGAGTAACTAGAATCCGTAGGACGAGGAAATGATACTTGGGCTAGGTGTGACGTAGTCAGCCTAGTGGGGACTGACACAATAGACCATGTCACAACCAAGTGGGTATAAGATGAGTGAAGGGAATGGGGCATTCGAGCTACTGAAGGGTTTCAGAAATAGTTCTGGATCAACCGTTGATTTTTTCGGTTAATTGGGGATCATGATGTACTACTAGGTGCCACTCATGATCGTTCTATAATTAATGGTTAATTATAGACGGCCAACATAAACCGAGAACCTATTTGGTCACACGCACAACGAGCGTAATCCAAAGGATTTAAAACGAGCTTGAGAATGGGATTCTCAGACCGAGAGAAACTAGGTTTGGTTGGACCAAACATAAAGCGAGCATGAAATTGTTTCAGTCGCAATGGAAGCGTGGATGGGCTGCGTCTTATGAAGACGTAATGGATGGACCAAAATGGTTTGGTTCTAATCCAATGGATAAGAATAAACCAAAGGGTTTGGTTTATTTTAAACGAATGAACCAAAGGTTGGTTCGGTTCGTTTTAACTTAAAATAAACCATCATGGTTTGGTTTATTTTAACTTATCTTAATGGAGCGGGTTAACGGGCTTTATGGATATGATCCATTAACCATTAAGAGAATTAGTTCTCTATAAAAAAGGGCTTAAGGGATTGTTAAGCCCTAATCCAAAATCAAAACCCTAGCCTCCAAGGAGTTGCCGCCCAACCTGGTTGTGCCGCCCAACCTCCTTGCCACCCAGCTTGATTGTGCTGCCGTCTAGCTCCTTGCCGGCGACCAAGCTTCAGCCGGTGAACCTCTGGCGACCCTCCGGTGATCTCCTATAGGTTTGGCATCAAGGTGAGGCTTTTCTCTCCTTGTTTTGGCCGGCGCCTACTCCTCCACCAAGCTGTCCAGTTTTCTGGACAGCTTCTCCTCCTCTCGACGGAGCGTCGTTTGGACGACGGTTAGTGCTCCGACAGCGGCTAACATACCGGGGATTTGATCTCCGGTAATCCTCTGAGGTGGAGGACGAAGGATTCGTCAAACGGTTGACGAATACCTCTCCGGAGAAGCGAGTTTTGAGAACTCGTTTTGGATCCGAATTTGGATTCGGATCGTGATCATCTCTCGATCACGTCGTCTTCAACACGAGGCTAGTAACCCGTACGAAGACGAAGCTCGTGACTTAGCGAAGTCATCCCGAGGAGCTCGGCGTGGATACAGATAGAGACAATTCTTACGAGGATCGTTCTGGTTGATGCCGTTCCCGCTACACGTCATACGGAAGGTATAACGTAGTTTAATTTCCTTTTATTGCAAATTTTAATTTACGGTTATGTCTACACTTGTTGTAATAGCATGCGTGTGTTGTGTGTGTTGTAATAAATAGGAGTATTTATTATTTTTATTGCTTCCGCTGTGCTCATGTTTACGAAACATGATCGAACACACACACGCCGCGGTGCCGGAAACCCAACACATAGATCTTAGACAATGATGTGAGTGGAGATCTCGGGCAGTAAGAGTATAAGGCAAGAGAAGGTTTGGGAAGCTTTTCAGTGTCGATGATGGAAAATGACATAGGTCGATCGCAATGACAATCGAAGGGGTCAGCGGCGTCACGTGCGCAGCTACAGTGATGCATGAGCGGAAGGTAGCGCTACCAACATGGTGATCAGAACAATCGACAAGGCTGAAAACACACGTGAAGAGGAGCAGGTTGCGGCGACGAAACAAGGCAGAGGAAGAATCGAGCGAAAGAGATCGACAGAGAAGGGAATCAGAAAAGAAATAAGAAACCAAGAAATGAAACCTAGGTTTAGGTATTTAAACATAGAGTTAATTAAACCCATTAATCCATCAACTATAGATAATCTAAACAGGCTTTAATAAAGCCTATTAAATCTTTCCCCATATATTCATAGTAATTCCATTTAAATCCAAATAAATTTCTAAAAATATCTGAAAAATTCCATAAGGTATTTTCCTAATTAACAAGTATTATATTATTATTGTTTCATCATTTTTTTCGTTATCTTACAATGATGGTTTAGTTCAATTAGTGGGGCAAAGAATAAAAAGATGATAAGTCTAATTTAGTTTTCAACATTCATATAATACAGACAATTCAATGGTCAGCAGTAGATTGTGTTTATGCATTAGGTTGATTGTATCACAACAACAATAAACAATAAAAAATGCCAGATAATGCTAATATGTCTAACATGCAACATTGTTAATCTTATAAAATTGCATGAATGTCAATATTCAATATTTTGTAAATAACTTACAATGAGTTCGTCAATTCCTCAAAACCTCAAGTTGTTCGTCGGAGCAGAAGATCTTGTGTTTGTCATATGAAGGATGATCACACTATTAAACCACCTTTATGATTTCACAAACCAAGTTCCTGTCGCACCTTAGAGATATTTCTATCTCCATACACAATCTTGGAAAAGATATCAACGTCTCTGCAATCGAGCCGCCTTTCGGCAATCTCATCATCTCCTTCACTTGGACCCTCATGCATTTATAATGTGTAATGAAGTTCACATCATGCACTGCCCTTTTTGTAGTGTTTGCACACGTTGCAATACTTTCAGTGTGTGCTAGCAGTTACAAAAACTGACAACATCTCCCACTCATCCAAGTTATGCCATAAAGGCAAATGACCACAAAGAGCAATAGTCACAAAGACAAAATAGTCACAATGACCAATATAATAGAGATTCATAGTCACAAAGACTAAATAGTCACGAAACCTAATAGAACAAATATTCAGTCATAAAAACTAATAGAATAGATATTCACAGTCACAAAGACTGTTGGAGAACTTGCACTAGGCTAGAGAGAGGGGGGGTTGAATAGCCTTTCTTCGACTCATTTCTATAATTTATTAGCAAAGGCAAATACAAATCAAAAGCTAGAATGGGAAAAAAAATGCTAACTCAATGATGTAACTTGGTTCGAAGATCAACTCCTACTCCATAACAATCCTTAAGGTGGATCACTCCATAGCAAGCCTTCACTATTTCTCCTTCGGATGAACCAAGGTGAAGAAACCTTTTCTTACAAGACAATCTCTTCTTCTTACAAGATGGAAGTAAACTTAGAATAAGAGATTAAAAGACCTAGAAGGCTTTGAGAGCTTAGGATGAGAATTTAGAATGAGAGCACAAGCCTATTCTAATCTCCCCAAACCCCCTCTTATAGAGTTTGAGGGTTTCTGTCCATTGAGTCCTACACTAGTTGATTGTTATAAACTAGCAGTCGCCTGGTGCATCTGTTGAATGAATTTAATGACTTCTAACTCGTCCTGATCCCGATCATCACCACTCAACGGACACCTAATCAAGTAACTGCTCATAACACCAATCAACTACCTTAGCCATCAGTCGACTCCGAAATATTATGTGCTCTTGTCCACTAAGGTCAGTCTACTGCTATACTCAACAATCGACTGCCAGTGGCCAGTCAACTGGTCTAAACCACTAGTCAACTGTCAGAGCACAATTTTGTTTCCGAGTGTACAACCTTTGACCAGTCGACTATCGCAGCTAGTCGACTACTTAATACGACTAGTCGACTACTTTTTGAGTTCGAGTGCCAACTTGAGCCCGAGTGCAGCTCGAACTTCCTGAGTGTCGATCACTCGAGACCAATCTATTGTTAAACAATCTATTTGATTGTTTTACTTTATGAGTTGACTGGTTCAAACATTAGTCGACTGCTACACATGGAGTATGATTATTTCATACTTGAAAACTAACCCTAAGCCTAGACTAAACATCTTCAAGCTCTTCCATCAGCCTTGCGCCTTTAGGATCCCTCTGAGTCCATGACTCCTTCATCCTTGTGCTTACCTTCAAAATCTTTCTTTGGCTTAATTTATCATACTTTAGGGTCTTCCTTTGCCAAGGTTCACTTGGACTTATGCCACCAAGACTACACACTTGGACTTATGCCGCCATAACCTCATCCTTGGACATCCTTTGCCAATATTCACTTGGACTTATGCCGCCAAAACTACACACTTGGGCCTATGCCGCTAAGCCTCATGTTTGGACTTTCTTTTCCAAGACTTCACTCTTGGACTTTCCTTGCCAAATCATCACTTTTGAACTTTCTTTATACCTGTTACTTAACATCCACATTAGATCACCAACATTGCCTAACTTAAACTTGATTATCCAAACATCAAAAGTAATTAATATTTGGGACAATCTTGCACTAACAATCTTCCCTTTTTTGATGTTTGACAATCATTTAAGTTAGGCCTTTAACTATGCAATAAAATATGTAGGACCGTAAGTGACATGGTAGAGGGGGATGAATAGCGATTATGCTTCACTTGATGGAATTCGATCGTGTTCATCTCTATAATTCGTTAGTATGCACAGCGAAAATAATAAAGCATAAACTAAAACAAAGGCAAACACACAAAACACACCCATAAACACAAGATGTAATGTAGTTCGAAACCTAGGGTTCATACTATTAGTTATATATGAGAGATGTCCTAAGGCAATCGCCTTAAGGTTGTACCATTTATTGGATAAATGAAGATTCATTATTTGAGTATACATGTTTTCATGTATTTTATTGAATCTTAAACTCATTTACTGAATGTCTGCAATACGATTCACAGCATGAAAGAATTTGCGATTAGATCACAACTAGTGAGTATCTCTACATGTGTAATTGTGATGTATTTGAATTATCCCTGTTGAGACTAGCACGAGTTATACTCTTTGGTTTATCCAAGAAGCTATTTCTCACTGGCTAGAGACATTGGGATATCCAGAGTTAACCGTGGATGCTAGTTATGGTAGCTAGTTCATTGGAGTGACTAGCTCTAAGACTTCATATGCTTCTCTGTGTATATGATATGTCAATGAAGTTCTTACTGCAGCTTAAGTGCGATGTTCCTTCGACTTACGGTATTCAAGTCATCTTGGTCATGAAGACTTATGCTTTGACATCTTAAGCAAGCATCTCCAAGGAGATGTAGACCCAGGATGATTGTGTATAAGTCAAAGTGGCTGAAGGTATTTGAATAGCCTACAGAGGATTCACCACTCCTTGCGAGAAGATGTATACACTATGGTCTCTCGTCAGATTGTTACTAAAGTCTTTGGCCAAAGCATTATATGTTTAGAGTATGATACTCTTGGATACATGTATAGTAACTAGAATCCATAGGATGAGGAAGTAATACTTGGGCTAGATGTGACATAGTCAGCCTAGTGGGGACTAACATATAGACCATGTCCTGAACCAAGTGGGTATAAGATGAGTGAAGGGAACGTGGCATGTTTTAATGTAGCTGCTGAAGGGTTTCAAAAGTGTTCTGGGATCAACCGTTGATTTTTTGATTAATTGGAGATCATGATGTACTACTAGGTGTCACTCATGACCGTTTTATAATTAATGGTTAATTATAGATGGTCAATATAAATTGAGAACCTATTTAGTCACACACACTACGAGTGTTATCTGAAGGATTTAAAATGAGCTTGAGAATAAAATTCTCAGATCAAGAGGGACTTGGTTTGGTTGGACCAAACAAAGAGCGAGTATGAAATTGTTTTAGTCGCATTAGAAGCATGAATGAGTCGAGTCTTATGAAGACATGATGGATGAACCAAATTGATTTGGTTCTAATCCAATGGTGGAAAATAAACCAAAGTGGTTTAGTTTATTTTAAACGAATGAACCAAAATTGATTTGGTTCATTTTAACTTAAAATATACCAACGCGGTTTGCTTTATTTTAACTTAAGTTAATGGAGCGAGTTAATGGGTTTTGATTGTCAACCAATAACCCTTTAAGAAAAGGTTTCTTGCGAAATGGTTTTAGAGAAGAGGTCTTGAAAAAAAGGTCTTGAGAAAAAGTCTCTTAATGGTTAAGAGATACGTTCTCTATAAATAATGAGGTTGAGAGATATCCCGAAATATATCGGTTCAAGGCTTCCGAAACCCTAGCCGTTTTCTCCCCTCTCCCTCTCCTTTTCTTGTGTGTTGCCCAACCTTGGTGCCACCCAAGCTTTGTCGTCGTGCAAGATCCAACCGCCGGTCATCCACCACCGTCGGCCAATAGCCCCAATTGTCGGCCAGCAACCCCACCATCGGTCTGCCACTAGCCACCAGCTCCCCTTGGTTGTCATCGACCATCTTTGATTGCCTGACCACCTTCCTCCACCAAGTTTCCCTCTTGGAAAGCTTGTGTCCTTTGTGACGAGAGTATCATTTAGTCGGCGTTTGGAACTCCGGTAGCCACTTCCTTACCGAGGATTGGATCCCTAGTAATCCTCTATAGTGGAGGAATGAAGTTTCATCAATCGGTTAACGAAAATCGCTTCCGAGAAGTGAGTTCGTGGAACTCGATTTTTGGATCCAAATTTGATTCGGATTGTAATCATCTCTCTATCACAACGTCTTCAATTCGAGACTAGTATCTCATGAGAAGACGGGGCTCATGGCTTTGTGAAGCTATCCCGATGATACTGGGTGTGGATACGGATAGAGGCAAGACTTGCAAGTGTCGCTCGATTGATGTCATTCCCACTTCACGTAATCCGTCAGGTATACCTAGAGTAATTTTCCTTTATTGCAAAATTTAAAATAACGATTATGTCTACACTTGATGTATCCTTGCATGCGTGTGGTGTGTGTGTTATAACAAGTTAGTTATTACTCGTTTTATTTGCTTCCACTGTGCATGTTTATGAAACATGTTCGAACACACACCCACATCAGTGCTGGGGAAACCCATCACGTACTGCACGGGTTAAGCTCAAATGAGCTTTAGTGATGCACATCACCACTAATCTGTTGGATTGAGAAGCATCGCTGAAGGGGGGGTGAATAGCGAGCGTAAAATTTTTCTTTTCGTTCGTTCGATATACGAGCAAGCACAATGTAAAAATAAAAAGACAAGTTTATTTTTACTTGGTTCACAATCCAGCGGTTGCTACTCCAAGACCCTAACGGTCCTAGACCGCGTACAGAGGGCAAAGCACTATAAGATCTCCTCCTCATTGGAGGTAGGAGACAACAATCACAAAATTGAAAATACGAGGATGAGGCAACAAGCCTACCTCACCTCGTTACAATTAAAACAAAGAATACAATAACAAAAAATATTACTTGCTGCTGCTGCCGACGAAGAAGATAAAAGCTTGTCATCGCGTCGACGTTATGATGGTGTTGGAGCTTTGGCATTGTAGGAGCACTTGAGAATAATCTTGATTGATGTTTGGGTTGGAATCCTTCCCTCCTTTTATAGAGTTTGGCCTAGGAATAAGTCTCCTCATCTTTTGGAACAGATCATGAGGTGGTACCATATTTTATCGCGAAGTGGTCATGTCAAACATTATCCATTTTGACCTAGCGTAAAAGGTTGATTTGTCGCCATCAGTCTACTGATGTCTTCCATCAGTCGATTGATGAGCATCAGTCGACTACCCAATGGTCAACAGTCGACTGTCAGCCTAGCCACTTCTCTGCAATAAGAGGTTAACACAGAAAATGGTAAATGTGACGGTTTCTTATCGTCCGATCTCGACCTAGACCTTCCACAGGAAGTCTTAGTCGGATCGCTGCCTACGGTCATCCCCGTACAGAGGACACAACCTTACCATCTCTCTTCACACTCGTGCTTACCTCTGGTCCTTTATGACTTATCGCTCGACCACCACGGTTTCCCTCCGGGTGTCGCTGACCTTCGACTTAGCTTAATCATTTTCTACATACTTAATTCAGCTCATGAGATAACAATATAAACTTAACTTTGTGTCTTTGTCATAATCAAAATACAGGTTCGATTATCTGGTGCCCCTACACCAACATAATCAACTCCTTCTCAGAACAATCCGAAGGTGGAGATACCTATTACAAGTAATTACAAAAGTAATACAACAAAATACAAGTAAACTAAGCAATACAAAAATACAAGTAAAGAAAACTTTACACAAAGAACTTTGGATTGGTTGCTTGTTGATTGCTTTGGAATGACTTTAAATGACTGTAAAGCACCAACTATTTCCCTTGAAATTGCCCCAAGAACCCTAGCCAAAATCCTCCTCTCGAGCTCCTTATAAAGGTACAACTTGGGTTGATTTTTGTCTTCCAGTCTACTGCTCTTAAATAGCAGTCGACTGGCCTTCATGTCGTTGTCTCACAATGGCTATATCCATACTGGAAAAACTCCAACGACTATACAACAATCAATTGCTAAACCCTAGCAGTCAACTACTCCCCTGTCAGTTGACTGATCAATCGACTATGGAACAATCTGTGTCTATGTCCAAAACAGTAGTCGATTGCCCTCCATGACAGTCGATTGATCAAGGTCAGTCGACTACCAAGGTCATGCAGCCACAGTCGAGCTACAATCAACTACTGACCAGTCAACTGGTTATAATCCCAATCGATTGCTCAGAGTCAAATCGGCTGTCAAGTTTCAAACACATGGCCAGTCGACTGGTTCATAAACCCAATCGACTAATAAACCTCAAATATGAGATTTAACCCAAGTATGATCCCCTCATACTTGCTATACCACCCTTAGCCTAGACCTAAGCCTTCTAGCTACCTCCATTAGCCTCATGCCTATCAAATCCTTCCAAGTCATCCTTGACTTGTTCATCCATACGTTAGCCTTCAGGTGCTTCCATCGGCTGTTGTCATACTAATCGGGTCTACATTTCTAGGATACATTTGGACTTTCGCTATCAAGACACACGCTTGAAATTTACGCTGCTAAACTTTGGACTTATGCTGCCAAGACTATAGTTTGGACTTTATGACACCAATATCATATTGGTGCAATCGGCCCAGGTCACGATTGACCAGACTCAAGTTGGACTCGAATAGTATTTTGATGTTTGCCAAAGGAGTTGACTATTGTTTGACAATGGGTTGACTAGATGGTTGACTTGGGGTTGACCATAATGGAGAAGTCCAACATGGGTTGGCAAGGGAAAGTTCAAGCTTGAGTCTTGGCAATTGGAAAGTCAAATATGGGTTGGCATGGAAAGTCCAAGCATGGGTCTTGGCAAGGGAAAATCCAAGCTTAAGTCTTGGCAAATGAAAAGTCCAATATGGGTTAGCAAGGGAAGTCCAAGGGTTGATATTGGCAGCGTAAAGTCCAAGGGTAGAGTCTTGGCAGCATAAGTCCAATGGTTGACAGCGTAAAGTTCAAGTGTGTGTCTTGACAGCGTAAGCCCAATATGCCTTGGCGGTATAGACCACGTTAGCATGAAAATAGCTTATAGAAGCACTTGAAGGCTAGCGTATGGATGAACAAGTCATGGATGACTTAGAGGGATCCGATAGGTGTGAGGTTGATGGAGGTGGTTAGAAGGCTTAGGTCTAGGCTAAGGGTGGTCTAGCAAGTATGAGGGCATCATTCTTAGGGTTAAACCTCATGTTTGAGATTTATCAGTCGACTGGGATTATGACCAGTCGATTGGCCATGTGTTAGACACTTGATGGCAAATTTGACTCTAAGCAGTCGACTACGATTATGATCAGTCGACTGGTCAGTAGTCAAGTGTAGCTCGACTATAGTTACATGGCCTTGGTCGTCAAAAAAAAGTTTTGTTGCAAATTTTATTACTAATTTGCGATGAAATTTGGAATTCGTCGCAAATTTTGTTGTAGATTTGTAATAAATTATTTTCGTTGCCAAATTTTGTCACTATTTTAATGTATTTTTATAGTGTACACCACCTATTAAAATGGTGTCATCCAGAACAAAAGGAGATAATTTATAGTGCCCTAGGAGGTGAGTATCTAGCAGTAGGTCAGAGTTATATTGGTGACCCTGTAGAACTTTATTGATCTCAGAGAAAGGGAATTGTAGCCGACACTCTTGGAAGGGGGGTAGGTCAGGAAGGTCTGTTCTCCATGTATTAGAATAGGGTAGAGGATTCGGGAGCTTGACAAGGAAATATAGTTCCCTCCAACCCTTGTGTGATGAGGGTGTTGGTGTAGGGGCACCATATAATCAAAACTGAGTTTTGATAATAGCAAAGGTTTAAAGTTAAGTCATATTGTTATCTAATATGTTATGTTAAGTGTGCAGAACTAGAGTAGTTTTAGCCGGACTCAAAGACACCAGGAGGGATAGCGGTTAAAGATCAGATGCTAAGCAACAAGACAAAGGGCCAAAAGGTAAAGCAAGATAAGCTCCGGGTGAGGAACGATGGTGAGGTCGCGTCCTCAATACGAGGACAACCATAAGCGTCGATCCAACTAAGCCTTCTAGAGGAATGTCGAAGTCGAGATAGAATGGTCTAAGACTATCATCATCACTATTATTGTATACATTGTATTAATCTTGTGGTACATGTGATAGGATGAAACTCAAGTACACCAGTCGACTGGGAGGATCAGCAGTCGACTGGGGTCAGTCGACTGGAAATAGGAGCAATCAACTAATGTACTCGTGAAGAGCCAAATGTCACCTCAAAGATAAGATTTTCAGATAGAGTTTTTATCTAGATCTAGATCTTGATGAAAATCATTATCTTAAAGGCCTAAGAAGTTCTATAAAAGAAGAATGGTCACAAACCCTAGATATGAATTTTTAGTCCTAAGTGCTCTTGCTCTCTGACCGTACTCTTTCGTGCTAGAATACTATTACGACCACGCTTTTACTTTCATCTTTAATTGTCGGTATATTAGTTTCATCTTATCATTTTTTTGTTGTACTTAATTTTTATAAGGACTGGTAAGGTTGTAACAGGCTTTTCAATATTGTGTAATCGTCTTGTCTCTTACCTCCAATGAGGAAGAGACTCTTTTAGTTGATTGCCCCCTCGAAAGTGATAAAGAATCACACGGGCCTTTGATTAGCAGCCTAACGGTTGTGAACCAAGTAAAAACTATTTGTGTTCATGTTTTCTATTACTTTATTTGTCTTCTGCTGTGACCATACTTTGATTATGAGATTTGTCAAAAGAAAAGTTTTGACGCTATTCACCCCCTCCCCTCTAGCGCGTCCTACGATCCTACAATTGGTATCAGAGCGGGGTGCTCAATTTTGGTGCAACCACCATCTTGAACATATTTTTTTCTTCTTCTTTCTATTTTATTGTGTTTTAGTTTTTCTCCCACACTACTAATCCAAGACCAAGTCTTGGAATACTTTTTATGTTTTTGTCTTTGCAAGGGATCTAAATGGCCCATCTTGAGGGATACAACACTGTCTGACCTTCGCTCTTTAATGGAGATGACTGTCGTTATTGGAAGGGTTGAATGGAGTGCTATCTTAAGACATAAATCAAGATGTAGATCGTTATTTAGACGGAGTTCAATCTACCGACGAATGATGAAGGTGAGTTTTTGGACTGCGACAAGTGGACCAACACAATGAAGCGATAGGTTGAAGTCGATGCAAAGGCCACTCAAATCTTGCAATTCGATCTATCCAAGGAGGAGCTCAACCGCATTGGTCCATTCATCAGTGCCAAGGACCTATGAAACAAGCTTACCAAACTTCATGAAGGGGCATTCAATGCAAAGGTATTAAAAAGAGACTTGTTGGATAATAAGTTATACAATTTGAAAATGCAGGATACTGAGACCGTGAGTCAACTCCATGCTCGCATCCAAGACATACTAAATGGTCTTCATGCCATCAAACAGAAGGTGGAGAACCGCAACATAATAAGGTACGCTCTAAGAGCCTTTCCTAGAACTACTTTGTGGGCATCCATGGTTGATGCTTATAAAGTATCTAGAGATTTATCTACAATTAGGTTAGATGAAATATTTTTTGAATTTGAACTTCATGAACAGTCTAACTCAGCCTCGGAGGAGAAAGGTATTGCTTTGCTTGTAGGACAAAAGAAAGGAAAAAAGCAAGCCACACCCTCACGAAGGTGATGAATCCAACTCCGACTTGGAAGAAGCAATGGAAACGGAGCTAGTCAATGTAGTTCAGAAATTAATCAAGCGAAGAAGACGAATATCCAAACCAACCAAGGAGAAGAGATCTGACACTAATCAAAACGACAAGTGTTACGAGTGCAACAAGAAGGGGCACTTCATGTTCGAGTGTCTTGAGCTAAAGTTGAAACTGCAACAATCCAAGAAAGCACTAAATGATGGGGTTCGAAGCTTTGCTTCCCACTTCAACTTGGTTGCTTGTGCATGATGATCCTATCTATGTCCCCGGATTAAAAAAAATTAATCCTTGACGAAGACGGATTACCCAAGCAACCGATCCATCATCGTGCTATTCGATTCGAGTGGTCTCTTGAACAAACTTGTTGTTCAAGCAAACTAGCTCTTTTCCTCGATTAGCCATGGAATAGATGATGTACGGATCGTCGATTTTTGTATTTATCTTCGGGGTCCAAGTAAATTAGCCACATACAATTACATACATAACACAAAGGAACAAAAGGAAACCAAAACAAGAATTATACCTCTTGTTTACCTCTTGGTCTTCTATTGTATGACCTATCCTCCTCTTGAACGTTGTGTGGGCAATGATCCTCCAAGAGTTGAAGCCTCCTAGATCGCGTTCATCCCTTCCTTGCTCGCTCCGAACAAAGGAAAGAATACCAAAAACTTCTTCTCCTATCTAGAGCCGACCACTAAGCTCCTAGCTAGGTTGTTGCCATCGGCCAAGGAGAGGAAGAAGGAAAGGTTGTGCCAACCCTTTCCAATGGAGAAGGAACCACCGGCCAAAGGAGGAGGGTGAAGGGCTCCGGCTAAGTGAGGAAGAAGAAGAGGGGCGCTGGCTAGACCTTAGGAAGATAACAAATACAAAACCTTAACTCTTCCACTTGTTGCTGCCCAAAGCTTCTCCAAACCCTAACCGCCCAAGCCAATGGAAGCAAACCCTAGAATTCAAATTCTATTTGCCGCCCAAGCCAATGGAAGCAAACCCTAATATCCAAAGATTAGTTTTCGCCTAAGCCAAACCTCCTATATTTATAGATTTCACCCAAGCCTCCTTTTAATCGTGTCTGTTGGATCTAGGCTTCATGAGGGTTTTAATAGGCTACAATAGGGACCATGAGGAGGAGTTGGATCTTGGCCACCCAATGGATCCGACCCACATAAAATCTGATCCATTAATGATAATCCATTCCACTAGAGGTTTATCATTGATCTACCGCACCAACCCCCATAATTAAATATGGGTTCCATATATTAATTGTACAAATATCTCCCCGTGTTTAAGATATCGAATGTCCATTAATTAATTAATTTACTGACAATTAATTAATTGACATCTAACTCCATGAGTAGTACCACTCAACCTTATCATCATGCCGGACCAAGTCCACCTGCAGGGTTTACATGATGATTCTTATGAGCTCCTCATGGGGACATCATCATCCTAATACATAGGACACAGTTTCCTCCTATAATCAATGACACACCATGTAAATAATATTATTTCCCAACTTGCCGAGCCTATTGATTTAATCCATAAATCTCGCCCATTGGTAAATCAAATAAATAAATACTAAGTACATATGCCCATTATTATATTGGGATTAAAAGCATGTACACCATAATATCCGAGGTCCGATTCAATTATATAGTCAGCAATAAATTGAATTACCTCTAAGTCGGTCCTGCTTAATACACACAAAGTGTACTAGTGTAATTCTATGGTCAAGATAAACCAATACCAAATTACACTACAACCATACCAATGGTTTGTCCAAAACCATCTTAGTTGTGAGTCTCTACTTATACTCTACAAGAAACTGATAACATGATTTTCTATGTGACACCACACACCATGTTATCTACAATGTATAGTATTAGATAATATGCATAATTATAAATATGAAAATAATGATCATGTGATTCTTATTTCAAAAATAAAGATGTTTATACAAAGGATAGACTTTTTAGTATACATCCCGACAATCTCCCACTTATACTAAAAGACTATGCTGCCATCAAAGTGCCATACATCTGATTCCCATTCCCTCCATATGCCTATCAAAAGATCTCGCTGGAAGGGCATTAGTGAAAGGATCTGCCAGGTTATCCTCTGATGCAATCTTGGCGACAACAACTTCTCCTCGCTTTACGATCTCTCATATCAGGTGGTACTTGCGCTCTATGTGTTTACTTGCCTTATGGGCTCGTGGTTCCTTCGAGTTTTCAACTGCACCACTGTTATCAAAATAAATTGTGATAGTTCTGGGCAAACCAAAAATCACATCCAAGTCCATCAAGAAGTTCCTGAGTCATACAACTTCTTTGGCTGCCTCAGAAGCAGCCACATACTCAGTTTCCATGGTAGAGTCCGCCACGCATTTCTTCTTGAGACTCCTCCATACAATAGCTCTACCTCCCAAAGTAAACACAAAACCTGAGGTAGACTTACTATTATCCCTATCTGATTGGAAGTCGAAATCTGTGTAACCCACAAGGAGTAATTGATCTGCCTGGTATACCAGCATATAATCCCTAGTCCTTCTCAGGTACTTCAATATATGCTTTATTACAGTCCAATGTCCCTATCCTGGATTACTCTGATATCTGCTAACCATGCCCACGGCAAAACAGATATCCGACCTCGTATATAACATAACATACATGAGGCTTCCTACTGCCGAAGCATAAGAAACTGCCTTCATCTCCTCTATCTCCTTTGATGTTCTAGAACACATCTCTTTAGATAAAGGTACTCCATGCCTAAAAGGTAGAAAACCTTTCTTGGAGTTTTGCATGTTAAAATGAGCCAAAATAGTGTCTATGTATGAAGCTTGAGATAAGCACAACATCCTTTTCCTGCGATCCTTTATAACTTTGATCCCAAGGATGTGTCCCACTTCTCCCAAGTCCTTCATATCAAACTGTTTGGACAACCATACCCTTACGTCTGATAACACTTTGACATTGTTGCCAATTAACAAAATATCATCTACGTATAGTACAAGAAATTCCACTACGTTTTCGTCACATCTCTTGTATACACAAGACTCATCTGGACTTTGAATAAATCCATAAGACTGGATTACTTCATTAAAGTGGATGTTCCAAGATCTTGAAGCTTGCTTCAATCCATAAATGGACCGATTAGGCTTACACACAAGATGCTCTTTTCCCTTTGCAATGAATCCCCCTGGTTGCTCCAAATATATGTTTTCCTCAAGACTTCCATTAAGAAAAGCTATCTTAACATCCATCTGCCACACCTCATAATCCATATGAGCAGCAATAGATAAGAGAATTCAGATAGACTTAAGCATGGCTACCAACGAAAAGGTCTCCTCAAAATCAATACCCCCTTTCTGAGTATACCCTTTCGCAACAAGCCTTGCTTTGAAGGTCTCAACCTTCCCGTCTATTCCTCTCTTTTTTTTTTAGATCCACTTGAATCCAATGGTTTTCACACCATTGGGTGGTTCTACTAGCTCCCGTACCTGATTTGAATCCATAGATTCTATCTCAGAATTCATTGCACTTTGCCAAGATACCACATCTTTATCTTGGATTGCCACGTCATATGTCCAGGGATAAGGTTTATGTTCGTCAGGGACCAAATTAGAAGATTCTCCCAAGAACATAAATTTATCAGGTTGTCTAACAACCCTCGCACTATGATGAGGTATCACCTGTGTATCCTCTGTGACACGCGGTGCAGTCACTTGTGGTATATAATCTTGTACCGGTGGTACTGAAGTAGTAACTTCCCCTCTAAATTCTTCCAGAACAATCTTACTCATGGGCTTGTGGTTCATCACATAGTCTTCCTCTAAAAATCTGGCGTTCGTGCTAACAATCACCCTCTGATCTCTAGGACTATAGAACAAACCACCTTTCCTTCCTCTAGGATAGCCTATGAACAAGCACACTTCTGTACGAGGTTCCAACTTACCAGCATCTTCCTTCAGCACATGTGTTGGACTCCCCCATATCTGAATATGTCTTAGACTAGGCTTTCGCCCAGTCCACAATTCTGTGGGAGTAGAAGGCACTGATTTAGATGGTACCAAGTTCAGAATATACATTGTAGTATCTAGAGCATACTCCCAGAACGAATTTGGTAACTCAGAATAACTCATCATCGATCTAACCATCTCCATAAGAGTCATATTCCTTCGCTCCACTACACCATTCTACTAGGGTGTGCCAGGTGCAGACAATTGGGATTGAATCCCAGCCTCTGATAAGTAATTCCTAAACTCTCCCAAGAGGTACTCACTACCACGATTAGATCGTAGTGTCTTGATACTTTTACCTTGACATTTCTCCACATCAGCCTTGAATTCTTTGAACCTGTCAAAGCATTTAGACTTGTGGCGCATCAGGTAAATATATCTATATCTTGAATAATTATCTATAAAAGAGATGAAATATTCAAAACCACCTCTAGCCTGGATAGACATAGGACCACACAAATCAGAATGAACCAATTTCAATACATCTTTGGCTCTATACCCCTTGGCCTTAAAAGGCCTCTTGGTCATTTTACCTTCCAAGCAAGATTCGTAGGTTGGGAAATCTTTCATCACTAATGAACCCAAAGGTCCATCAGCTATCAACCTTAAAATTCTACTTAGGTTAATATGACCTAACCTTAGATGCCAAAGATACATTTGGTTCATTTTCGAAGGTTCTTTTCTCTTATTATATTTAGAAGATGAGTTATTTACTTCTATTTGCATCGTGGGAGCTTTTGGTTCAAGAGTGTACAAATTACCTACCGACGTACCAGAATAGATAATCTCCCTATTCCTTTTTATAACAACTCTGTCATTAAAAGAAATAGAATATCCATCCAAAAATAATTTATAAACTGAAATTAAATTCTTTCTAAATGAAGGTACATAAAAGCAATTTCTCAGAACCAAAGTTTTATTCCTATCAAAAGATAAATAAACATCTCCCACTATAATATCTGCCACCTTTGTAGTATTTCCCATGTAGACGGTAATCTCCCCCTCAGCTAGTCATCTGGTTTCTTAGAACCCCTGCAAAGTATTGCAGACATGAACAGTGACTCCCGTATCTACACACCAGGTGTCGGTAGATAACACCGCTAAATATGTTTCAAAGACTAGACCAAAAGATATACCTTTGTTCTGCTTCCGATTGGGGCAGTCAGCCTTCCAATGTCCAGTCTGCTTGCAAGTGAAGCACTTGCCTTTCAACTTCTTCACTCCTCCTTGAGATACTCCCACCACCTTTGCTCCACCTTGTTTCTTCTTCTTCTTGCCTTTCATCTTAAAAGTAGAAACCTTCTGAGAAACCATGGCCTGAGCCTGAGCACTCTGACAAAAAATCCCCTCTGCCGCCTAGAGTTCTGTCAGAAGCTCCGCCAACGAATACAATCTCTTATTCATGTTGTAGTTCAGGCAAAATTGCTCAAAACTCCTAAGTAGATATTGGAGAATGATATCAACCTGGGTTTCCCCATCGATCTTAGCTCCAAGGACTTTCAGCTCATTCAAATGAGCCATCATCTTGAGAACATGATCCCTCACGGGTGTTCCCTCAACCATGGTGGTCATCATCAAGTTCCTCATGGCTTCCTATCTAGTAGCCTGATTCTTGTGTTCAAAAAGTTCTTTGAGATTGAGTATCATGTCATAAGCAGTAGGCATGGCTTGATGCTGATGTTGCAATACATTTGACATAGAAGCCAAAATGTAACACCGCACCATCTCATCAGCCTTGATCCACTTCTTATAACTCTCTTTCTCCTTTTCTCTAGAATCATCCGCAGGCTTAGGAGGACACTCTTCGAGAAGTACATACTTGTACTCCTCAGTAGTCAAGACTATATCTAGATTCCTTTTCCAATCCACATAGTTAAGTCCAGTAAGTTTATTTTCCTTTAGTATCACAGCAAGTGGGTTGAAAGTTATTTTTGAAAAACCTAAGAATCACATAGATCAAAACATTATATTTCAAAAATTTATTGATTCCTCAAACAATAAAATTTTAAAATCAATCAACACCTCAAAACATCGAGAATATCGTATGCCACGATAGTGTGGACGTATACGAATTCTACATTTATAAGAGGAGGTTTTACCCATTAATTTTACTATCCTGTCAACCTTACTTTTTGACAAATAAAATTAATAGTTGGTTCATCTTTGGCCCTACAAATAAAAGCAGTGACTCCGATGGGAGGATACTTTTATTTGCATCTAAGTGTTTACTATTACTTGGTACCAAGGCAATTATCTCGGATTATGTGCCTTCCGATGGGGAAGTACACACGCTCCTAAATAATTTTTTATAACCATATTTGACCTAGTGATCCACAAAACAAACTCATCTGATGGGGAGGAAGGCACTCAGGGCTGACACGCAAGTTTGTTTGCATCACATGTCAAATTGTAATGGAGGCCATGGATTTTTTTTTTAAAAAAAAATATCCATCTCCCACTTAGTAATTTAAAATGAGAAATTTTGCTAGCACACAACATTCATATCAAACAAGAAGCAATAAATAAGAAAAATATTTTCCAACTATTATGCCTTTTGTTTTCCAATATGCCTCTCGTCGTGTTGCCATCTCATTCGCTCCTCCATACACCATGTACAAGCCATCCGGAGATATGAGCCGAGAACAATTATTTTAATTTACATCCATCGATCCTATACTCCACAAAGGAGTGTACATGAAATCTAGATCAAAAGTAAACTAAAATAAAAGTGTGGCTGAACAATGTCGTACTTAATTATAAAAATTAAATACTAGCCTCATCAACCCCGAGGATTCAAATAATATTACAATTACACACATTAAATCACATACACACACATATGGCCATAATAGTTGGATCTTATGCCTGCAACTAAAAAGTTAGCGTACGCACATCCTACTATTATCTGGCGCACATAATATATGATAAGTGCATAAAAGTAACCTAATCCTAAACACACAAAATCGGAAACCGTGGCTCTGATACCACTTGAAGGGGTTCGAAGCTTCGCTTTCCACTTCAACTTGGTCTCTTGTGCATGGTGATCCTATCTACATCCCCGGATTAAAAAAATTAATCCTTGATGAAGACGGATTACCCAAGCAACCGATCAATCATCGTGTTATTTGAATCGAGTGGTCTCTTGAACAAACTTATTGTTCAAGCAACCTAACTCTTTTCCTCGATTAGCTGCGGAATAGATGATGTATAGATCGTCGGTTTTTGTGTTTATCGTCGGGGTCCAAGTAAATTAGACACATACAATTACATACATAACACAAAGGAACAAAAGGAAACCAAAACAAGAATTATACCTCTTGTTTACCTCTTGGTATTCTATTGTATGACCTATCCTCTTCTTGAACGTTGTGTGGGCAATGATCCTCCAAGAGTTGAAGCCTCCTAGATCGTGTTCTTTCCTTCCTTGCTCGCTCCGAACAAAGGGAATAATACCAAACACTTCTTCTCCTATCTAGAGCTGACCACCAAGATCCTAGCTAGGTTGTTGCTATTGGCCAAGGAGAGGAAGAAGGAAAGGTTGCGCTAACCCTTTCCAATGGAGAAGGAATCGTCGGCCAAAGGAGGAGGGTGAAGGGCTCCGGCTAAGTGAGGAAGAAGAAGAGGGGCTCCGGCTAGACCTTAGGAAGATAAGAAAAACAAAACCTTAACTCTTCTACTTGTTGCCGCCCAAAGCTTCTCTAAACCCTAGCCGCCCAAGCCAATGGAAGCAAACCCTAATCTTCAAAGATTAGTTTTCGCCCAAGCCAAGCCTCCTATATTTATAGATTTCACCCAAGCCTCCTTTTAATCGTGTCCGTTGGATCTAGGCTTCATGAGGGTTTTAATAGGCTACAATAGGGACCATGAGGAGGAGTTGGATCTTGGCCACCCAATGGGTCTGACCCACATAAAATCTGATCCATTAATGATAATCCATTCTACTAGAGGTTTATCATTGATCTACCTCACCAACCCTCATAATTAAATATGGTCTCCATATATTAATTGTATAAATATCTCCCCGTGTTTAAGATATCAAATATCCGTTAATTAAATAATTTATTGACAATTAATTAATTAACATCTAACTCCATGAGTAGTCCCACTCAACCTTATCATCATGTCGGACCAAGTCCACCTGCAGAGTTTACATGATGATCCTTATGAGCTCCTCAAGGGGACATTATCATCCTAATACATAGGACACAGTTTCCTACTATAATCAACGACACACCATGTAAATAATATTATTTCCCAACTTACCGAGCCAATTGATTTAATCCATAAATCTAGCCCATTGGTAAATCAAAGAAATAAATACTAAGTACATGTGCCCATTATTATATCGGGATTAAGAGCATGTACACCGTAATATCCGAGATTCGATTCAATTATGTAGTCAGCAATAAATTGAATTACCTCTAAGTCGGTCTTGCTCAATGCACACAAAGTGTACTAGTGTAATTCTATGGTCAAGATAAACTAATACCAAATTACACTACAACCATACCAATGGTTTGTCCAAAACCAACTTGGTTGTGAGCCTCTACTTATACTCTATAAGAAACTGATAATATGATCTTTTGTGTGACACCACACACCATGTTATCTACAATGTACAGTATTAGATAATATGCATAACTATAAATATGCAAACAATGATCATGTGATTCTTATTTCAAAAATAAAGATATTCATACAAAGGATAGACTTTTCAGTATACATCCCAACACTAAACGTAACATGGGAAGATACTTCGGACAAGGAAGAACAAGGCCAAGTTAGCAACTTGGTTCTCGTGGCAAGATCGTCTAAGTCCAAGTTTGAATCTAAGGCCGACACTGAGTCCGAGTCTGAGTCTGACACCAAGCTCGAGTTTGAGTCAAGCCATGGATCTGTATTCGATTCAAAAGAGGCAATCAAGGTGAGTCACTCATTAATTAAAACTTTGTATGATCCTATAAAATTTTTGAATAAAAAGTTGACTATGTCTGAGTCGAAGGTCGAGTCTTTACTTAAAGAGGTTAAACTCCTTAAGCATAAGGCTAGCCTAACCTCTTCAACTAGCCAAGCTCAAGAGGGAAATTCAACTCAAGTCAAAAACCTTGAGGAAGAGAATTCTCTCTTGAAAGGGTAAGTTCAAGAGCTTAGGGCATCATTGGAATGGTTCACATTAGGCTCTAAGGGTCTTGACCTAATCCTTGGAACTCAAAAAGTCATGTACAACAAGATTGGACTCGGGTTTAGATCAACAAATAGATCATTTATTTCACTCGTAAATCATAATCGTAAAAGAATAAGCATGGGTCCTTAAGTCTAGTCTAAAATCACAACTAGGTTCAACCAAGTATTGGGTTCCCAAGGATCAAATCCACTATGTGGATAGAACGTGTCGATTCAATGATCTAGGGAGAGTCAATACTAAATTTGTTTACTTACTTGATTAATTTATTCTTTCATGCTTAATTTAATTTAATTTCTTAACTTATAATGGACTAGATAGGAAACAAAATATTTTAAACTTGAAAAATCTAGTACTAAGACAAAGTGAATTGATAGTAAGTTAGGGAATCTCTTTAAAGTGCATGTCTAGGCTATATACGTCCTACTTGATTTACTAAGTTGAGTGGAACTAATTGAAGCTAACTCACTTAGTCTTTAACTAGTTAGACCAAAGTTTAATCTAAAGCAAGTCTAGTAGTTAATTCCTTAATCAATTTTATCTAAGTGGTCCACCTGATATCTAAGAAGGTCATATGTCTCACCACTATCTGGAAGTTGATTCTGGAAAAATTTACTAGACTAGCCAAATCCAAACTTGAATCTAACACAAGTTTAGAAACTTTTAATTTAAACTAATGAACCCTCATCCCACAATATTCATAAGGTTAACATGTGTTGTTTGTACTAAGACACATAGAATGGGTAAGATGTTAAGGGCAATTAAATTAAAAAATAATATAATTCTTGAAATACTTTCAAAATCTATAAAAATATTTATTTTTATGATCGTTGTGTGTAATTATATTTAATTTTTAAAAATCTATAGTAAAAAAAATGAATTAATAGGTCTTTAAAGTATTTTGAAAACTTAGTTATTAAATCCTTTTGGCTTCAAAGATATAAATTGAGATTTTTTTTTTTTGCATAATGAGCATGCATTCAAAATACAACTTTTATAAAATTAAAAACATGAGGCTTAAATACCTGAATTATTTTTTAAATAATATTTTCAAAATTACTTTACAAGAGTTACAATAAACTCTTTCACAAAAGTAAAGTAAATTAAATATTGGTGGTGCAGAATCTAGAAACCGTAGGTCATAAATGTCAAAGGGGTGAGAAAGACTTAAATATCTCTAGCTACCTCTAGATTGACATACAACCCTTAGAATCTTGAGTCTTAATTAAACATCAAAACAAGGGGGAGTTGAACATGTTAAGGACAATTAATTAAAATGTCTTGGATTCATAATTTTGGTTAGTTACTTTTTAAAAATACTATCGTTATCACATTATTTTTGATATATGTCAAAGGGGGAGAGATAAAAGTTTGGAGGTTAAAAAGAAAATTTCTTGTAATGATTTTCCAAAACTCACCAAGTGTTAAGGGGGAGGTAACTTTAAGGGGGAGTTTTTGAAAAATATTTAATTACAAGCTTTTTATTTCCTTAACTTTGAATTGTTTTGCCATAGATCAAAAAGGGAGAGATTCTTGGTGCAGGGGCACCAGATAATCGAACCTGAGTTTTGATAATGGCAAAGGTTCAAAGTTAAGTCATATTATTATCTAATATGTTTTGTTAAGGGTGCAGAACTTGAGTAGTCTTAGCCGGGCTCAAAGACGCTAGGAGGAATGGTGGTCAAAGATCAGATGCTAAGAAATAGGACAAAGGGCCAAAAGGTAAAGCAAGTTAAGCTCCGGGTGAGGAGCGATGGTGAGGTCGCATCCTCAATATGAGGGAAACCATAAGTGTCGATCCAACTAAGACTTCTAGGGGAATGCCGAAGTTGAGATTGGATGGTCTAAGAATGTCATCATCACTATTATTGTATACATTGTATTAATCTTGTGATACAGGTGATAGAATGGAAACTCAAGTACACCAATCGACTAAGAGGATCAGCAGTTGACTGGGACTAGTCGATTGGCAATAGGAGGAGTCGACTGATGTACTCATGAAGAGCCAAATGTCACCTCAAAGATAAGATTTTCAGATAGAGTTTTTATCTAGATCTAGATCTTGACGAAAATGATGATCGTGAAGGCCTAAGAAGTTCTATAAAAGAAGGATGGTCACAAACCCTAGATAAGAATTTTTACTCCTAAGTGCTCTTTCTCTCCGACCGTACTCTTTCATGCTACAATACTATTCTGACCATACTTCTACTTTCATATTTAATTGTCGGTAAATTAGTTTCATCTTGTCATTTTCTTTGTTGTACTTAATTTGTATAAGGATTGGTAAGGTTGTTATCGGTCTTTCAATCTTGTGTAATCATCTTGTCTCTTACCTCGAACGAGGAAGAGACTCTTTTAGTTTATTATCCCTCAAAAATGATCAAGGATCGCACGGGCCTTGGATTTGCAACCTCGCAGTTGTGAACCAAGTAAAAACTATTTGTATTACTTTATTTTTCTTCCGCTGTGACCATACTTTGATTACAAGATTTGTTGAAAGAAAAGTTTTGACCCTATTCCCCCCGCCCCCCCCCCCCCCCTAGCATGTCCTATGATCCTATTGAGGGCTTATTCTTGAGGAATTGACAGTTAGGGCTACTAGCGAAGTAGAATATACTAACATCAGAGGACTTAACTGAAACTAGCTATGGAACAATAGTAGGAATAGGGGTAGCCCTCGGTGCTTGAAGACGATGGTTGTGCCCGCCAGGATTCAGAATGCATTGGAGAGTTAACTATTTATATCTATTTTATAAAAGTCTATAAGTTCAAGATAGATAGAGTGAATTGGAAAGCGGAGACCATTCTCTAGTTGGCCTAGGAAGAAGAAGTGGTGTTCAAGGGGAAGACGATGAGGTCATTGGTCTGGTGAGGCAAAGAAACATTTAACACTCTTATCTATATACATTTTTCGGACATTGTAAAAGTAGTGGCGACCATCTATACGGGTGGAGTGTAGAGGATCCGTTGATCGATATGGTCATGCTAGAGGGGTGAATAGCAACTCGCCGATTTCGATTTGTGCTTCGATCACGTCGTTCATATGCTTGTCTACAAATAGTTAGTATGCAATGGAAATACAAGCATACACAAGAACAAACACAAAAACAATCATGCATACAATACACAAGGCAATTTTACATGGTTCGGAACCCGGGTTCCTACTCCATGGTCGAGCTCTAGTGTGTTGGTGCAGGGGCATCAGATAATCGAACTTAGATTTGGATAATGACAAAGATTCAAAGTTTAAGTTATTTTGTTATCTTATGTGCTATGTTGAGTGTGTAGGTAATGTATTAGACTTTTCTAAGGTTAAAGATTCTAGGAGAATCTCGAGAAGGAGAAATCTCAGTGATCGAGTGACCGAAAGTTAAGCAATCGGTCATAAAGACCGAAGGTAAGCAAGGTAAGAACCTTGTATGGAGAGGACAAGTCACATCCTCATGGGGACAATCGTAGGTGATGATCCAACTAAGGTTTTCAGAGGAAGGCCGAAGTCGAGATCGGACAGTCTAGGATTGTCACATTGCATGTCATTATGCATTTCTTGTGTTAACTTTTTATTGCAGGTGTCAGGTTGGAACCTCAAGTGTAGCAGTCAATTGATGTTCATGTGAAGAGCCAAGTGTCTGTTGGGATGTACACTGAAAAGTCTATCTTTTGTATAAATATCTTTAGTTTTGAAATAAGAATCACATGATCATTGTTTGCATATTTATGATTATACATATTTGTCTGATACATTACATTGTAGATAACATGGTGTGTAGTGTCACACAGGAGATCATGTTATCGGTTCATTGTAAAGTATAAGTAAAGGCTCACAACCGAGATGGTTATGGACAAACCATTAGAATGGTTGTAGTATGATTTGGTATTGGTTTGTCTTGACCATAGAATTACACTAGTACACTTTGTGTGTATTGAGTAGGACCGACATAGAGGTGATTCGATTTATTGCTGACTACATAATCGAATCGGACCTCAGATATTATCTTATACATGCTCTTAATCCCGATATAATAATGGGCACATATACTTAGTATTCATTTCTTTGATTTATCAATGAGCGAGATTTATAGAGTAAATCGATAGGCTCGGTAAGTTGGGAAATGATATTATTTATATGGTGTGCCATTGATTATAGGAGGAAACCGTGTCCTATATATTAGGATGATGATGTCCCCTTGAGGAGCTCATAAGGTTCATCATGTAAACACTGCAGGTGGACTTGGTCCGGCTTGATGATAAGGTTGAGTGGTACTACTCATGGAGTTAGAAGTTGATTAATTAATTGTCAGAAAATTAATTAATTGACGGACATTCGAGATCTTAAACACAGAGAGATATATGTACAAATAATATATGGAACCCATATTAACTTATGGGGGTTGATGAGGTAGATCAATGATAATCCTCTAGTGGAATGGATTATCATTAATGGATCGGACTTTATGTGGGCTTGAGCCATTAGGTGGCCAAGATCCAACTCCTCCTCATGGTCCCTATTGTAGCCTATTAAAACCTCATGGAGCCTAGATCCAATGATAGAAAATGAAACTCTAGATCCGACGGTGGAAATTAAATCTCTAGATCCGACGGTTGAGATTAAATTTCTAGATCCGACGGTTGAGATTAAATCCCTAGATCTGATGGTGGAGATTAAAAGGAGGCTTAAGCCTAACTCTATAAATAAGGGCATAGGCTTGGGCAGCAAGATAAGAGAGGGAGATTAGGGTTTTGGCTTGGGTGGCTAGGGTTTAGGAAAGGGGGTTGGGGGACAACAATTGGAGGATTTTAGGGTTTGTTTCCTTCTCCTCCAAAGGTAGCCGGCGCCCATCTTCTTCCTCCTTTCTTTGGACGGTGCCCAACCTCTTCCTATTCTTCTCCTTGGCTGGCAGCAACAAGGGTAAAGGTTCTTCCTTTGGAGCTCTTGGTCGACACCCATCTCCTTCATACACTCCTTTGGCCGACGGACACCAAGTTGGTGCTTGGTGGTTGGCGCAAGTAAGGAGAAGAAGAGTTTTGTTTTATGATCTTCCTTTGTTCGGAGTGAACAAGGAAAGAAAGATTGATGATCTAGGAGGCTTTGACTTTTGGAAGATCGTCGCCCACACGACGTCCAAAAGGAGGAAGGACATATAATAGAAGATCGAGAGGTATAATATTTGTTTATATTCTTTTGTATTATGTCTATAATTGTTTTTCAATTATATGCATGTTGTATGTTTTGTTATGTGGCTAATTTACTTGGACCCCGAATACAAATGCAAAAACCGGCGATCCGTACATCATCTATTCCACGGCTAATCGTAGAATAGAAGTTGGTTTCTTGAATAACAAGTTTGTTCAAGTGACCACTCTAATCGAATAGCACGATGATGAAACGGTTGCTTGGATAATCCATCTTTGTCAAGGATAAATTTTTTTATCCGGGGACATAGATGGGATCACCATGAACAAGCGATCGAGTTGAAGTGGGAAGCGAAGTTTCCCCACCTTCAGTGTCACCTCAAGGATAAGATTTTTGGATAAAGTTTTATCTAGATCTTGATCCAGATCTAGATATGAACGTGCTAGAGTTTGGAAAGCTATAAAACAAGGGGTGAGGCACCC
Source organism: Wurfbainia villosa (assembly GCA_025175895.1). Lineage (NCBI taxonomy): Eukaryota > Viridiplantae > Streptophyta > Magnoliopsida > Zingiberales > Zingiberaceae > Wurfbainia > Wurfbainia villosa. The sequence goes on from CM045996.1 coordinate 111,033,333, forward strand.
CCTGATCATTAATTAGAAAGCTCCCAAAGTGCTCTATCAGTCTAAAGTTCTCATCGCCATGCCACAACATCGTAACTCCGACCGAGCTTTCGTCATCCATCTTAAAAGTCGATAGTTCTCTAAATTGTTGTTTTTTTTATTACTTGCAAAGTGGAAAGGTAGACGTGTTACCTTCTCCTCTATATTTTGTATTGCTTTGTATCTCTTACCTCCAACGAGGAAGAGAGTTTTAGTGATTTGCCCTTCAAAGGTGATCAAGGATTGCATGGCCTTGGACAAGCAGCCGGTTGGCTGTGAACCAAGTAAAAACAATCGTGTCTTTTTATTTTTATCTTTGTGTTATTTTTTGCTGCGATTTACTTTGGTTTTAGAAAGAAAGGAAATATTTTTTTAATGCTATTCACCCCCCTCTAGTGTCTTTTCGATCCAACATAGTGATGCACACCACCACTATAACTTCTCCTTCTCGACAACACGTCGGAGGTGGAGAAACCTCGTACAAGAATCTTATAGCAATAAATATAAGCAAAACAAATACAAGCATATAAATGATATGAAAGAAACAACACTTCACACAAGTGAGCTTTTGAATGCTTAAACTTTTGGATGTTTTAGGATGTCTTGAATGTCTGAAATCGTAGCAACAACTCCCCTTCAAATCCTCTAGAATCGACATCTTCAAATGTCCCTATCAAGCTCCTTTTAAACCATGCATCGAGCTGATTTTTGCTTGGCAGTCAACTGGTCTTACCCACTAGTCTACTACCCACACATCCGTTGTCTCACAATGGACTAATCCACATGGGATTCAACTCAATGGACACTTGACTAGTTGATTGCCCTTACCAGCAGTCGACTACAAAGCTATTAGTCGACTAGCCAGTTGACTACCAAAGCTTTTGTGCTCTTGCTACTCAATACCAGTCGACTGCCCATTACGACAGTCGATTGCACAAGGCCAATCGACTGCCCTACCATGGTAGTCGACTACTCGAGCTAAACTCAGGTTTTACGAGTCGTACAATGTAACTTGGTTGACCCACTCGGTTAGTCGACTGGGTCATAATCTAAGTTGACTGCCTGAGTCAACTAGGCCTTCCCTGTTGGGAGTATGGGGAATAAAATCAAAGTCTCACATTGGTAAGACACAAAAAAGATCATGTGCTTATAAGATAAAAAGATATCTCCATTGACATGAGGCTTTTTGAGTAAAGCCCAAAAACAAAACCATGATGGCTTAGGCCCAAAGTGGACAATATCATACAATTATGGAGATATATGAATCTTATAGGCACTAACAATTAGTATCAGAGTCATGGTCTATGTCAAGCCATGAACCTCGAACTAAGGAAGTGGACCTCTCATATCCGGATCAAGAGAATCAGACACCAAGCAGGAAGTTTAGTTGGGTCGGGAGAACTGAACAACTAGCAGGAAGTCCAGTTGGCCAGAAGGGTTGGACAACTGGCAGGAAGTCCAACTGTGTCAAAAGGACTAGATAGTTGGCAGGAAGTCCTGGTAGGTTGAGGATCGGACATCAAGCAGAGGAAGTCCTTCAAGGATGGATAGGCTTGAGGGGGGGGGGGGGGGTTCAATGTGGTCCTTCGTTTGAGGGGGGGGGGATTGTTGGGAGTATGGGAAATACAATCAAAGTCCCACATTGGTAGGATATGGAAAAGACCATGTGCTTATAAGATAAAAAGATATCTCCATTGGCATGAGGCCTTTTGGGTAAAGCTCAAAAATAAAACCATGAGGGCTTAGGCCCGAAGTGGACAATATCATACCATTATGGAGATATATGAATCTTATAGGCACTAACAATCCCGAGTGTTGAATACTCGACCAGTTGACTGGTAAACCTCAACCATGAGGTTTAACTCAAGTATGATTCTCTCATATTTGATAACCACCCATATCCTAGATTTAAGCCTTCTATTCACCTCTATCAGTATCATGCCTATCGGATCCCTCTGAGTCCTCCATGACTCGTTTACCCATCGTGCTAGCCTTCAAGTACATCTATTGGCTATGTCATGCTAACCGGGTACCCTTAGCCTAGACCTCGGCCTTCTAGCCACATCCATCAGCATCACGCCTCTTGGATCCCTCGATTTCAAGACTCTTCATTCTCATGCTAGCCTTCAAGTACTTCCATTAGCCTAGTCATGCTAACCAAGTCTACCTTTACCAAAGTTCACTTGGACTTTACGCCTCCAAGACTACACACTTGGACTTACACTGCCAAGAATACACCTTTGGACTTTTCCCTTGCCAAGTATCCATACTTGGACATTCCTTGCCATCTCCATGTTGGGCTTTCATGCCAAGACCCATGCTTGGATTTTCCATGTCAATACCATTCTTGGACTTTTCATGCCAAGTACCCATGACTTGGACTTTCCCATGATAATCACATTGTCAATCCATTTATCAAACATCAAAATACTACTCGAGTCTAGTCAATTGTGACCCCAGCCCATTGCACCAATAATCTCTCCCTTTTTGATGTTTGACAACACATTTAAGTTAGGCTATCTCATAAGCCCAACTCCCTGTGCCAAGTATCCATACTTGGACTTCTTATGCCAAAGCATAATGAAGGTTTATCTAACTTAAACAATTCATTTCTCCCCCTTTGGCATACATCAAAAAGACAACCAAGGTTTTCAATGTTACATCTCTCAATGAGATCCTACATTCTCCCCCTTGGTTTAAAATCACCTAGGATGCCTTCATTCTTCATAGTGATAAATCTCATATCACTAAATGAGAGTGTAACGCCCGCCCTTCCCGTCCTCCTAACACACATCCTATAGACGGGCGGCGGCGCTACGCGATCATACATTCATGCATATAACAGCGGAAGTATTTAAAAACTTTACAACTTTTAACTCTAATTACATTAACCCGATCAACCTAACAATTTAATTATGGCAAAAGGTCTTAGAAATTTATTTAACTAAACATGTATTAACCATTTCAAGGTTCATAAAAATAAACATGAGTAACAACCATAGAAAGCATTAACGTCTCCTAACAATTTACACATAAATTGAAAATCATGCATAAGTCCGTATATGAAAATTGATCTCGTCCACCATGCCACTGTCACACACATCTTTGCCCCACCTGCTGCTCCCTTTAATTTATCCATTCCTTGTCCTTTTCTGCAGTACAAGGAAAGTAAACTGTAAGCACATAGGCTTAGTAAGGTCCTTTCATACTCACAAAAACATGCATCATGAATTAATCGTAAAGTAATGACATGTTCGTTTAAACAACATATGAGCACAACATTTATTTAAAGTAGAGACATGATCAATTTAGGAAAAGAATATAAACTTAGCATTTTCATCGCAAAGTACATTGTCTCTAAACATGATAATTCGATGAACATAAAATGGTATATGCAGGATGCTCTTTGAAAATATATAGTTTATATGCTTAAACATAATCTCAACATATTGGGCCCGACATTGTACCACATACATCATTCGCGCGCATCCTAAATAGATCCGAGGTAGCTAATCCCGAACCTACTAGGTTACTAGGTCCGTACTATGTCCGTCGACCTAGGGGCAACCTTGGAGCCCATCCCGTGGACCTTGTTAGGGTCTGGTACAAGCCATGCATAAAGTAAAATAACATACATGATCTTTGTCCTAAAGAGTGTTCTTGTCCCCACTCTTAGGGAAACATTTCTTAGACATTTCATATACGTGAGTCATGCCTAACATGGGTGAAAACATAAGCATGTAGCACAGCATAAATCGGCATGAGTACAATTTAACATGGCATAAGGTAGCGACATAAGGAAAATTAAGCTAACATAAATAGAAATCATCATCTAACATGCATAACGTGGAAGAATTTCAACAAGAATAATTTCTCTAATCCTTTTAGCCGAACCTTCTACACATAGTTCTAGATTCTTTCGTTCAAAATCAAGCATACAACATTACATCGTAAGCACTTATACTGCAGGTGAGGGGATACTTACATCCTATGCTTTTTCACCAATTTATATCGTTAGACTTCGCAAAGAGAAGATCTCCTACGTGTTTCCTTGCTTTAGCGTGATCCTCTACCAAGTCCCTCTTGAAAATTTCCTCTTAAATTATCCCACGATGGAAAAATTATAGAGGTTCTTTTTTTTTTCTTCTATTGTTTTCTTCGATGGAGAAAGCCTCCTGTTTTTCTTCGATTCGGCAGCCTAAGGAAATATGAGAGAGAGAGAGAGAGAGGGGTGAGGTGAGGGTGGACGTGGGCGTTGGAGAGAGAAGGGGCGTTGGAGAGAGGAGGGAGAGAGAGAGGCGTTGGCGGCGTTGAGAGAGAAGAGGGAGAGAGAGAAAAAAATAAAAGAAATCTATATATAAATTAGGGTTTTTCTAATTTAATTACCCCTTTAAATGCTTAGTCAAATTAATCAACTTCTTTTTTTTCTACCAATAGATATATTCTATTATATTCTACTCATTGGTAATCTTATGACTTAGTGGTGGGAAGCCTATTCCCCCAAATCAACGGTTCATGGTTCAAGCCTCGACTATGAACTATTTATTCTTTTTTTTTCTTTTTATTCTCTCTCTCTCTCTCTCTCTCTCTCTCTCTCTCTCTCTCTCTCTCTCTCTCTCTCTATATATATATATATATATATATATATATATATATATATATATATATATATATATATATATATATATCTCCTGTAACGCCGAGGAGATATATTATGGAGCTTACCTGATTGTTTTAAGTATATAGTAACTAAAATTTGGGATGTTACAATCCCTTATACCTTATAAAAGTTTCGTCCTCGAAACTTAGAACAACTCGAGGTAGTTTTGCTTCATGTCATCCTCATGTTCCCAGGTGGCTTCTTCGTATCGTTGACTTTGCCATAGGACCTTCACTAAGGGTACTTCTTTATTCCTTAGTCTTTTGACTTCACGGTCTAGTATCCGGATAGGTCGACTTTCATCGCTTAGGTCCTCTTGAATTTGCATTGTCTGTGGCTTGACCACTTGGTCGGTACTAGAAATGCACTTCTTAAGCATCAAGACATGGAACACGTTGTGAATAGAAGACATCTCCTGAGGTAGTCCTAGCTCGTAAGCTACCTTGCCAACTCTTTTCAGGATCTTGTACAGTCTTACGTATCGCGGACTTAGCTTTCCATTCTTCCCGAATCTCATTATTCTTTTCATAGGAGCTACCCAGAGAAATACCAAATCTCTAACATTGAATTCCAAAGGTCTACGTCGCTGATCCGCATAGTTCTTCTGTCGGCTCTGAGCCGTCTCTATTCTTTGGCAGATATTCTGTATCTCTCGGGTGGTGTCGTCGATGAAATCCGTCTGAAGTCCCATCTCTTTCTTCTCACCACCTTCGTACCAACAGGTCAGAGACCTACATCTCCTCCCATATAATGCTTCATAAGGTGCTATTCCGATGGTAGCTTGGTAGCTATTATTGTAAGCGAATTCCGCTAAACATAAGTAGCGACACCAACTCCCTTTGAAAACCAAGGCACAAGCTCGTAACATGTCTTCCAGTACTTGGTTCACCCTTTCTATTTGCCCATCTGTCTGAGGATGAAAGGCGGTACTGAAACGCAGCTTCGTGCCAAGTGCCTTATGAACGCATCCCCAAAACTGTGAAGTGAAGCGACCATCCCTATCTGAAATGATGGTCTTGGGAATACCATGCAGTCTGATGATTTCCTTAGCATATAATTGAGCCAGTTGCTCAATCGAATATGTCATCTTGATCGCTAGGAAATAAGCTGACCTTGTTAATCTATTAATGATAACCCATATAGCGTCATATCCGTTCGTAGTCCTGGGAAGACCTGAAATGAAATCCATAGAGATGTCTTCCCATTTCCACTCCGGAACTTGGATCAGTTGCAGAACTCCTCCAGGCCTCTGGTGTTATGCTTTAACTTGGCGGGCAGTCGTGCATCGACGCGTCGAGTTACGTCCCTCTTCATACCGGACCACCAGAACTTCTCTTTCAGGTCTTGATACATTTTGGTGGATCCCGGATGCATAGAATAGGGGGTTCCGTGAGCCTCGTCTAATATCTTTTTGCGTAGTTCTGGATCGTTAGGGATACATAACCGATCCCTAAGGTATAATACTCCGCTATTGGCGATATAGAAACCCTCGCCTTTTCCTTCTAGGATCTCCTGCTTGATCCTCTGGAGACTTGGATCATCACTTTGTTTTGCTAATATGTCATCGAATAGTGTTGGTATTATTGCCATGGTCGAAAGCTGCCCGGAAATAACCTCGATTCCATAGCGCATAATTTCCTTCTCCAACGGTCAAGACAATACCGATAAGGACATCAGGGTGGCACTGGACTTCCTGTTGAGTGCATCGGCCACTTTGTTTGCCTTGCTAGGATGGTAAAAGATCTCGCAGTCATAGTCCTTCATGAGCTCCAGCCATCTGCGTTGTCTCATATTGAGGTCCTTCTAAGTGAAGAAATACCATAGACTCCGGTGATCCGTATAAATCTTGCACTGTGCTCCATACAGATAGTGCCTCCATACCTTGAGAGCGAAGACCACAGCTGGTAGCTCTAAATCGTGAGTGGGATAGTTCTTTTCATGTTCCTTGAGTTTCCTAGAGGCATAGACAATAACTTTACCCCTCTGCATAAGTACAGCTCCGAGTCCCAATCCGGAGGCATCACTGTACATGTCGAAGCTCTTGTCGTTCTTTGGGAGAGTAAGGATTGGAGCACTTGTAAGTCTCCTTTTCAGCTCCAAGAAACTCTTCTCACGTTCCTCCATCCATACATACTTCTTGTTCTTTCGGGTGAGAACTGTCATAGGTGCTGCTATTCTGGCGAAATCTTCTACGAATTTTCGGTAATAGCCTGCTAATCCGAGAAAACTCCTCACTTCACTAGCATTCTTTGGCCTGCTCCAGTTACTCACAGCTTCAATCTTTCTTGGGTCTACCATAACTCCGTCTTTGGATATAATATGACCTAGAAAAGATACTTGATCAAGCCAGAATTCACATTTGGAGAACTTGGCATATAGTTGCTTTTCTCGAAGAATCTGTAATACCATCTTCAGGTGTTCGACATGCTCTTCTTGATTTCTCGAATAGACGAGGATATCGTCAATGAAGACGATCACGAACTTGTCAAGAAACGCCGAGAATACCCGATTCATCTGGTCCATGAACATAGCAGGAGCATTCGTCACCCCGAAAGGCATGACTATGAACTCATAATATTCGTATCTTGTTTGGAAAGTTGTCTTCGGTATATCATCTGGTTTCACTTTCACTTGATGATAGCCAGACCTTAGGTCAATCTTAGAGAAGATGGTGGCACCCTTTAACTGGTCGAACAGGTCGTCAATCCATGGTAAAGGGTACCTGTTCTTGATCGTCACATTATTTAGCTCTCAGTAGTCTATGAACATTCGCATAGACCCATCTTTCTTCTTTACAAACAGTACTGGAGCTCCCTATGGAGAGCAAAATACTGTCTCATCGACTCTATTACAACGTCTTCCATATATTACTGTCTCATCGACTCTATTACTACGTCTTCCAACCATGCTTATCTTTATATATTATAATAAGGCTAGCATAAGATTATTATGCATATATTCATCTCATCAACTCTATTACTACGTCTTCCATATATTACTTGTCTCATCGACTCTATGACTACGTCTTCTAGCCATGCTTATCTTCATATATTATAATAAGGCTAGCATAAGGTTATCATTCATATTTATTTATGCATATTTAAACTAAAGGCTAGCATAAGGTTATCATACATATATTCATGCATATTTAAGCTAAAAGCATTTCTTATCTTACATGAAAGAAATAGAGTAGGCATAGAATTTCTTACTTGGAGTGGCAGGATTTGGAGCTTGATGTGTGTGTAGTGGAAAGGCAGAACTGAGCTCTGATACCACCTATAACGCCCGCCCTTTTCGTCCTCCTAACACACATCCTATAGACGGGCGGCGGCTCTCCGCGATCATACATTCATGCATATAACAGAGGAAGCATTTTAAAAAAAACTTTACAACTTTTAACACTAATTACATTAACCCAATCAACCTAACAATTTAATAATGGAAAAAGGTCTTAGCAATTTATTTAACTAAACATGTATTAACCATTTCAAGGTTCATAAAAATAAACATGAGTAACAACCATAGAAAGCATTAACGTCTCCTAACAGTTTACACATAAATTGAAAATCATGCATAAGTCCGTATATGAAAAGTGATCTCGTCCACCATGCCACTGCCACACACATCTTTGCCCCTCCTGCTGCTCCCTTTAATTTATCCATTCCTTGTTCTTTTCTGCAGTACAAGGAAAGTAAACTATAAGCACATAGGCTTAGTAAGGTTCTTTCCTACTCACAAAAACATGCATCATGAATTAATCATAAAGTAATGACATGTTCGTTTAAACAACATATGAGCACAACATTTATTTAAAGTAGAGACATGATCAATTTAGGAAAAGAACATAAACTTAGCATTTTCATCGCAATAGTACATTGTCTCTAAACATGATAATTAGATGAACATAAAATGGTATATGCAGGATGCTCTTTGAAAACATATAGTTTATATACTTAAACATAATCTCAACATATTGGGCCCGGCATTGTACCACATACATCATTCGCGTGCATCCTAAATAGATCTGAGGTAGCTAATCCCGAACCTACTAGGTTACTAGGTCTGTACTATGTCCGTCGACCTAGGGGCAACCTTGGAGTGATGGCATGCAAAGAGGCTCGTCGGTTCCCATGTCCCCGGATTAAAATTTTCACTAATGAAAACTAATCCGGATAGGATGAGTTTCCTAAGCTCAACCAATTCTTCATCGTGCTAACGACTTGAGCGATCGCTTGAACAAACTACTTGTTCAAGCAACAAAACTCTTCTAGTCGGTTAGCCACGGAAGAGACGACGGACGGATCATCGGTTTTTGTGTTTATCTTCGGGGTCCATGATTATACAAATACATATGGATGTAGACATGTATAATCAACACATACAAACATATTAATAAGAACATGCAAAGATCAATAATAAAACTTGTAAAACTTTTATACCTCTTGATCTTCTATCGTATGTCCTAACCTCCTTGTAGACTTCGTGTGGGCGAAGATCCTCCACAAGTTGAAGCTTTTTAGATCTTCTTCAATCAAAAGAAAGAAGAACTCTCCTTCCCTTCTTGCTTGAGCCAACCACCAAGCCACAAAAGCTTGTTGCCGCTGGCCCCAAGAAAAGAGAGAACAAGATGGCCAACCAAGGAACCAAACAAGGGAACAATCCCTAGCTCCTAGTGCCGCCGGCCAAGAGGAAAAGGATGAGAGAAAGACCGGGCAAAGGGGAGCAATAGAAGACCCTACAACCCCTTTGTGCCGCCGGCCCTAGTGGGAGTGAAGAGAGGAGAAGATCCTTAGGAAGAAAGCTTAGGGTTTCTTATATCTTTGTGCCGCCAACCACGAGGGGATAGAGCCGGCCAAGCAAAGAAACCTAAACCCTAATTCTTGATCCTCATTGTGCCGCCCCCTTAGCCCCCCTTTTTTAGAACTTAGAAGAAAGTTGGTTATTGATGAGGTGGCCAAAAAATTAGGAACTAATTCCTAATTATTCTTGCCGCCCAAGGTAGCAAGGAATTAGTAAAAAAATTTTCTACCTCCTCTAATCTTGCCGCCCAATGTGGCATAGAAAATAGAAAAAAAAAATTTACCAATTCTAATCTTGAAAAAAAAAATTTTTAACTAATTCAAATCTTGTCGCCTAAGGTGGCATAGAATTAGGAAATAAATTTTTTTTATCAATCTTTAAACTTGCCGCCCACCTCATCCAACCTCTCCTCTCCCTTTCCTTTCCTTTCCCTCCCCTCCCCTTTCCTTTCCCTCCCCTTTCTTTTCCTTCTATTCTTATATCTAGGCTTCATGAGGATTATATTAGGCTACGATAGGGACCATGAGGAGGAGTTGGATCTTGGCCACCCGATGGATCGGAACCATACAAACTTGATCCATCAATGATGTTTCATTCCACTAGAGGATCATCATTGAATTACCTCACCAACCCCCATAAATTAATATGGGCTCCATACATTATTTGTACATCCATCTCCCCGTGTTTAAGATATCGAATGTCCGTCAATTAATTGATTTACTGACCATCAATCAATTAACATCTAACTCCTCGAGTAGTACCACTCAACCTTATCATCATGTTGACTAAGTCAACCTGCAGAGTTTACATGATGAACCTTATGAGCTCCTCAAGGGGACATCATCAACCTAATATATAGGACACGGTTTCCTCCTATAATTAACGGCACACCATGTAAATAATATCATTTCCCAACTTACCGAGCATATTGATTTAATCCATTTAAATCTCACCATTTGGTAAATCAAAGAAATAAATACTAAGTACATGTGCCCATTATTATATCGGGATTAAGAGCATGTACAACATAATATCCGAGGTCCGATTCAATTATGTAGTCAGCAATAAATTGAATCACCTCTATGTCGGTCCTGCTCAATACATCTAAGTGTACTAGTGTAACTCTATGTTCAAGATAAACTAATACCAATCTACACTATAACCATGCCAATGGTTTGTCCAAAACCATCTTGGTTGTGAGCCTCTACTTATATTCTACAAGGGACTGATAACATGATCTTCTGTGCCACACCAAGCACCATGTTATCTACAATGTAAAGTATTAGACAATATGCACACATATAATAAATATAAAGTGCAAACAATGATCATGTGATTCTTATTTCAAAATAAAAATGTTCATACAAAAGAGCTAGGCTTTCAGTATACATTCCAACAATCTCCCACTTATACTAAAAGACTATGTTGTCATCACAATGCCATACATCTGATCCCCATGTCCTCCACATGCCTATCAAACGCTTTCGCTGGAAGGGCCTTAGTGAATGTATCCGCCAGGTTATCCTCTGATGCAATCTTGGCGACAGCTACTTCTCCTCGCTTTATGATCTCTTGTATCAGGTGGTACTTGCGCTCTATGTGTTTGCTCGCCTTATGGGCTCGTGGTTCCTTCGAGTTTGCAACTGCACCACTGTTATCACAATAAATTGTGATAGTTCTGGGCAAACCAGGAATCACATCCAAGTCCATCAAGAAGTTTCTGAGCCATACAACTTCCTTGGCTGCCTCAGAGGCTGCCACATACTCAGCTTCCATGGTAGAGTCCGCCATGCATTTCTGCTTGACACTCCTCCATACTATGGCTCCACCTCCAAAAGTAAACACAAACCCCGAGGTAGACTTACTGTTGTCCCTATCTGATTGGAAATCAGAATTCGTGTAACTCATAGGGACTAATTGATCTACCCGGTAAACCAACATATAATCCCTAGTCCTTCTCAGGTACTTCAATATATGCTTTACCGTAGTCCAATGTCCCTGTCCAGGATTACTCTGATATCTGCTAACCATGCCCACGACAAAGCAGATATCTAGTCTCGTACATAGCATAACATACATGAGGCTTCCTACTGCCGAAGCATAAGGAACCGCCTTCATATCCTCTATCTCCTTTGATGTTTTGGGACACATCTCTTTAGATAAAGGTACTCCATGCCTAAAAGGTAGAAAACCTTTCTTGGAGTTTTGCATGCTAAAACGAGCAAGGATAGTGTCAATGTATGAAGCTTGAGATAAGCACAACATCCTTTTCTTGCGATCCCTTATCACCTTGATCCCAAGGATGTGTCCCACTTCTCCCAAGTCCTTCATATCAAACTGTTTGGACAACCATACCCTTACGTCTGATAACACTGATATTGTTGCCAACTAACAAAATGTCATCTACGTATAGTACAAGAAATACCACTATGTTTCTATCACATCTCTTGTATACACAAGGCTCATCCGGACTTTGAATAAATCCATATGACTGGATTACCTCATCAAAGCGGATGTTCCAAGATCTAGAAGCTTGCTTCAATCCATAAATGGACCGATTAAGCTTACAACCAAGATGCTCTTTGCCCTTTGCAATGAATCCCTCTGGTTGCTTCATATAGATGTTTTCCTCAAGACTTCCGTTAAGGAAAGTTGTCTTGACATCCATCTATCAAATCTCATAATCCTCATGAGCAGGAATAGATAAGAGAATCCAGATAGACTTAAGCATAGCTACCGGTGAAAAGGTCTCCTCATAATCGATACCCTCTTTCTGAGTATACCCTTTCGCAACAAGCCTATCTTTGAAGGTCTCAACCTTCCCGTCTACTCCTCTCTTTCTCTTGTAGATCCACTTGCATCCAATGGCTTTCACACCATCGGGTAGTTCTACTAGCTCCCAGACATGATTAGAATCCATAGATTCTATCTCTGAATTCATCGCTCTTTGCCAAGATACCGTATCTCTATCTTGGAGTGCCTCATCATATGTCCAGGGATCAGGTTCATGTTTACCAGGGACTAAGTCCGAAGACTCTCCCAAGAACATGAATCTCACGGGTTGTCTAACAACCCTCCCACTACGACGAGGTGCCTCCTGTGTATGATCTATGACACGCGGTGCAGTGACTTGTGGTATTTCCTCTTGTACCGGTGGTACTGAAGTCGGGACTTCCCCTGTCAACTCCTCAAGAACAATCCTACTCGTGGGCTTGTGGTTTATCACATAGTCCTCCTCTAGAAATCTGGCATTCGTACTCACGATCACCTTATGATCTCTAGGACTATAGAACAAACCACCCTTCGTTCCCTTAGGGTAGCCAACAAACAAGCGTACTTCTGTACGAGATTCCAACTTACCAACATCTCCCTTCAGCACATGTGCTGGACTACCCCAAATCCGAATATGTCTTAGACTAGGCTTTTGCCCAGTCCACAATTCTGTGGGAGTAGAGGGTACTGACTTAGATGGAACCAAGTTCAGAATGTGTGCTGCCGTTTCCAGAGCAAACCCCCAGAACGAATCAGGTAACTCAGAATAACTCATCATCGATCTGACCATATTCATAAGAGTCCTATTCCTTCGCTCTGTCACACCATTCTGCTGGGGTGTGCCAGGTGCAGACAATTGGGATTGAATCCCAGCCTCTGATAAGTAACTCCTAAACTCTCCCAAGAGGTACTCGCCACCACGATCATATCGTAGTGTCTTGATACTTTTACCTTGACGGTTCTCCACATCAGCCTTGAATTCTTTGAACCTGTCAAAGCATTCAGACTTGCGGCGCATCAAGTAAATGTATCCATACCTTGAATAATCGTCTATAAAAGAGATAAAGTATTCAAAGCCACCTCTAGCCTGGATAGACATAGGACCGCACAAATTAGAATGAACCAATTCCAATACATCTTTGGCTCTATACCCCTTAGCCTTAAAAGGCCTCTTGGTCATCTTACCTTCCAAGCAAGACTCGCAGGTTGGGAGATCTTCCACCACTAATAAATCCAAGGGTCCATCAGCTATCAACCTTTGAATTCTACTCAAGTTAATATGACCAAGTCTTAGGTGCCAAAGATATGTCTAGTTCATTTTCGAAGGTTCTTTTCTCTTATTAGACTTAGAAGATGAGTTATTCACTTCTATATGCATCGTGGGAATTTTCGGTTCAAGAGTGTACAAATTGCCAACTAATGTACCATAACAGATAATCTCCCTATTCCTTTTTATAACAACTTTGTCATTAAAAGAAATAGAATATCCATCCAGAAATAATTTAGAAACTGAAATTAGATTCTTTCTAAAAGTAGGTACATAAAGACAATTTCTCAAAACCAAAACATTATTCCTATCAAAATATAAATAAACATCTCCCACTGCAATAGCCGCCACCTTTGAAGCATTGCCCATGACGACGGTAATCTCTCCCTCAGCTAGTCGTCGGGTTTCCTGGAACCCCTGCAAAGTATTGCAGACATGATCAGTGGCTCCTGTATCTACACACCAGGTACTGGTAGATAACACCGCTAAACATGTTTCAACAACTAAACAAGAAGATATACCTTTGTTCTTTCGGTGAGGACAGTCCGCCTTCCAATGTCTAATCTGCTTGCAAGTGAAGCACTTGCCTTTTGGCTTCTTCACTCCTGCCTGAGGTCCTGCTGCCACTTTCTTTGCTCCACATTGCTTCTTCTTCTTCTTCCCTTTCGGTTTAGAAGTAGAAACCTTCTAAGCAACCATGGCTTGAGCGCTTTGACGAAAAAGCCCCTCTGCCGCCTGGAGTTCTGTCAGAAGCTCTGCCAATGAATACAACCTCTTGTTCATGTTGTAGTTGAGGCGGAACTGCTCAAAACTCCTAGGCAGAGACTGGAGAATGATATCGACCTGGGTTTCCCCATCGATCTCAGCTCCGAGGACTTCCATCTCATTCAGATGAGCCATCATCTTGAGAACATGGTCCCTGACAGGTTCCCTCGATCATGGTGGTCGTCATCAAGTTCCTCATAGCCTCCTGTCTGGCCGCCCTACTCTGATGTCTGAAAAGTTCCTTAAGATTGAGCATCATGTCATAAGCCGTGGCCATGGCCTGATGCTGATGTTGCAGCACATTTGACATAGATGCCAAAATGTAACACTGCGCCATCTCATCTGCCTTGATCCATTTCTTATAACTCTCTTTCTCCTTTTCATCAGAGTCATCAGTGGGCTTAGGAGGATAGACCTCGAAGAGTACAAATTTGTACTCCTCTGCAGTTAAGACAATATCCAAATTTCTTTTCCAATCAATATAATTTGTTCCAGTAAGTTTATTTTTTTTCAATATCACAGCAAGTGGGTTGAAAGCCATTTGAAAAAAAAACTAAGAATCACAATGATCAAAATATTAGATTTCAAATATCATTGATTCCTCAAACAATAAAATTTCGAAATCAACCAACACCTCAAAACACCGAGAATATCACATGCCACGATAGTGTGGACATATATGAATTCTACATTTGTAAGAGGAGGTTTAACCCATTAATTTTATTATCTTGTCAACCTTACTTTTTGACAAATAAAATTAATAGTTGGTTCCTCTTTGGCCCTACAAATAAAAGCAGTGACTCCGATGGGAAGGATACTTTTTATTTGCATCTAAGTGTGCACCATTACATGATACTAAGGGAATTATCTCGGATTATGTGCCTTACCGATGGGGAAGTACACACGCTTCTAAATAATTTCCTATAACGATTGTTTGACCTAGTGATCCGCAAACAAACTCATCCGATGGGGAGGAAGGCACTCAGAGCCGACGCGCAAGTTTGTTGCATCACACGTCAAATTGTAATGGAGGCCGCAGAAATTAATTAAAATGTCCCTCTCCCACTTAGTAAATTGACAGTGAGGAATTTTCAAGCACACACAACATGCATAAAAAATAAATCAGCAATAAATATGGAAAAAATCAGAATTTTCCCAACTATTATGGCATTGTTCTCCAATATGCATTCCGTCGTGTCGCCACCTCGTCCGCTCCACCTTTTCCCGTGCGCAAGTCACCAAAGAGATCCGAGCCAAGATAAACTATTTTAATTTACATCCATCGATCTTATACTCCACGAAGGAGTGTACAAATAATCTAGATCGAAAGTAAACTAAAATGAGTGGCTAAACAATGCCATATTTAATTACAAAAATTAAATACTAATTTAGCCTCGTCAACCCTGAGGATTCAAATAATATACAATCACACACACATGCAATCACATACACACATATATAGCCATAATAGTTGGAACTTATGCCTGCAACCAAAAAGTTATCCTACGCACATCCTACTATCATCCGGCATACACAATATATGATAAGTGCATGAAAGTAACCGAATCCAAAACACACAAAACCGGAAACCTGGCTCTGATACCAATTTGATGGCATGCAAGGAGGCTCGTCGGCTTCCATTTCCCCGGATTAAAATTTTCACTAATGAAAACTAATCCGGATGGGATGAGTTTCCTAAGCTCAACCAATTCGTCGTCGTGCTAACGACTTGAGCGATCGCTTGAACAAACTAGTTGTTCAAGCAACAAAACTCTTCTAGTCGGTTAGCCGCGGAAGAGACGATGGACAGATCGCCGGTTTTTGTGTTTATCTTCAGGGTCCATGATTATACAAATACATATGGATGTAGACATGTATAATCAACACATACAAACATATTAATAAGAATATGCAAAGATCAATAATAAAACTTGTAAAACTTTTATACCTCTCGATCTTCCATCGTATGTCCTAACCTCCTTGTAGACTTCGTGTGGGCGAAGATCCTCCACAAGTTGAAGCTTCCTAGATCTTCTTTAATCAAAAGAAAGAAGAACTCTCCTTCCCTTCTTTCTTGAGCCAACCACCAAGCCACAAAAGCTTGTTGTCGCCGGCCCCAAGAAAAGAGAGAACAAGATGGCCAACCAAGAAACCAAACAAGGGAACAATCCCTAGCTCCTAGTGCCGGCGGCCAAGAGGAAAAGGATGAGAGAAAGACCGGCCAAAGGGGAGCAATAGAAGACCCTACAACCCCTTTGTGCCGCCGGCCCTAGAGGGAGTGAAGAGAGGAGAAGATCCTTAGGAAGAAAGCTTAGGGTTTCTTATATCTTTGTGCCACCAACCACAAGGGGATAGAGCCGGCCAAGCAAAGAAACCTAAACCCTAATTCTTGATCCTCATCGTGCCGCCCCCTTAGCCTCCCTTTTTTAGAACTTAGGAGAAAGTTGGTTATTGATGAGGTGGCCAAAAAATTAGGAACTAATTCCTAATTATTCTTGCCGCCCAAGGTAGCAAGGAATTAGCAAAAAAAATTTCTACCTCCTCTAATCTTGCCGCCCAAGGTGGCATAGAAAATAGAAATTTTTTTTTTACCAATTCTAATCTTGAAAAAATTTTTTTAACTAATTCAAATCTTGCCGCCTAAGGTGGCATAGAATTAGGAAATAAATTTTTTTTATCAATCTTTAAACTTGCCGCCCACCTCATCCAACCTCTCCTCTCCCTTTCCTTTCCTTTCCCTCCCCTTTCCTTTCCCTCCCCTTTCTTTTCCTTCTATTCTTATATCTAGGATTCATGAGGATTATATTAGACTACGATAGGGACCATGAGGAGGAGTTGGATCTTGGCTACTCGATGGATCGGAACCACACAAACTTGATCCATCAATGATGTTCCATTTCACTAGAGGATCATCATTGAATTACCTCACCAACCCCCATAAATTAATATGGGCTCCATACATTATTTGTACATCCATCTCCCCATGTTTAAGATATCGAATGTCCGTCAATTAATTGATTTACTGACCATCAATCAATTAACATCTAACTCCTCGAGTAGTACCACTCAACCTTATCATCATGTTGACTAAGTCAACCTGCAGAGTTTACATGATGAACCTTATGAGCTCCTCAAGGGGACATCATCAACCTAATATATAGGACACGGTTTCCTCCTATAATTAACGGCACACCATGTAAATAATATCATTTCCCAACTTACCGGGCATATTGATTTAATCCATTTAAATCTCACCATTTGGTAAATCAAAGAAATAAATACTAAGTACATGTGCCCATTATTATATCGGGATTAAGAGCATGTACAACATAATATCCGAGGTCCGATTCAATTATGTAGTCAGCAATAAATTGAATCACCTCTATGTCGGTCTTGCTCAATACTGTTAGGGCAATCTCTTGCCGTAATATGGTTTTGATGGTGTGGCAAAGGGTTTAAGTTAGTTTGATATGTTGATTTGATATGTCCGTTGAAGTCGTGCAGGACTTAGTAATTCGCACATGGAGTTGTGGCGAGTTTCACATCTCATGACTCGTGCCTTGAGTCGGTGAAGGATAGCTTTGCGGAAGCCGTGCGCTTGGAGCATCCGAGGGACCGCCGGACAAGAAGCTTTGAGTGAAGCCGGAGGAAGTAGACTTCGAGGCAAGAGACGCGAAGGAGCATTGCAGAGTCGTGCGCCTGATGCTGCCGAGGGACGTGGCCGAGAACGAAGAGAACTTCGAAGGCGAGGGACTCCGAGAGATGAGAGTGAGCGAATGTAACCCGGGAAGGGGTAGCTCTTAGGTGAAACTTGGCCATTTGGCCAAGTGTCGAATGGGTTTTCCCGACACCAGTCGACTGCCATGTCATGGCAGTCGACTGCTCTGAGTCGAATGTAGTTCGACTGGTATCCGACTAATCGAGGTGAGCCACGCCATACGTGGGAAGTCGATCGCTAAGACCATCGATTGACCGCCGAAGGCGCAATGATCGGTCAATAGGGTTTTGGCCACAGAACCATTCGTAGCCGACTGGGCAGTCGACTACGGAGGCAGCAGTCGACTGATGAGGTTCATCAGTCGACTGCCAAGAGTTCCGTTGGACTACAACGGTCAGGATCCAACGTGTTCGGAGGTTGTGTTAGTGACGACAGTCGACTGCCATGGGCGGCAGTCGACTGGTGGCGGCCAACGGGAAGAAATCAGCCCTCTCTATAAAAAGAGAGGGTGTGAGCCTTTGAGAGGCTAATGTTTATGCTCTAAGTGATCTTCCTAGTGCCCCACAAGCTCTAAACTCTTCTTACTTGTTTTTACTTCATTCTATTTGTAAGAAGAGTGATCTTGATTGTAAAGGTTACCTCCACCTAGCTTGGTGCAAAGGAGAGACCAATAGTGATTGGCTTTGGAGGAGTGATTCACCTCGGATAAATCGGGATCGTGGATTAGCGGCGTAGCCGTGAACCATGTTACATCTTCTTGTTAGAGTTTGTATTTTTGTTTATTGCTTTGTCTTTATTGTTTATGCTTCCGCTTGCGCTAACGATTGTGTAGACGAGCAAACGAACGAGAGAATTCCGACATCCATCGTAAAAGGGCTATTCACCCCCCTCTAGCCGACCGTACCGATTCCCTACAAGTGGTATCAAAGCCAAGGAAAGCTTGTCGAGGACTAACCGCCACAACAAGCAACTTTCGAAATGGCCGGCTCCAACATCCATCCTCCGAAGTTTGAAGGAGAATTCGCTTGGTGGAAGAAGCGAATGGAGGTATTTTTCGAAACGGATTTTGATATTATGATTACAATGGAATCCGATTTCGTTTTGCCTAGGGATGAAGAGGGGAAGCCAATAGAGAAATCTAGGTGGACCAAAAGGCAAAGGGAAGAGCACCTTGCAAATTCAAAAGCCAAGCATCATCTCTTCAATGTGATCCCCCAACAAGAAATCAACCGAATAGGAGAATGCCTAAGCGCCAAGGAGATGTGGGAGAAGTTAATTGAGCTTCATGAAGGCACATCCGAGGCAAAGCTAGCAAGGAGAGATCTCCTCCGCTCCCAACTATCCAACATTAAATTAGAAAAGGGAGAAAAGGTAACTTCTTTGCATTCTAGATTCAAAGAAATTTTAAATGGACTAACAAGTGTAGGAGAAAGGCTCTCCAATCGCGATATGATAATGAAGGCCATAGATACTTTCCCCCGATCATCCAAGTGGAGTTCAATGGTGGACTCATTTTACATTTCAAAGAATCTAGAGGTAAGTACTCTAGATGAATTTTTCTCCACTATGGAATTACATGAATCTAGGCTTGAAGGAATACAAGAAGAGCCAAAAATACAACCTTCAAGGGGAGTAGCATTGTTGGCAAATAAGGGAAAGAAGAAGATAGAGATCTCCTCCTCCTCCGATGACGAAGCGTCTTCCTCCTCCTCCATGGATAGCACCGAAGAAGCCTATATGGTAAGGAGGGTAAGATGTGCTTTAAAAGGTTTTCATTTTCATAAATCAAATGATAGGAATAGAAGACCAAGGAGGAAGGTCATATGCTACAATTGCCAAGGAGAGGGGCACATAAGGGATAATTGTCCCCTCCTAAACAAGAGCAAGGAAGAGAAGAAAAAGAAAGAAGAAAAGAAGAAGAAAAAGGGGAGCAAGAAAAAGAAGGAAGAGAAGAAGAAGACAAAAGAAAAGGGGAAGACCAAAGCTCTAAAGGCAAGGACTTGGGATGACCCATCCTCATCCTCCTCATCATCATCGGATGAGGAGAATGCCTTTGTCACCAATTTGGCCTTGATGGCCTTTGATGACTTGGATTGCTCTTCATCCGAAAATGAAGGATCAAGCTCAAGTGGGGAGAGCTCAAATGAAGGGGGAGCTTCTACATCCTCCTCATCCGAAGAAGAAGAAGAGGATATGGAAACTATGGTAACGAAAGCCTCTCCTAAGAAAATAGTTTCCATAATTTCTAGTTTAACTAAGGACTTATTTGGAATGAAAAAGAAAAATAAAAGCATGCTTAATCAAATTAAGTCATTGGAAAATAAGCTAGAAAATGCATGCTTAAATGATAATATTTCTTCTAGCTTAAATGATGCATGCTCACATGATCTTTATGTGTCATTAGATGTTAGTGATGCATGTATAAATGAAAATAGGGCCTTAACGGAAAAGGTAGATTATTTAACAAAAGCCCTAGAAAAATTCACAATTGGCTCCAACACATTGAACATGATCTTAGGGAGCCAAAGAGCTAGTTTCAACAAAAAGGGTCTAGGCTACAAGGAAAAGAAAAATGAAAAGGCCTACAAATGCCTAATAGCTAGGGGACAAGATAAGAAGAATGTAATAGCTAGGAAATGGATCCCCAAGGAATACTTAGTGAACCCAATAGGCAAGAATCTATTTTGGGTTCCAAAATCCATCCTTAAGGGTTAGAAAACCCCTAGGGTAGTCAACCATATGCAATTGACCTATATCATATTTTGGTTGACTTAGGATGGCGGGACAACATTTTTAGAATAGTGTTGGGTGATGATAACGTGCCTATAAATAGATAATAATGCTTAAATCATGATGATTAATGTAATTGCTATGTATGTTTGAAATCATGATTTATGATTTTAATATTTGGCACGTAATCATGAGAAATAGGGTTGAATCATGCTTTAGGTGATACTTTGCTTATTATCATCATATAATACCTAATGCATGATTATTATTCAATGAATATATGTATTTCATGATCATAATGTAGAATTAATTGACATATGCCTTTATGATCATGATGATTGTTAGGTTGATACTTAACCATGATAGAATTGCATGAATACAAGGGTTAAGTATATACAAATACCCCCTAGGATGCATCTAACACTCACTATAGGCTAACTTGATTGCAAACTTAGCATGGGTGAGATGTTAGGATGATACAAATGTCCACTAATGCCTATGGTATTTAGATGGTCATTTAAAGTATCAACATAGCAAAAATAGACCAATCATGGGGAAGGCTTATGTTTAATTCATAGACATATTGCCCAAAGATCATGGTTGGATATTTCATATGTTTTCAAAACAATTTCTTACTTTAAAATATATGTATTCATGTTTTGAAACAATTCAAAGCAAGACTAGGTGTTAAAATGGATACTCTTATGATCAAAAACCTAGTAGTTTTTAAAGCTTATGGATTTTTGGCAAATACGTGGAAATATAATGATTTTTCATGAAAACATATTTTTCACTGATAGATATACTTAAAAGAAATGTGTTCCCCAAATTTCATGATTTTTCAAATTTTTTGGAATTTTTAATGCATTTCTGAAATTCGCCCAGAAAATCAAAATTTCGGAATCCATTGTGCCAGTCGACTGCCATACTGATAGCAGTCGACTGATAACCTGAAAAACAGCCCAATATTTTCTGATTTCAGATTTTAATCAAGTTTTTGGGTTTCTCTTTCTATTATACTTGATGCCATGAGTTTATAAATTAGGATTAATCTTTTTGATGGTGTCAAAGGGGGAGAAATGTATGTTTAAGTAAAGGGGAACATATTTAGGGGGAGAAATGATTATGCTTATGATAGGGGGAGAAATTAAGGGGGAGTTTCATGGATTAAGGGGGAGTTGCATGTTGCTATATCATGTTTATGTTTACATGCTTTCTTTCCTTTAAAATTTATATCAAATGTTTTTACCTAACTTAAACGGATTGCCACACATCAAAAAGGGGGAGATTGTTAGGGCAATCTCTTGCCGTAATATGGTTTTGATGGTGTGGCAAAGGGTTTAAGTTAGTTTGATATGTTGATTTGATATGTGCATTGAAGTCGTGCAGGACTTAGTAATTCGCACATGGAGCCGTGGCGAGTTTCACATCTCATGACTCGTGCCTTGAGTCGGTGAAGGATAGCTTTGCGGAAGCCGTGCGCTTGGAGCATCCGAGGGACCGCCGGACGAGAAGCTTGGAGTGAAGCCGGAGGAAGTAGACTTCGAGGCAAGAGACGCGAAGGAGCATTGCAGAGCCGTGCGCCTGATGCTGCCGAGGGACGTGGCCGAGAACGAAGAGAACTTCGAAGGCGAGGGACTCCGAGAGATGAGAGTGAGCGAATGTAACCCGGGAAGGGGTAGCTCTTAGGTGAAACTTGGCCATTTGGCCAAGTGTCGGATGGGTTTTCCCGACACCAGTCGACTGCCATGTCATGGCAGTCGACTGCTCTGAGTCGAATGTAGTTCGACTGGTATCCGACTGACTGGAGTGTGGCAGCAGTCGACTGCCATACGTGGGCAGTCGACTGCCAAGACCATCAGTCGACTGCTGAAGGCAGCAGTCGACTGGTCAATAGGGTTTTGGCCACAGAACCGTTCGTAGCCGACTGGGCAGTCGACTATGGAGGCAGCAGTCGACTGATGAGGTCCATCAGTCGACTGCCAAGAGTTCCGTTGGACTACAACGGTCGGGATCCGACGTGTTCGGAGGCCATTGTAGTGACGGCAGTCGACTGCCATGGGCGGCAGTCGACTGGTGGCGGCCAACGGGAAGAAATCAGCCCTCTCTATAAAAAGAGAGGGTGTGAGCCTTTGAGAGGCTAATGCTTATGCTCTAAGTGATCTTCCTAGTGCCCCACAAGCTCTAAACTCTTCTTACTTGTTTTTACTCCATTCTATTTGTAAGAAGAGTGATCTTGATTGTAAAGGTTACCTCCACCTAGCTTGGTGCAAAGGAGAGACCAATAGTGATTGGCTTTGGAGGAGTGATTCACCTCGGACGAATCGGGATCGTGGATTAGCGGCGTAGCCGTGAACCACGTTACATCTTCTTGTTAGCGTTTGTATTTTTGTTTATTGCTTTGTCTTTATTGTTTATGCTTCCGCTTGCGCTAAAGATTGTGTAGACGAGCAAACGAACGAGAGAATTCCGACATCCATCGTAAAAGGGCTATTCACCCCCCTCTAGCCGGCCGTACCGATTCCCTACAAATACACCTAAGTGTACTAGTGTAACTCTATGTTCAAGACAAACCAATACCAAGCTACACTACAACCATGCCAATGGTTTGTCCAAAACCATCTTGGTTGTGAGCCTCTACTTATATTCTACAAGGGACTGATAACATGATCTTCTGTGCCACACCAAGCACCATGTTATCTACAATGTAAAGTATTAGACAATATGCACACATATAATAAATATAAAGTGCAAACAATGATCATGTGATTCTTATTTCAAAATAAAAATATTCATACAAAAGAGCTAGGCTTTCAGTATACATCCCAACATGGAGCCCATCCCGTGGACCTTGTTAGGGTCCGGTACAAGCCATGCATAAAGTAAAATAACATACATGTTCTTTGTCCTAAAGAGTGTTCTTGTCCCCACTCTTAGGGAAACATTTCTTAGACATTTTATATACGTGAGTCATGCCTAATATGGGTGAAAACATAAGCATGTAGCATAGCATAAATCGACATGAGTACAATTTAATATGGCATAAGATAGTGACATACGGAAAATTAAGCTAACATAAATCATCTAACATGCATAATGTGAAAGAATTTCAACAAGAATAATTTCTCTAATCCTATTAGCCGAACCTTCTACACATAGTTCTAGATTCTTTCGTTCAAAATCAAGCATACAACATTACATCATAAGCACTTATACTGCAGGTAAGGGGATACTTACATCCTACACTTTTTCACCAATTTATACCGTTAGACTTCGCAAAGAGAAGACCTCCTACGTGTTTCCTTGCTTTAGCGTGATCCTCTACCAAGTCCCTCTTGAAAATTCCCTCTTAAATTATCCCACGATGGAAAAATTATAGAGGTTCTTTTTTTTTCTTCTATTGTTTTCTTCGATGGAGAAAGCCTCCTGTTTTTCTTCGATTCAGTAGTCGAAGGAAATATGAGTGAGAGAGAGAGAGAGAGAGAGGGGTGAGGTGAGGGTGGACGTGGGCGTTGGAGAGAGGAGGGGCGTTGGAGAGAGGAGGGAGAGAGAGAGGCGTTGAGAGAGGAGGGAGAGAGAGAAAAATAAAAAAAATCTATATATAAATTAAGGTTTTTCTAATTTAATTACCCCTTTAAATGCTTATTCAAATTAATCAACTTCTTTCTTTTTTTCTACCAATAGATATATTCTGTTATATCTTACTCATTGGTAATCTTATGACTTAGTGGTGGGAAGCCTATTCCCCCAAATCAACGATTCATGGTTCAAGCCTCGACTACGAACTATTTATTCATTTTTTTTATTCTTATTTCTATATATATCTAGTGATGCCTTTTGGCATAAAAGTAGCGCCACATATATTCCAGCGGAAAATGGATGACATATTTAAAGATACAAAAGATTTTATATGTGTCTACATAGATGACGTATTAGTTTTTTCAAAAACCAAACAAGAACACATGGCGCATCTCCATATGGTTTTTACTCTTATAGAAACCAATGGCTTAATTATATCTAAAAAGAAACTATAACTAGCCACCAAACACAGAGAATTCTTAGGAGCTGAGATAGGAAAGGGTACAATATCCCTACAACCCCACATCTCTACAAAAATACTAAATTTTCCAGACAAAATAGAAAACACCAAAAATCTTAGGGCCTTTTTAGGACTACTCAACTACGCGAGACAGTATATTAAAGACATCGGGAAAATCAGTGGACCACTATACAACAAAACAAGCCCTAAAGGCCAATGACATTTTAACCAACAGGATATTGAATTAGTCAAACTTATA
This sequence comes from Wurfbainia villosa, assembly GCA_025175895.1. Classification (NCBI taxonomy): domain Eukaryota; kingdom Viridiplantae; phylum Streptophyta; class Magnoliopsida; order Zingiberales; family Zingiberaceae; genus Wurfbainia; species Wurfbainia villosa. Next base: position 111,058,361 of record CM045996.1, read on the forward strand.
AAAGACAAGGTTAAAAATTTACCCACACTCTCCTTACCTTTAGACACAGATTACCTAGTCCTAGAGACAGATGGCTATGAAACCGGATGGGGAGTAGTCCTACTCAGGAAACCCAATAAATATGAAACAAAGGCCCAACAAAGCCTATGCAGATATGCATCAGGAAAATTCCACGAAAAAGGACACTTAACATCCCTAGATTATGAAATTCTAGCAGTCATCTATTGTCTTGAAGCTTTTTATTTATTTATATGTGATAAAAAGGAAATTACAATACCAACAGACTGCGAGGTCATAGTCAAATATCACGAACAAAGAAAAACAAAGAAAAGAACCCTCTCTACAAAAAGATGGATGAAATTTGCAGACATCATTATTAATAAAGGCATGAAAATACAATGGGAACACATTAAGGGAACTAACAATTCTCTTGCAGACACTTTATCCAGGTTATTAACATGATGCTCTTACAGATGGATAGACAAAATCTCAAAACAACCATTACACCCACCAGAACATGAGGCCAACACAAAACTACAAGAATCGGACCACAAGAGCTAAGAATATACTCCCGTATGGAGGAACAGTTCAGGACAGAACATAGACCACACATGGAGCAAATGCAGACAACAATAATTGACAACATATGGAACATCCCACCAGTCCCAAGGGTAGCTTCCTACAAGATAGGAGTAATAAATGCACTCATCTATTACTTTTACATCTTAAAGACATGCACAGTCAAGCAAGATAAACAGGAAGATACACCTATTACGGGATCATGACAAGCCCTCATGCAGGATTATATACCTGGGAAGAAGCTAGAAATTTCATCCTAGATGAAGCGAAAGGAGAAGAACTGGGAGGTTTTGACTCACTAGAAGTAGCCCTAGAAGCAATCAGAAAAGAAGTAGGACCAAACTACTTCTTGAGCTCTTCAATAAAAAACAAGCACCTCATGTAGACAAGTCCGCAGACAACCTATGCAGAAACCGTTGCAGATAAAGGTAAGTCAGTAAAACCTATTACCAGAAAACCAAAAACCAACTAGATAGATATCACCTAGGCGATACATGAGGCGCATTTACGAGGTAAAGTAAATGGAGGACTTTCCACATACTACAAGAAGCACTATAATGGGTACAAATTGACCCCCAACCAGGTATCACGGTACTCTATAAGGCCGAATACAATTTCAAAATAAGATGCCAAAACAAATACAAAGAATGCATTACAGAAAAACATGGCTGCCAATGCCAATTACAATATGCCATAAGAAAGGCAAGTATAGACCTGAGTGTCTATCATATACAAAAATTTAGAGGAGTAGAAATAACTTCGTTCATCCTGCTTGACCATGGAATTCTCAATGAACTATGGGTCCAAGCCCACAACATCACAGATGCCTTTCCATACAAATTCAGAAATGCTATCAAAATGCTCTTAGAAATAAAAACATTCGAGAGCTATGTCACTTGCTCAATTGAAAGCTCTCCGCCAGAATGGATCAACCACAAAATAGAGCCAGCCAGACACGTTATAAAGCTCAGGTCCCGCGAGATCATTTACAAACTAGAAGCAATAGAAGACATTTTCCCAAGTGATCCAGATGAACACTGGGGAGCAGCGGTACCACTTTTTGAACAAGCAAAGCACTGGAGAGCTTCGCTCCAAGGAACAAATTGGCTCTGGGACGACGCCAGAGATAGCTACGATTTTGTACTAGTAGTAGAAACATTCACAGAGAAGATATATTGGCCATCACATATAGGAACCCAATTTTTTCCATTCAAATATAATACACAAACCCTAGAACTAGTAGAACACTACCGACAAAGACAACTAAAGTGGATACTAAAAAACATCCACCCAAATTATAGCCAAAGAATATAGAGAAAATATGGCAAAACAACAAAGGAGGACAAGAACTCCACCAGCACCAGAGGGACCGAGCTCCACCACCTCTACACAAGAAAGGAATCTAGACAACATGATGGAAACCTGACCCATCCACGCAACATGCAGACTTTACAGCTCAAGAAAGAATCATCGTACAGAGACACCTCAAAAGCATCTGTCAAAAGAAAATAAGCATGTCAGCTTTACCACACAACAAGCACTAAACAAATTACTTCTCCCCGAAGTAACTGAGGCTATAAAAGAAGAAGCCCCGCTACAACCAGAGGCATCCCTTCTCGAAGACTATCATATCCAGTGTGTGAGTGTTTAGTTCCAGTCTCATGTTTTCCAGTTTCCCTACTAGCATCAGATTGTAAGTTTGCTTTAATTGCTGCAAGTGTTTATTTCAAGAGTCCTTGTAATGTTCTTATGCATTTCCCTTTAGAGTCTTGTAATGCCCTTATGCAATTTCCCTTTTGAATGCATTATATTTTCTGAATATTTAGATTGTTCTTCAAAGTCCTTATTCTCTCTCTGAGAGATAACTTCACCAATCTACTTGTAAGACCTGTGCTGGTAAGACTAAGGAGAGTCTAGATACCAGGGCGAGGTAGAAGGATTTGGGAAGGTGAGGCTCACGAGGAAAACCTAGATATTCATTTAAAATATATATATATATATATATAAAATTTGTAAAAACAAAATTTGGTATCAGAGCCTTCGAGCCTAGGGATGAATGAACAACAAGCTAGAATATCTAGATATAACCACTACATCTGGTAGAAAAATACAAACATTAGACTTAGGAACACATCACTGTTATCACAGATCAAGACAAACCTCACATCAAATACATTCAGAACACTTTCATCTAAACACCATAACTAATCTCATTATCGGAGGAAGTTTATCAACAAACAAACCTCCAAGATCTACATCACGTTTCAGAACTAATAATAAACACTCTTAGCAAACAACAAAGCCAGCTCAATGAAATAAGCCAAAACATCGAATACCTAAAAACCTGTCAGGAAAGTCTAAACAGAAGAATTAGCCAAGTCAACTTTATAAACTTACCCAAAAGAAGTGATCTTCTGAATCTCACTAGGGTCTTAAATCAAAACCAGCCTAGGAATTTCGAGATTGAAAATAAGGACCTTTTAGCCAAAGTAGAAAAATTTCTAAAAACCATAGAATGCCAGTTTAGAGAATTACAGCAACAATTAGGAGATCTCCTCCTTAAATGAACAGATTGAACTTAAAAAATACCTATTACGAAGAAGCTTTGGAATACGCACAGACCTATACAAAAACTCGTGAAGACAGATATAACAAAGTAGAAGTACAAGGAAAAGCAGATCAGATCCAAATACAACAAAATAATACGATAATAGCATTAATAACCTCACTACATCATAGGATCACGGTATTAGAAACAAAAATCCTCAACATTGAAAGGAATACAGTAGAAGTAGGTAACATAAGAAATTGGAATCAGTCTATCGAGACTCTTAGTAAAGATCTAGGAAAACTCTCCACCGGAGGGATAATCAGAAGAAGACCTTCTACATATTCATTCATAACCTACCAAGAAAAAAAAATGAATAGGACAGCAGCCAACATATTCTCTGGGACATCCAGAACAGTTGGAGGATGGAGATCTTTATCGGAACCCCCCTCAAGCCTAGCTTGGCTAGACAACCTACAAAGCAACACGACAAATCAACATAGAATAGAAGAAATCATAGATATAGATCGAACAATGGAAACATTCTCTAATGAACAACTAAACATCCTTAATCCCAGAAGATTGTATGGACGAAACTTTCTGTCCTTTACAAACTCTGTCTATAGACATCATAGGGTAGAAGCCTTACACCTACCTGACGGAGGAGAAGAACGACTTACCCTTATGAAAGAAGAAGCAGGAAGAAAATTATTACACAAACAACATAACTACATACATTTAAGACTAATAGTCTTCGGAATTAGAGGACTAACCAGGATGAAAATAGGAGCTAAAATATTATTAGTCTTATATGATTCCAGATTCTCAGACGACAAAGAGAAATCTATTATTGGACTAATAGAGGTAGACATGAACAACAACAGCGGAATCACATATATATGCCCAAATTTCAACATGACAATAAAGGACTTTGTTAAACACATCAAAATAATAGCCCAAGGAAAGGGTTATGGAAACTTCCAAGGCAAGAATATACAGTTAGACATAGTGTTTCTAGGAAAAATAATGAACTATATGAATAACCATTTTAAGATCCAGATAAATGGAATGATAGAAGCTCTCATCTCTAGGGGGACAAATTTCTTAAAACCAAGAGAGTATAGCTCAAAAGAATTGACTATCTTAGAATGGAATCTAAAACTAGAAGAAGAAACCCCAATAACAAAACTGTCAAAATCCATAATGTACAAAAATAGGCACGGAGAACTAAGCATTAGATTTTCAGGATACCTGACAAATACAGAAGATGGAGAAGAAGAACCTGAACTTGAAACAAACTTAATGAACAGAGAAGTAAGTTACCCAGAAATGCTTAGAATCTTAGGAAAAAAAAATTTGGACGGAATAAGAAAGAGAAGAGAGACAAACCTAATGACTAGAGAAACCAGAGGTATATTTGACAACCTAGGAGGATACGTATACAAGCCTGGCAACAAAAACAACATGACACTTAGAGAAATAAAATAGTTAGAAATACAAGAAAAAGGAAAAGGCAAACTAAAAATAAACGAAACGCTAACACTAGATGAAGATGGAAACATTCTGGTTCTAGAGGAATCAACACATGAACACATAATCAGCCACGTCTAATGTCCATACTTATCCGGAAAGTACCATGGGAATATTAGATTATGGACAAGGACACCCCCAAGGAGAGCAACCCCTCCTTATACTAACAACAACCCACTCCTAAGGATATTAGGAAGAAGGAGACCAACAGAACAGACCTTCTTTGGGACAGGATCAGTACTACTAAATATCACCGAATGTGACCCACAGCTATACGATACGTACCTAGAACAATGGATGGTATCAGTACAAAGAGATTACCTAGCAAAACATGAACTTGACATAGAAACCGGAGAATCCATGCTTAGAATAGGAGAAAATTATCTAGGGGAAACAGACCGATCATCATGGGAGGCATGCAAAAAGAAATTTCCAGAAGAAATAGTGAAACTAGCAAGTAGAGGAAACAACATACTAAATTTCTGTTATGCAATTCACAGAATCCTTACGGCAAGAGATGTCAATACGGGTCTAGATATTAGACAAAAAGAAGCAATGAGAGACCTAGAACAAATCCAACTCTTCGACTGGTCCATGATAAAGAAATTCTGTAATGATTTCTTACATCTGGCATCCATTTCAGGAAACTACTATAATACGGATGTAGGAGAACGACTCTTTAGTAAACTACCAGGAGAATTAGGGAAAGAAATACATAAGTCATGGACAGAAATGCACGTACCAGAAGAATACAATAACATAGGTGTCAGGATACAACACATAATAAACAAACTTAAAGAAAAATGAACTTATATCCAAATACAAAAGCAACTTAAAAACCAACAATACGGATTCTGCAAACAAATCTATACCCCGCAGCAATATGGAAACAACCCACAAAGGGAAAGGATAAATCCCAAACCTAAAAGGAAACCAAAACAGACATACTACCTAAGGAGAAGCAAATCAAGAAAGCCATATCTAAATTAAGAGAAACACATATCCCTACAACTAGCCACCAAACACATAGAATTCTTAGGAGCTGAGATAGGAAAGGGTACAATATCCCTACAACCCCACATCTCTACAAAAATACTAAATTTTCCAGACAAAATAGAAAACACTAAAAATCTTAGAGCCTTTTTAGGACTACTCAACTACGCGAGACAGTATATTAAAGACATCGGGAAAATCAGTGGACCACTATACAACAAAACAAGCCCTAAAGTCCAAAGACATTTTAACCAACAGGATATTGAATTAGTCAAACTTATAAAACACAAGGTTAAAAATTTACCCACACTCTCCTTACCTTTAGACAAAGATTACCTAGTCCTAGAGACAGATGGCTATGAAACTGGATGGGGAGGAGTCCTACTCAGGAAACCCCATAAATATGAAACAAAGGCCCAAGAAAGCCTATGCAGATATGCATCAGGAAAATTCCACGAAAAAGGACACTTAACATCCCTAGATTATGAAATTCTAGCAGTCATCTATTGTCTTGAAGCTTTTTATTTATTTATATGTGATAAAAAGGAAATTACAATACCAACAGACTGCAAGGCCATAGTCAAATATCACGAACAAAGCAAAACAAAGAAAAGAACCCTCTCTGCAAAAAGTTGGATGAAATTTGCAGACACCATTATTAATAAAGGCATGAAAATACAATGGGAACACATTAAGGGAACTAACAATTCCCTTGCAGACACTTTATCCAGGTTATTAACATGATGCTCTTACAGATGGATAGACAAAATCTCAAAACAACCATTACACCCACCAGAACATGGGGCCAACACAAAACTACAAGAATCGGACCACAAGAGCTAAGAATATACTCCCGTATAGAGGAACAATTCAGGACAGAACATAGACCACACATGGAGCAAATGCAGACAATAATACTTGACAACATATGGAACATCCCAACAGTCCCAGGGGTAGCTTTCTACAAGATAGGAGTAATAAATGCACTCATCTATTATTTCTTACATCTTAAAGACATTCACAGTCAAGCAAGACAAACAGGAAGATACACCTATTATGGGATCATGACAGGCCCTCATGCAGGATTATATACCTGGGAAGAAGCTAGAAATCTCATCCTAGATGAAGCGAAATGAGAAGAACTGGGAGGTTTTGACTCACTAGAAGTAGCCCTAGAAGCAATCAGAAAAGAAGTAGGACCAAACTATCTTAACTGGACTAAGCTCGGCTCTTCTCTCTTCCCTGCTTCACTACTTCAGGGGAATATTGGTCTATTCCAAAAAAAATAAAGATAGGGGTGTAGTTGTAATTTTTGAAACTTATATATGAAAAAATAATGAAGGATTTTTATGAAAAAATGCAATTAGAGCTCCCAACCGAACTTTTCTCTCTCAAATTTTTCTCATATACCGTGACTTCTTTTTCCTCCCCAACCACCCCCCCCCCCAACTCACCCCCCCCCCCCAACTTATCCCGTGACTTATAAGGAGGGGCTTTCTTGGGCCTTTGTTTCATATTTATTGGGTTTCCTGAGTAGGACTCCTCCCCATCTGGTTTCACAACCATCTGTCTCTAGGACTAGGTAATCTGTGTCTAAAGGTAAGGAGAGTGTGGGCAAATTTTTAACCTTGTCTTTTATAAGTTTGACTAATTCAATATCCTGTTGGTTAAAATGCCTTTGGCCTTTAGGGCTTGTTTTGTTGTATAGTGGTCCACTGATTTTCCTGATGTCTTTAATATACTGTCTCGCATAGTTGAGTAGTCCTAAAAAGGCCCTAAGATTTTTGGTGTTTTCTATTTTGTCTGGAAAATTTAGTATTTTTGTAGAGATGTGGGGTTGTAGGGATATTGTACCCTTTCCTATCTCAGCTCCTAAGAATTCTATGTGTTTGGTGGCTAGTTGTAGTTTCTTTTTAGATATAATTAAGCCGTTGGTTTCTATAAGAGTAAAAACCATATGGAGATGCGCCATGTGTTCTTGTTTGGTTTTTGAGAAAACTAATACGTCATCTATGTAGACACATGTAAAATCTTTTGTATCTTTAAATATGTCATCCATTTTCCGCTGGAATATCTGTGGCGCTACTTTTATGCCAAAAGACATCATTAGCCATTCAAAATGTCCTTCCGGACAAGTGAATGTTGTCCATTCTATTGATTCTGGGTGCATTTTTACTTGCCAAAATCCTGATTTCATGTCAAATTTTGAATATCATTCTGAGTTTTGTATTTTATTGATTAGGGCTTCTTTGTCAAGTATTTTGTATCCGTCATCATGGCAATTATCGTTTAATCTTTTGTAACTAAAGACCATTCTGGATTGTCCTCTTTTTTGTTCTGAGCTTTTGTTTACTATGAAGGCTGGACTTCTGTGTCTAGAAGTGGATCTCCTTATGATTTTCATTTTTAGCATTTGTTCTATATGGAGTTTACATTCTTCTGTTTCCCAATTTGTATATTTGAGCTCTTGTGCCTTAATAGTTATGTTTGGATTGATTATACTTAACTTGTATTATGTTTTATTTTTGTCCCAGTATTTTGTAGGGTCGTCTCCTATTATTTTGATTTTCTCTAATTTAGATACTATTGTATCTAGGTCTTCCGAGGTGTTAATTTGTTTCAGTATGTAAGTTGTATTAATCAACTGGGGTTCTTCTATATCTGAGTCTAGTTCTGGTTCACTATCTATCTCTAATTCACTATCTGTATTTTGGTTATTTTGGTAGGTGATTGTTTGTTGGTCCTCACAATTACATTCTTGTTTGTTTTCTGTAGAGCACTTGCATTCCCTTTCTGGGGCTCTGAATGAAGAGGGATATTCTGACAAGATGGGAGAGATTATGGGATTAGAGAGGAGAAACACATAATCTGGTGATAGAAAGAGGGCTCTATCTTTTGCTAGCAAAAATTGGAGCCCGAGGATAAGATAGAGATCTGGATGGTTTAAAGGCCTAACCCAGATGTGTGGTATAGATATAGAATTGCTATATTGGCCACAGTTGTTGTAAATCTTAATGTGTGCATTTTTTATAAATGTGTGGCAGGCTAAGTGTTGTCCGTCAAATTGGGTACTGACCATTTGTTCTTATGTATATTTTATCACTTCTTTAGGGAGCACATTTTGTATTGCCTTAAGGTCTAAAGTTGAACTTGTTGCTCCTGTATCTAGCAAGGCTTGGATCTTTATTTCATGTCCTTGTATGTTTAGAACACACTGTATTCTCAAATCAACTGATTTTCCAGTGTTGCACATGCTTAGTGTTTTTACAAAAACCATATTGGTTTCTACTGGTTGGGTTACTATATTTGTTTGTTCCTCTTCGAATCCTTCAAAATCTCATTGTTGTAGGCTTTGTCTGAGTAGCTCTATCTCATTTTCGAAGATGTTGATCCTGGTTTCTAATACTGATATCCTTGTTTCTAATAGAGTAGTTTTCATCGTACTTTGTCATGTAGACAGTTCTAGTATGCTTATGTGGTGTTGTTCGAATAGGCAGTAGTTACATAACTGCTGTATACACACTCTACAAGTTCCTCTTTTGTCTAGTGAAGGGAAATATCCACAAACAGAGAGAGCATGGTATATAGTCTGATCCTGATTTTAGATCCCAAATGTGGGTACATGTTGATTGGACCGGGGTTTGTCTGAACATATAGTTGTTTTCAAGTTTGTATAATTGGTACCATTTTGTTTCGTCTGTGTCATGGTTAAAATTTTGCCTAGTTTGGTCTGCTTCTATGAATGAATTTATCAAAGAATAGTCTGTTGTTTGTGGGATTTCTTATAGGTCCGCTACTGTTACTACCGAGTATATTGATGATGTATCTGAGACATCTGTTTGTACTTCAACTAGGTCTTCATTTGTACATGCTACTAGAGTTGCTTCTCTTGTAAATAAGTTTTTTCTATTGGGACATGCTGACGACAAATGCCCCTGTTGGTTACAGGCATAACATGTTATTAGATTAGAGTATGTTTATTTCGGATTGAATTTTCTGACATGTTTCTCTTTATTTAGATATGGTTTTCTTGCTTTGCTTCTCCTTAGGTAGTATGTCTGTTTTGGTTTCCTTTTAGGTTTGGGATTTATCCTTTCCCTTTGTGGGTTGTTTCCATATTGCTGCGGGGTATAGATTTGTTTACAGAATCCGTATTGTTGGTTTTTAAGTTGCTTTTGTATTTGGATATAAGTGCATTTTTCTTTAAGTTTGTTTATTATGTGTTGTATCCTGACACCTATGTTATTGTATTCTTCTAGTACGTGTATTTCTATCCATGACTTATGTATTTCTTTCCCTAATTCTCCTGTTAGTTTGCTAAAGAGTCGTTCTCTTACATCCGTATATTAGTAGTTTCCTGAAATGGAAGCCAAATGTAAGAAATCATTACAGAATTTCTTTATCATGGACCAGTCGAAGAGTTGGATTTGTTCTAGGTCTCTCATTGCTTCTTTTTGTATAATATCTAGACTCGTATTGGCATCTCTTGCCGTAAGGATTCTATGAATTGCGTAACAGAAATTTAGTATGTTGTTTCCTCTACTTGCTAGTTTCACTATTTCTTTTGGAAATTTCTTTTTGTATGCCTCCCATGATGATCGGGCTGTTTCCCCTAGATAATTTTCTCCTATTCTAAGCATGGCTTCTCTGGTTTCTATGTCAAGTTAATGTTTTGCTAGGTAATCTCTTTGTACTGATACCATCCATTGTTCTAGGTAGGTATCGTATAGTTGTTGGTCACATTCGGTGATATTTAGTAGTATTGATTCTGTCCCAAAGAAGGTATGTTCTGTTGGTCTCTTTCTTCCTAATGTCCTTAGGAGTGGGTTGTTGTTAGTATAAGGAGGGGTTGCTCTCCTTGGGGGGTGTCCTTGTCCATAATCTAATGTTCCCATGGTACTTTTCGGATAAGTATGGACATTAGATGTGGCTGATTCTGTGTTCATAAAGTTCATGTGTTCATGTGTTGATTCCTCTAGAACCAGAATGTTTCCATCTTCATCTGGTGTTAGCTTTTCATTTAATTTTAGTTTGTCTTTGCCTTTTTCTTGTATTTCTAGCTGTTTTATTTCTCTAAGTGTCATGTTGTTTTTGTTGCTAGGCTTGTATACGTATCCTCCTAGGTCGTCAAATATACCTCTGGTTTCTCTATTCATTAGGTTTGTCTCTCTTCTCTTTCTTATTCCGTCCAATTTTTTTTTTCCTAAGATTCTAAGCATTTCTGGGTAACTTACTTCTCTGTTCATTAGGTTTGTTTCAAGTTCAGGTTCTTCTTCTCCATCTTCTGTATTTGTCAGGTATCCTGAAAATCTAATGCTTAGTTCTCCGCGCCTGTTTTTGTACATTATGGATTGTGTCGGTTTTGTTATTGGCGTTTCTTCTTCTAGTTTTAGATTCCATTCTAAGCTAGCCAATTCTTCTGAGCTATACTCTATTGGTTTTAAGAAATTTGTCCCCCTAGAGCTGAGAGCTTCTATCATTCCATTTATCTAGATCTTAAAATGGTTTTTCATATAGTTCATTGTTTTTCCTAGAAACACTATGTCTAACTGCATATTCTTGCCTTGGAAGTTTCCATAACCCTTTCCTTGGGCTATTATTTTGATGTGTTTAACAAAGTCCTTTATTGTCATGTTGAAATTTGGGCATATATATGTGATTCCGCTGTTGTTGTTCATGTCTACCTCTATTAGTCCAATAATAGATTTCGCTTTGTCGTCTGAGAATCTGGAATCATATAAGGCTAATAATATTTTAGCTCCTATTTTCATCCTGGTTAGTCCTCTAATTCCGAAGACTATTAGTCCTAAATGTATGTAGTTATGTTGTTTGTGTAATAATTGTCTTCCTGCTTCTTCTGTCATAAGGGTAAGCCATTCTTCTCCTCCGTCAGGTAGGTGTATGGCTTCTACCCTATGATGTCTATAGACAGAGTTTGTAAAGGACAGAAAGTTTTGTCCATACAATCTTCTGGGATTAAGGATGTTTAGTTGTTCATTAGAGAATGTTTCCATTGTTCGATCTATATCTATGATTTCTTCTATTCTATGTTGATTTGTCGTGTTGCTTTGTTGGTTGTCTAGCCAAGCTAGCCTTGAGGGGGGTTCCGATAAAGATCTCCATCCTCCAACTGTTCTGGATGTCCCAGAGAATATGTTGGCTGTTGTCCTATTCATTTTTTTTCTTGGTAGGTTATGAATGAATATGTAGAAGGTCTTCTTCTGATTATCCCTCCGGTGGAGAGTGTTCCTAGATCTTTACTAAGAGTATCGATAGAATGATTCCAATTTCTTATGTTACCTACTTCCACTATATTCCTTTCAATGTTGAGGATTTTTGTTTCTAATATCGTGATCCTATGATGTAGTGAGGTTAGTAATGCTATTATCGTATTATTTTTTTGTATTTGGATCTGATCTGCTTTTCCTTGTACTTCTACTTTGTTATATCCATCTTCACGAGTTTTTGTATAGGTCTGTGCGTATTCCAAAGCTTCTTCGTAATAGGTATTTTTGAAGTTCAATCTGTTCATTTAAGGAGGAGATCTCCTAATTGTTGTTGTAATTCTCTAAACTGGAACTCTATGGTTTTTAGAAATTTTCTACTTTGGCTAAAAGGTCCTTATTTTCAATCTTGAAATTCCTAGGCTGGTTTTGATTTAAGGCCCTAGTGAGATTCAGAAGATCACTTTTTTTGTGTAAGTTTATAAAGTTGACTTGGCTAATTCTTCTGTTTAGACTTTCCTGACAGGTTTTTAGGTATTTGATGTTTTGGCTTATTTCGTTGAGATGGCTTTGTTGTTTGCTAAGAGTGTTTATTATTAGTTCTGAAACGTGATGTAGATCTTGGAGGTTTGTTTTTGTTGATACCAAATTTTGTTTTTACAATATATATATATATATATATATATATATATATATATATATATATATATTTAAATGAATATCTAGGTTTTCCTCATGAGCCTCACCTTCCCAAATCCTTCTACCTCGCCCCGATATCTAGACTCTCCTTAGTCTTACCAGCATAGGTCTTACAAGTAGATTGGTGAAGTTATCTCTCAGAGAGAGAATAAGGACTTTGAAGAACAATCTAAATATTCAGAAAATATAATGCATTCAAAAGGGAAATTGCATAAGGACATTACAAGACTCTAAAGGGAAATGCATAAGAACATTACAAGGACTCTTGAAATAAACACTTGCAGCAATTAAAGCAAACTTACAATCTGACGCTAGTAGGGAAACTGGAAAATAGGAGACTGGAACTAAACACTCACACACTAGATATGATAGTCTTCGAGAGGGGATGCCTCTGGTTGTAGCGGGGCTTCTTCTTTTATAGTCTCAGTTACTTTGGGGAGAAGTAATTTGTTTAGTGCTTGTTGTGCTGTAAAGCTGACATGCTTATCTTCTTTTGATAGATGCTTTTGAGGTGTCTCTATACGATGATTCTTTCTTGAGCTGTAAAGTCTACATGTTGCGTGGATGGGTCAGGTTTCCATCATGTTGTCTATATTCCTTTCTTGTGTAGAGGTGGTGGAGCTCGGTCCCTCTGGTGCTGGTGGAGTTCTTGTCCTCCTTTGTTGTTCTGCCATATTTTCTCTGTATTCTTTGGCTGTAATTTGGGTGGATTTTTTTAGTATCCACTTTAGTTGTCTTTGTCGGTAGTGTTCTACTAGTTCTGGGGTTTGTGTATTATATTTGAATGGGAAAAATTGGGTTCCCATATGTGATGGCCAATATATCTTCTCTGTGAATGTTTCTGCTACTAGTACAAAATCGTAGCTATCTCTGGCATCGTCCCAGAGCCAATTTGTTCATTGGAGCAAAGCTCTCCAGTGCTTTGCTTGTTCAGGAAGCGGTACCGCTGCTCCCCAGTGTTCATCTAGATCACTTGGGAAAATGTCTTCTATTGCTTCTGGTTTGTAAATGATCTCGCGGGACCTGAGCTTTATAACGTGCATGGTTGGCTCTATTTTGTGGTTGATCTATTCTGGCGGAGAGCTTTCAATTGAGAAAGTGACATAGCTCTCGAATGTTTCTATTTCTAAGAGCATTTTGATAGCGTTTCCGAATTTGTATGGAAAGGCATCTGTGATGTTGTGGGCTTGGACCCATAGTTCGTTGAGAATTCCATGGTCAAGCAGGATGAATGGAGTTTTTTCTACTCCTCTAAATTTTTGTATATGATAGACACTCAGGTCTATACTTGCCTTTCTTATGGCATATTGTAATTGGCATTGGCAGCCATGTTTTTCTGTAATGCATTCTTTGTATTTGTTTTGGCATCTTATTTTGAAATTGTATTCGGCCTCATAGAGTACCGTGATACCTGGTTGGGGGTCAATTTGTACCAATTGTAGTGGTTCTTGTAGTATGTGGAAAGTCCTCCATTCCGCCTGTTCTGCCGTCTGCCTCATGTATACGCCTAGGTCTGTCGGTAGATTGTTGAATCGGCTCATATCTATCTGGCTGGTTTCTGGTTTTCTGGCAATAGGTTTTACTGACTTACCTTTATCTACAAGGGTTTCTGCATAGGTTGTCTGCAGGCTTGTCTTCATGAGGTGTTTGTTTTGTATTGAAGAGCTCAAGAAGTAGTTTGGTCCTTCTTTTCTGATTGCTTCTAGGGCTACTTCTAGTGAGTCAAAACCTCCCAGTTCTTCTCCTTTCGCTTCATCTAGGATGAGATTTCTAGCTTCTTCCCAGGTATATAATCCTGCATGAGGGTTTGTCATGATCCCGTAATAGGTGTATCTTCCTGTTTGTCTTGCTTGACTGTGATGTCTTTAAGATGTAAGAAGTAATAGATGAGTGCATTTATTACTCCTATCTTGTAGGAAGCTACCCCAGGACTGTTGGGATGTTCCATATGTTGTCAATTATTGTTGTCTGCATTTGCTCCATGTGTGGTCTATGTTCTGTCCTGAACTGTTCCTCCATACGGGAGTATATTCTTAGCTCTTGTGGTCCGATTCTTGTAGTTTTGTGTTCGCCCCATGTTCTGGTGGGTGTAATGGTTGTTTTGATTTTTTGTCTATCCATCTGTAAGAGCATCATGTTAATAACCTAGATAAAGTGTCTGCAAGGGAATTGTTAGTTCCCTTAATGTGTTCCCATTGTATTTTCATGCTTTTATTAATAATGGTGTCTGTAAATTTCATCCATCTTTTTGCAGAGAGGGTTCTTTTCTTTGTTTTGCTTTGTTCGTGATATTTGACTATGGCCTCGCAGTCTGTTAGTATTGTAATTTCCTTTTTATCACATATAAATAAATAAAAATATTCAAGACAATAGATAACTGCTAGAATTTCATAATCTAGGGATGTTAAGTGTCCTTTTTCGTGGAATTTACCTGATGCATATCTGCATAGGCTTTCTTAGGCCTTTGTTTCATATTTATTGGGTTTCCTAAGTAGGACTCCTCCCCATCCAGTTTCACATCCATCTGTCTCTAGGACTAGGTAATCTGTGTCTAAAGGTAAGGAGAGTGTGGGCAAATTTTTAACCTTGTCTTTTATAAGTTTGACTAATTCAATATCCTGTTGGTTAAAATGTCTTTGGCCTTTAGGGCTTGTTTTGTTGTATAGTGGTCCACTGATTTTCCCGATGTCTTTAATATACTGTCTCGCGTAGTTGAGTAGTCCTAAAAAGGCCCTAAGATTTTTGGTGTTTTCTATTTTGTTTGGAAAATTTAGTATTTTTGTAGAGATGTGGGGTTGTAAGGATATTGTACCCTTTCCTATCTCAGCTCCTAAGAATTCTATGTGTTTGGTGGCAAGTTGTAGTTTCTTTTTAGATATAATTAAGTCATTGGTTTCTATAAGAGTAAAAACCATATGGAGATGCGCCATGTGTTCTTGTTTGGTTTTTGAGAAAACTAATACGTCATCTATGTAGACACATGTAAAATCTTTTGTATCTTTAAATATGTCATCCATTTTCCGCTAGAATATCTGTGGCGCTACTTTTATGCCAAAAGGCATCACTAGCCATTCAAAATGTCCTTCCGGACAAGTGAATGTTGTCCATTCTATTGATTCTGGGTGCATTTTTACTTGCCAAAATCCTGATTTCATGTCAAATTTTGAATACCATTCTGAGTTTTGTATTTTATTGATTAGGGATTTTTGTCAGGTATTTTGTATCCGTCATCATGGCAATTATCGTTTAATCTTTTGTAATTAAAGATCATTCTGGATTGTTTTCTTTTTTGTTCTGAGCTTTTGTTTACTATGAAGGCTGGACTTCTGTGTCTAGAAGTGGATCTCCTTATGATTTTCATTTTTAGCATTTGTTCTATATGGAGTTTACATTCTTCTGTTTCCCAATTTGTATATTTGAGCTCTTGTGCCTTAATAGTTAGGTCTAGATTGATTATACTTAACTTACATTGTGTTTTTTTTGTCCCAGTATTTTATAGGGTCGTCTCCTATTATTTCGATTTTCTCTAATTTAGATACTATTGTATCTAGGTCTTCCGAGGTGTTAATTTTTTTTAGTATGTAAGTTGTATTAATCAACTGGGGTTCTTCTATATCTGAGTCTAGTTCTGGTTCACTATCTATCTCTAATTCACTATCTGTATTTTGGTTATTTTGATAGGTAATTGTTTGTTGGTCCTCATAATTACATTCTTGTTTGTTTTCTATAGAGCACTTACATTCCCTTTCTGGGGCTCTGAATGAAGAGGGATATTCTGACAAGATGGGAGAGATTATGGGATTAGAGAGGAGAAACACATAATCTGGTGATAGAAAGAGGGCTCTATCTTTTGCTAGCAAAAATTGGAGCCCGAGGATAAGCTGGAGATCTGGATAGTTTAAAGGTCTTACCCAGATGTGTGGTATAGATATAGCATTGCTATACTGGCCACAGTTGTTGTAAATCTTAATGTGTGCATTTTTTATAAATGTGTGGCAGGCTAAGTGTTGTCCGTCAAATTGGGTAATGACCATTGGTTCTGATGTATATTTTATCACTTCTTTAGGGAGCACATTTTGTATTGCCTTAAGGTCTAAAGTTGAACTTGTTGCTCCTGTATCTAGCAAGGCTTGGATCTTTATTTCATGTCCTTGTATGTTTAGAACACACTGTATTCTCAAATCAACTGATTTTCTAGTGTTGCACATGCTTGGTGTTTTTACAAAAACCATATTGGTTTCTGCTGGTTGGGTTACTATATTTGTTTGTTCCTCTTCGAATCCTTCAAAATCTCATTGTTGTAGGCTTTGTCTGAGTAGCTCTATCTCATTTTCCAAGATGTTGATCCTGGTTTCTAATACTGATATCCTTGTTTCTAATAGAGTAGTTTTCATCGTACTTCGTCTTGTAGACGGTTCTGGTATGCTTATGTGGTGTTGTTCGAATAGGCAGTAGTTACATAACTACTGTCTACACACTCTACAAGTTTCTCTTTTGTCTAGTGAAGGGAAATATCCACAAACAGAGCATGGTATATGGTCTGATCCTGATTTTAGATCCTAAATGTGGGTACATGTTGATTGGACCGGGGTTTGTATGAACATATAGTTGTTTTCAAGTTTGTATAATTGGTCCCATTCTGTTTCGTCTGTGTCATGGTTAAAATTTTGCCTAGTTTGGTCTGCTTCTAAGAATGAATTTGCCAGAGAATAGTCTGTTGTTTGTGGGATTTCTTCTAGGTCCGCTACTGTTACTACCGAGTATATTGATGATGTATCTGAGACATCTGTTTGTACTTCAACTAGGTCTTCATTTGTACATGCTACTAGAGTTGCTTCTCTTGTAAATAAGTTTTTCTATTGGGACATGCTGACGACAAATGTCCCTGTTGGTTATAGGCATAACATGTTATTAGATTAGAGTATGTTTTTTTCGGATTGAATTTTCTAACATGTTTCTCTTTATTTAGATATGGTTTTCTTGCTTTGCTTCTCCTTAGGTAGTATGTCTGTTTTGGTTTCCTTTTAGGTTTGGGATTTATCCTTTCCCTTTGTGGGTTGTTTCCATATTGCTGCAGGGTATAGATTTGTTTACAGAATCCGTATTGTTGGTTTTTAAGTTGCTTTTGTATTTGGATATAAGTGCATTTTTCTTTGGTTTGTTTATTATGTGTTGTATTCTGACACCTATGTTATTGTATTCTTCTGGTACGTGCATTTCTGTCCATGACTTATGTATTTCTTTCCCTAATTCTCCTGGTAGTTTGCTAAAGAGTTGTTCTCCTACATCCGTATTATAGTAGTTTCCTGAAATGGATGCCAGATGTAAGAAATCATTACCGAATTTCTTTATCATGGACCAGTCGAAGAGTTGGATTTGTTCTAGGTCTCTCATTGCTTCTTTTTGTCTAATATCTAGACCCGTATTGGCATCTTGCTGTAAGAATTCTATGAATTGCGTAACAGAAATTTAGTATGTTGTTTCCTCTACTTGCTAGTTTTACTATCTCTTCTGGAAATTTCTTTTTGTATGCCTCCCATGATAATCGGGCTGTTTCCCCTAGATAATTTTCTCCTATTCTAAGCATGGCTTCTCCGATTTCTATGTCAAGTTCATGTTTTGCTAGGTAATCTCTTTGTACGGATACCATCCATTGTTCTAGGTAGGTATCGTATAGTTGTGGGTCACATTCGGTGATATTTAGTAGTACTGATCCTGTCCCAAAGAAGGTCTGTTCTGTTGGTCTCCTTCTTCTTAATGTCCTTAGGAGTGGGTTGTTGTTAGTATAAGGAGGGGCTGCTCTCCTTGGGGGGTGTCCTTGTCCATAATCTAATGTTCCCATGGTACTTTCTGGATAAGTATGGACATTAGACGTGGCTGATTCTGTGTTCATAAAGTTCATGTGTTCATGTGTTGATTCCTCTAGAACCATAATGTTTCCATCTTCATCTAGTGTTAGCGTTTCGTTTATTTTTAGTTTGCCTTTGCCTTTTTCTTTTATTTCTAACTGTTTTATTTCTCTAAGTGTCATGTTGTTTTTGTTGCTAGGCTTGTATACGTTTCCTCCTAGGTCGTCAAATATACCTCTGGTTTCTTTATTCATTAGGTTTGTCTCTCTTCTTTTTCTTATTCCGTCCAAATGTTTTTTTCCTAAGATTCTAAGCATTTCTGGGTAACTTCTCTGTTATATATATATATCCTGTAACACCCAGGAGATATATTATGGAGCTTACCCGATTGTTTTAAGTATATAGTAACTAAAATTTGGGATGTTACAGAGAGGCAATCCATAATGAAAGTTTACCTAATCTTCACTTCTCCCCCTTTGGTGAGCACAATGAGAGTTTCCTAATACAAACCCTTCATTTCTCTCCCTTTGAGAAAAAATCATCCATCATCCCTTGATGAATAACTTGTTGGTGCAATTAACCTAGGTCGCGATTGACCGGGCTCGAGTTTGACTAAAGTAGTGTTTTAATGTTTGACAAGGGAGTTGACCATTGTTTGACAATGAATTGACTATATAGTTGACATGGGGTTGACCATATGATGGAGAAGTCCAAGTGGGACACTTGACAATGGAAAGTCCATGCCTGAGTCTTGGCAAGGGAAAGTCCAAGCTTGAGTCTTGGCAAATGGAAAGTCCAACATGGGTTGGCAAGGGAAGTCCAAGGGTTGATATTGGCGGCGTAAAGTCCAAGCGGGAGTCTTGGCAGCATAAGTCCAATGTTGGCAATGTAAAGTCCAAGCGATAGTCTTGGCAGTGTAAGTCCAATGTGCCTTGAGCTCAATCCGTGGAGTAGGAACCTTGAGGTTCCGAACCACGTTATATTTGTGTATATTTGTGTTATTGTGTTTGTCGTATTTAGTTTATGCTTTATATATATTCCACTGCGCATACTAACGAAGTGTAGAGACGAACGCAATCGAATTCCATCCACGTACGACACGCTATTCACCCCCTCTAGCGATGTCCAATTCCCAACATAACTCCTCCTTGACGATTGCACTAACAATATTCTTGGAGAGTTTCTAAGCTAATAGGAAACTTAAACCATCGAAAATAAGGGTAAAATTTCAAATTTGAACTTCAACCTCCCTTAAAATTCGATACTCCATCCTAAACAACTCTCCCAATCATTTTCAATGATATTTCACCCTTCCAATGCTTTCTAAAGCAAATACTAGGGTTATGAGCAGTTAGGGTAACCTAAAGTAGCTAATAATTAGCTAAACAAATCTTGTTCGACCCATATTAGACATGGCAGTCGATTGAAATCAGAATTCAATTGACTGCACCACCACTAGTCGACTGCCCACAATGACTGATTTCTACAAATGCAGAAATTAGACTTCAGAAATAGTTTTTTTTAAATGCATATGTAAATATACATATTTTGAAAAATCTTGAAAATTCATACGTACATTACATATATAAAATACAATGGATGAAAAATAATTTTAAATTAAAAACCCATTAAAATATGAGATTGATATAAAGTTCAAAACTATTGAAAAACTTTAATATTTTTGTCTAACATGTATCATCATGATCAATGGTGATTGCTATCAAAAGATATGTTTGTGCAAGGGTACTAGGTAATCGAACCTAAAATTTTGGTTATGGCAAATGTTCAAAGTTAAGTTATATTGTTATCTTATGTGTTGTGATAAGTGTGAAGAAACTGAATAAGCCTTAGCTAGATCAAAGACGTCAAGAGAATCAGATGCTAAGAAACAGGTAAGTAGTCCAATGTAAGCTCTGAGTGAGGAGTGATCGTAAGGATGCATCCTCGGTAAGGGGACAATTCTAGGCGTCGATCTGACTAAGGCTTTCGGAGGAAGGCCAAAGTTGAAATTAGACGATCAAAGGACTATCACTATTAATATACTTGTATACATTGTATTAATCTTGTGTTGCAGGTGTCAAGATGGAACCTCAAGTATAGCAGTCGACTGGAAGGTTCGACAGTTGACTGGGGCTAGTCGACTGACAATAGGAGTAGTCGACTGATGTGTGCGTGAAGAGCTAAGTGCATGTCACTTTAAGGATAAGATTTGTGAATAAAATTCTATCTAGATCTAGATTTAGATCTTGACGAAAAAGATCATCTTGAAGGCTTAGGAAGGTCTATAAAAGAAGGCTCAATTGGAAACCCTAGCTAATGCTCTTCCAACGCTCAAGCTCTCAAATTCCCTCAAGCAACTGAGTTCCAATTGTCTTCTAAGCTTCGACCATGCTCCATCTTTCATTTATTTAGTCGGTATATTCTTATTTTTGTACTTAATTTACATAGGGACAGGTAAGGTTATTACCGACCCTTTTTATTTTAAATTGTAATCGCCTTGTCTCTTACCTCCAACGAGGAAGAGACTCATTTTAGTGATTGCCCCTCGGAAGCGATGAAGGATCACACATGCCTTGGATTAGCAGTCATTCGGCTGTGAACCAAGTAAATCCTTCTCGTGTTTGTCTTTTATTTTTCGCTGCGAGCTTTGCTTTTAAAACGAAAGAAATGTTTTTAAAATACACTATTAACCCCCCCCCCCCCTCCTAGCATGTTTTTGGTCCTTCAAGATAGACTTCACTAAGATTTCTCAAAATGATTTTAAAATATTTTTCAATCCTTATATTGAACCATGGTCTATGGGCTAAATGTACATGACTTGTATATTAGCTTTCCTTATGAGTTTGAGTTCATCTAGATACAACATCTATGCACCTTGAACCTAACTCATTTTCCTAACATCTCACATGTGTCTAGAGTGTATCAATATACACATATGTCAATTTAATATTTTTGTGAGATGAGGATTTTTATTCTTTCTAATCTAGGGTTTCATGCATTTCATTTAGGCAACTCTATTTGATTCTCTTATAATGGAACTTCAAATTATGTCATTGTCCTTAATTCAATTTCAATTATCCTAAATGCATGAAATATGATCATGGCATATATGATAGCATAAATTAAAATACTACGAATAATCATGATGTCATGGCATAAAATGACCTAAATACAGCCATGACATATTTAACCTAAAAATTATCATGACATTGTAAATGATTAATATGATGTCATGACATAACATATGACAAACAAAGCATGACAAATAAAATATAAATGCATAAGAATACCTAGATTTTAAGCCTAATTGTCATTTACTAGCATTAAACTCCAATTTTTCCATAATGACCAAATTTTCAAGTGTGCCAAAAATCCAAAATAACACACATTGACTCTAAACCTAATTGTGTCAATTTTGATTGATTTTTCAAGCTTCATAAATTCTATTGGCACAGCCTAAAATCTTTTAGGATATAAATCCAAATTCATTTCCAAGGTATCACATAACCTTGAAAATGTCTTAAAGTGTCAACTCTACCATTGTTAGGTTAACTACCTATCCACTTAGGGTTGACACACCCTAAACCCATCTAGCGTGATGGAATCACGTTCCTAGGAACTGAAAACCTATTGAAGCTTCTTGGGTTAACTAGGTACTCACTAGGGATATCCTCCCTTAGTACCTTTCTAATGACCCTCTTAGGCTTGGAAGCCTTGGTCATTTGGATCTTTCCAAGGTTAACTCTAGGGGTAACTCCCCTTGTAACCTTCTTAGTAGCTTCCCTAGGTTTCTTTGAAACCTTAGCCACTAGACACCTACTATGGTTAGCCTTAGGAATGACTTCCTTAGTAACCATGGTATTCCTAGACCTAGGCTTAGTTCTATAGTCAAATTGAACATTGTAGTAGGTAGGCCTATCTACCTTGGACTTAGGATTGTGACCCAAGCCTTTCTTGTCCTTAGATACACCTTACCTATTGGAACCTAAGTTTTTCCATTAGACCCTTGAATTGAATTTTTCATCTTATTAAGGGTATTTTCTAATTTTTCAAGTCTTGACCTTAAGATTTAATTTTTTAATTCCAATTATCCAATTTTTAATTGTCCATTATATTTTTAGACATTCTTGTTGGTGCAGTGGGCACCTAAGTCGAACCTGAGTTTTGCTTATAGCAAATGATATAAAGTTAAGCTCATATCATTATCTCACGAGCTGAATCGAGTGTGCAAAAAAGTGCTAAAGCTAGAGTTGAAGGCTGGCGACACCTGAAGGAAGCTGTGGTTGTCGGGCGACACTCGAGTGACTTCGGAGGGAGCCGAAGGAATCGAGTGGAAGGTCAGAAGCAAGAGCTACAAAGTAAGTATCGAGGTAAGCTCGTGTGTGTGAGGGTAAGTGAGGTCATATCCTCCTTACGAGGATGGTATTAAGCGTAGATCCAACCAAAGACATCCCATGGATGGTCTAGGTCGAGATCAGATGGTCGACGACCATCGAAATTATGTTTTTATTAAGCTACATTGTGATTTCAGCAAGCATCTGTCGACTGCCCACAAGAGCCACTCGACTGCCTTAAATTAGTCGACTGTTGAGTGTTGTGACTCGATTGGTGCTGCCATCAGTCGACTGATGATGGCCATCAGTCGACTGATGGTGGTTAAGGATCAGCTTCGATGAGTCAAGCCTTATCACCTCATTCCAAGGAGCTTAGTGCCTAATTTGATTAACTGAAGACCCACTCGATGAGGGGCTCAAAAGCTATAAAAGGAGGGCTTCTCTAAGGGTTTTTCATCAATTCTAAAAGCCTCCAAGTGCTTCTGATACGCTATGACTCTCTGATATCCCTACGACGAAGCGCTGCAAAAATGACGACTAGAGCTCAATCTTCTTCATCTACGAGTCATCGGTAAAAGTGTTTTTATAGTTTCAATCTGTACTTAAGTTCATTATTGTGCTTTTATCGTAATGAGAAGAGAGCGAGTGTCCCTCTATCTCGATCCTTTTCGTGGTTTTTGTATTTGATTAACTCCTACCTCCAACAAGGAGTTCGTTAGTGATTTTCCCTCCGTGCGTGGTCAAGGACCACTAGGGCCTTGGAGTAGTAGCCGTAGGCTACGAACCAAGTAAAAAACACTCTTGTCTTCTTTATTTTTATATTGTTTTATTCTTTCCGCTGTGTAACTCAAGTATCGAACCGAACGAAAGTTTTTATCGCTATTCACCCCCCCCCTCTAGCGATCCGCTCGATCCAATAATTGGTATAAGAGCCGGGGGTGCTAAGATTTGGTGAAACCACCAATCTAGCTTTTCTACAAATTTTTTTTATTTTTATTTATGTTTATTTCATTTTTTTTAAGCTCTTTCATTCGTTGAGTTTTTCTCCCGCACTACTAATCCAAGACGTGAGTCTTGGTACATTTTGCTCGTTTGTGTCGTTGCTATGTTTTCCTTTTTTTTTCTCTCTTCATTTTCTTTCTCTTTTTGTGTCAATGGCCCATCTCAAGGGTTTTAGCACTGTCCAACCTCTGTTTTACAACGAAGATAACTTCCGTTATTGGAAGGGTCGGATGGAGTGCTTCCTTAAGACCCAAATCGAGATGTGGATCATAATCCAAACGGGATTCACACTTTTGACTAACAAAGTGGGTGAATATTTGGATTATGACCAATGAACCAATGCTACAAAAAGACAAGTTGAAGCCGACGCCAAGGAGACTCAAATCCTCTAATGCGGCTTGTCCAAAGAGGAGCTTAATCGCATCGGCCCCTTCATCAGCGCAAAGGATCTCTGGACAAAGCTAGTGGAGCTACACGAAGGGACCGATGAAGCCAAGGTATGTAAGCGTGATCTCCTTTTCAATAGGTTGTATAATCTAAAAATGTAGGAACATGAGACGGCGACACAATTGCACGCTCGGGTTCAAGATATCATCAACAACCTACACACAATCGGATAAAAGGTCAAAAACCGCGACCTTATCAGGTACGTACTAAACTCATTTCCTATGACCACCTTGTGGGCATCCATGGTCGATGCCTATAAGGTCTCTAAGGATCTTTCAAAACTTAGATTAGATGAATTATTTTCGGATTTCAAACTCCATGAATAGTCTAACTCGGAACTCGAGAAGGGTATAGCACTTTTTGCAGGATCAAAGAAGAAGACCGCGAGCAAGCTACCCCGAAGGAGAAAGAAGATGAGTCCGATTCGGAGGTCGACCCAGAATTGGAGACTAAACTAATCAACCTAGTTTGGAGGATGGTCAAGGGTCGAAAGTGAACCGTCACTCGACCCAATGAAGGTAAGCCTAAAAGTTCTAACGTTTGGTGTTACGAATGCAACAGGTTTGGGCATATCAAGTCCGAATGTCCGAAGCTCAAGAGCAAAGCACCAAAACTCAAAAAGGCACTCAACGCTACGTGGGAATAAGTGTTAGAGGAAGAAGATGATGATCACGTCTTCATGGCTAAACCAACTGAATCGAAGATGGAGTCTGAACCGGAGCACGAGTCTGAACCCGAAGATGAATCGGACTACGAAGCTCTATTCAAGACAAGCCATGGATCCGCATCCGGCTCAAGAGATACACTTAAGGTAAGTCGATCTCTTATTAGTACTCTTTATAGTGCAATTAAATTCTTAACTAGGAAATTAGCTAAGTACGAGTCCAAGGTCGAGACCCTGGTTGAGGAGGTTAAACTCCCCAAACACGAGGTCTCCCTAACCTCTTCGACTAGTCAAGTTTGAGAGGAGGACTCAACTTGGGTTGAAAAGCTCGAAGTTGAGAACTCATTCTTGAAAAGTTAAGTCGAAGATCTTAGGAACACATTGGAAAGGATTACTTTGGGATCCAAGGGACTTGACCTCCTACTTGAATCGCAAAGGACCGTGTACAACAAGGTCGGACTAGGATTTAGCTCAAATACGACCAACAAGTCGTATATGTCGATTGCAAGTCGACATAAAAAATGTGTCCAAGCATGGGTCCCTAAGACTGCTTTGATTTCAAACTTAGGATCCAACCAGTATTGGGTTCCCAAAGACCAAATCCACTATGTGGAGAGACCGAACTGATTCAATGGTCCAGGGGGAGCCAGTACAAAACTTGTTTGTGCTTTAACTTAGAAATTGCATGCTTAGGTCCTTTATTTATTTTGAATTTTCTTTTTAGAATGGTTAGATAGGACTATAACTTGACAATACTTAGCAACATAGTACCAGGACGCGGTGAGATAATAGTACGCTAGAAAAGCGGAGTCTCATGTATTCGGGCTAGATAAGACGTATCTAGTTCGGTGCACTTGACCGAGTGGAACTAGCTGAAGTTACCTCGCCATATCCTAGACTAGTTAGACTAGGAAGTGGTCTTAGGTGAGTCAAGTCTCTATTTTCTTAAAAATGGCTTTGTCTAAGGAAGTGGTCATTTTTTCGATCAAAGAAGGCCCCTGTGCCTCGCCACGACCTCGAAGTCATGATCTTGAAAAGGTGACTTGATGAGTTTAAGGTCAAATCCGAATCTAACGCAAGGTTGACAAGTGTTCAAATCATTAAATTTAAATCAAGTAAAATTGGAAGTCATCTCACAAGAACATATAAGGTTAACATGCTTGGTCATGTAGACATGGGTGAGATGATTTAGGTTTAATAATTTACAACCAACCTTTAGGAATTCCAATATCCGATCCAACTACCTTGTGTGTAGGATCAATGGATGTTGGCCTGACACATGACCGGGGATCAACTCAAGTTTTCGAAGCTTCGATTCAAATGACAAGGATCGGTAGCCTTCGCAAACAACGAAAAGCTCAAAATCATCGGGTCAGGTGATATTGAGCTCAACTCAAACTTTATTATTCAAAATGTCTTATTGGTAGAAAATTTCCAATATAATTTACTTAGTGTAAGTCAATTGTGTGATAATAACTATAAGGTCATATTTCTAGAAAATGAATGCGTAATTAATACAAATGAAACCTCTAAAACAATTCTTAAAGGAACTAGAAATAACAATATTTATACTATTAATTTAACTAACTCCTCAACCAAGTGTCTTATAACACGGCAAGAGGAATCCTGGTTGTGGCACCGACGACTAGGTCACTCGCACCCAAGACTCATCCACAAGATGATTCAGAGTGACTTAGTCAGAGGTTTACCTAACCTCAACAACTTGGATAATAAAATATGCAATGCTTGTCAACAAGGTAAATAATCTAGGACACAACATCAACTAACTAATCTAGAACGAACCAAAAGTGTTCTTGAGCTCCTACACATGGATTTATTTGATTCACACGGAGCTAAGTCACTTAATGGGAGTCAATTCTGCTTAGTCATAATTGACAACTATTCTAGATTTACTTAGTGTTAGTGCCTATAAGATTCATATATCTCCACAATGACATGATATTATCCACTTTGGGCCTAAGCCCTCATGGTTTTGTTTTTGGGCTTTACCCAAAAGGCCTCATACCAATGGAAATATCTTTTCATCTTATAAGCACATGATCTTTTCTATGTTTTATCAATGTGGGACTTTGATTGTATTCTCAATACTTCAACAATCCCCCCCTCAAACGAAGGACCATATTGACCCCCCTCAAGTCTATCCGTCCTCGAAGGACATCCTCTGTTTGATGTCCGATCCTTAATCCACCAGGACTTCCTGCTAACTGTCTGGTTCTCCTGAGCCACCGACTTTGGACTTCTTGCCATTGTTCATCCTCCAACTATATTTGTATTTTTGATCCAACATGGGAGCTCAACTTCCTTCATTCGAGGTTCATGGCTTAACATGGACCATGACTCTGATACCAATTGTTAGTGCCTATAAGATTCATATATCTCCACAATGACATGATATTGTCCACTTTGGGCCTAAGTCCTCATGGTTTTGTTTTTGGAGTTTACGCAAAAGGTCTCATACCAATGGAGATATCTTTTCATCTTATAAGCACATGACCTTTTCCATGTCTTACCAATGTGGAACTTTGATTGTATTCCCAATACTTCAACACTTGGGTTAGGTTCATCTAACACAAAAGTGATACCCTAGATCAATTAATCAACCTATTTAAACTAATAGAAAAATCAATAAAACCTTAAAATCAAAAGACTTAGAAGTGATCATGGTGGTGAATTCGAGAACCACAGGTTTACAGAATTCTGTAACCTAAATGGATACCACCATGAATTCTCATGCCCTAGAACCCCACAACAGAACGGCCTAGTAGAACGTAAAAATAGAACCCTATAAGAAGCCGCTAGGACAATGTTAAATGAGTATAACCTACCCGATAGATTTTGGGCAGAAGCTGTTAGTACGGCTTGCTATGTCCAAAATAAGATCCTTATGGTAAAGAGGCACCTTAAGACCTCGTACGAAATTTATCACGATAAAATACCTAACATCAAGTACTTTAGGGTATTTGGATGTAAGGTACATATCTTAAACACTAAGGATTACCTAGGGAAATTCACATCCAAAACCTCTACCGGAATCTTTTTAGGATACTCAACTATGAGTAGAGCCTATAGGGTATATAACCATGACACACTTAGGGTCGAAGAGACTATTAATGTAGTGTTTGATGAAGGACACGAACCTACAAAACCCCTAGCAACCTCAATTAGTGAGCCGATTCATACCAGACTCAACTCTAATCTTGAGATTGAGTCTAGTATTAATCCTAACCTAAGTCAACCGAGTCATCCTATCGACCAAGCGATAGGTGACTCCAACCCAAGTCAAACTAGGACTCAAATGAATCATCCTATCATCCAAGTGATAGATGATCCAAGCCTAGGAGTTCGAACTAGAGCTTCATACCGAAACCTTAGTCAAATCTCCTTGATTTCCAAAATTGAACCCAAAACCATTGACCAAGCTCTTCTTGATCCTGATTGGATTATTGCAATGCAAGAAGAGCTAGCTCAATTCACTAGGAACAAAGTATGGGAATTAGTACCACCACCTAAAGATAAAACAATCGTTGGAACAAGGTGGGTGTTTTGAAATAAACTTGATGATAAAGGTGAAGTACTTAGTAATAAAGCTAGATTAGTCGCTAAAGGGTTTAGTCAAGTCGAAGGTTTAGATTACAACGAGACCTATGCCCTAGTAGCTAGATTAGAGTCCATCTGAATGTTATTAGCATATGCTGCACATCGAGGATTTAAGTTGTTTCAAATGGATGTAAAGTCAGCATTCTTGAATGGATATATTAAGGAAGAGGTTTATGTTAGTCAACCCCCCCATTTCAAAAGTCTAGATAAACCCGACCATATCCTTAGATTAAAGAAAGCTCTCTATGGACTCAAACAAGCTCCTCGAGCTTGGTATGAGAAGCTTTCGATTTATCTTAAGTCCAAAGGATTTAACCAAGGCCTAGTCGATTCAACCCTCTTCGTAAAAACCGTAGGTAAGGAAATATTTATAGCCCAAATTTACGTAGACGATATCATTTTCGAAACAACCAATTCGATCCTACTAAACGAATTCATTTCACTTATGGAAAGTGAATTTGAAATGAATTTAGTATATGAGTTGAGTTTCTTCTTAGGTCTACAAATTAAACAAACTAAAGATGGAATATACTTACACCAACGTAAATATACTAGGGAATTAATTAAACACTTTGGAATGCAAGATGCTAAAATTATTAATACCCCAATGGCAACAAATGTAAATATAGGAGAAGATGTAACCGGAAATTCAATTGACTTAAAATACTATAGGAGCGTGATAGGGAGTCTCCTTTACTTAACTGCAAGCCGACCTGATATCTTATTTGCAGTAAGTATATGCGCAAGGTTCCAAACCTATGCCAAGGAATCTCACCTAACTCTAGTTAAACATATCCTTAGATATCTAAAGGGTACACTTAACGTCGGTATTTGGTACCCTAGATCTACCGAGTTTGAACTAATCGACTACTCCGACTCGGACTATGCCGATAGTAAGCTCGATAGAAAGAGTACGAGTGGTTGTTGTCAACTTCTCGGCTCGAGTCTAGTGAGTTGGTGCAGTAGGAAGAAACATTGTGTTGCCTTATCTACCACCGAAGCCGAATACATCACGATGGGTGAGTGTGTCACTCAGCTTCTTTGGATGAAGCACACTCTCCGAGATTTTAAGTTAGACTTTACAAACACTAAAATTCACGTAGATAACATTAGCTCAATTAACCTAACTAAAAATCCAATATGTCACTCTAGGACCAAACATATAGAGGTCAAACACCATTTCATTCGAGAACATGTGGCCAACGGAGCCATACAACTCGAATATGTCGAATCGAAGTCTAACTTGGCATATCTATTTACTAAACTCCTACCCGAAGCCGAATGCAGTCTATTGAGATGAAAATTGGGCATGTGCATACTAGAGAAGGAATTTACAAATTATATTTTCTTATTACTATTTTTTACTTTTTATGCTCATGGAACTAGCTTAGGACATACCTTAGATATCATGCACCTATAGATTTAAGGAGCCAATATATCTCACAACACATAAGACTAATGTGTTTGTGTACTTAGCCACGTAGATGGACATGAGATGGTAGGACCTTACTCCTGGTTCCAGATGTTGAGCTAGTGCATCACCATGAACCACAGAGTATAATCATATATATTAACCGACTCTGACTAAGACTTGTTGATCTTTCATATCAATCAAGTCAAATGAAACATGCTTATTTTTAGTATATTATTTTCAAAATAATATGGAACATGCTTGGACTTGGAACTTAAACTAATATTTTTTTCAAAACCCCCCCACTCTTTCCGATATATGGAAAAAGGGGGAGAAAAAGGCCAAAGTTAAGGAATTAATTTTTTTTTTGATAACTTAACTTAGTACTCCATACTCATTCTAATGGTCAAAAGTTAAGTAAATGTTTACTTAACTTTAATTTTTGCAACTTAACTCTTTTTAGTTAACAAAAGGGAGAGAAAGACCAAGTTAAGAAAATTCTTAACTTAAGCTTATTTTTAATACTATGGCCAAAACTTTAAGTAATTGTTAATTAATTAAAACTCTTCTAGAGACAAGGGGGAGATTAAGATCTTCTTTCAAGAACTCACCCTCAGTCAAGGGGAGGTTTCCTCAAGGGAGAGTACTTGGAAGAAAGTCTCTACTACTCCTACTTAATCTTTGATTCTTCATGCATATTATTATTCTTCTTCATATTATTTCCTTAACTTTGTATGGGTTTGCTATAGATCAAAAAGGGAAAGATTATTGGTACAGTGGACACCTAAGTAGAACCTGAGTTTTGATTATAGCAAACGATACAAAGTTAAGCTCATATCGTTATCTCAAGAGTTGAATCGAGTGTGCAAAAAATTACTAAAGCTGGAGCTAAAGGCTGGCGACACCCGAAGGAAGCCACGGTGGTCGGGCGACACTCTAGTGACTTCGAAGAGAGCTGAAGGAATCGAGTGGAAGGCCGAAAGCAAGAGATACAAAGTAAGTATCGAGGTAAGCTCGTGTGTGTGAGCTTAAGTGAGGTTGTATCCTCCTTACGGGTATGGTCTTAAGCATAGATCAGACCAAAGACATCCCATGGATGGTCTAGGTCGAGATCGAATGGTCGACGGTCATCGAAATTATGTTTTTATTAAGCTAACTTGTGATTTCAGCAAGCATCAGTCGACTACCCACAAGAGCCACTCAACTGCCTTAAATCAGTCGACTGCTAAGTGTTGTGACTCGACTGGAGTTGCCATCAGTCGACTGATGACGACCATCAGTCGACTGATGGTCAAGGATCAACTTCAAGGAGTCAAGCCTTATCACCTCATTCTAAGGAGCTTGGTGCCTAATTTTGATTGGCTGAAGACCCACTCGATGAGGGGCTCAAAAGCTATAAAAGGAGGGCTTCTCTAAGGGTTTTTCATCAATTCTAAAAGCCTCCAAGTGCTTCTGATACGCTACGACTCTCCAACATCTCTACGACAAAGCGTTGCAGAAACGACGACTAGAGCTCCATCTTCTTCATCTACGAGTCATCGGTAAAAGTGTTTTTATAGTTTCAATCATTTTCTCATATATGCATGATTTGTATTTCTAGGTTAATCGCTTGATCATAATATCTTTGAATTTGCACTCTATTTTGAATTCGAATAAATTGACTGGGTCGAACTTCTTGGACTGGCTTAGAAACTTGAGAATTGTTCTCAAGGCAGAAAAGCTTGTGTATATCCTCGAAGCGCCTCTTCCTGATGCAACTCCGGACCAATTGTTGGTCTATCAGAAATATGTGACTGATTCTGAATTGGCGAGTTGTATCATGCTAGCCGCGATGGTACCCGAACTACAGAAGCAGCATGAGCATATGCATGCTCATACTGTAGTCTTTCATCTCTATGAGTTATTTGATGAGCAAGTTAGATCCGAAAGGTTCGAAGTCTCCAAGCTCCTCTTCACCTCTGAGATGCAAGTAGGTTCATCTGTGGTACTGCTCAACATGCTGAAGACTATGGAGCCTTCTGTGAAGCATGAGTAGGGGACGGTGTTGTTAGTTGATTCCTCGAAGAAAGGTTCTAAGAGAGAGTCAAAGGAACAGCAGAAGGGGAAGAAGAAAAAGGCTAAAAAGGCAGAACCAACTCAAAAGGGCACTTGCCATCTTTGTGGCAAGGAGGGCCATTGGCGAAGAAACTGCAAGATTTTATCTTGAGTCCATGAAGAAGAATAAGGCATCAGATGCGCCATCTTCTTCAGATATCTTCGTTATTGATTGTCATTCTATTTCTTCAAACACTTGGGTATTGGATACTGGGTGTGGCTCACATATATGTAATGACATACATGGGCTAAGGAATAGAAGAAGACTCGTCAAGGGAGAGTCAAATTTACGTGTTGGGAATGGAGCAAAGGTTGTTGCACTCACCATCGGAACGTATTTGTTGAGACTCCCTACAGGACTTATCTTAAAACTGGACAATTGCTTTTATGTTCCTTCGTTGATAAAGAACATCATTTCTATTTCTTGTTTAAATAGAAATGGGTACCATTTAATATTTAGTAACAATTGTTGTTACATAAATTTGAATGACGTTCTTTATGGGACTGGAACTTTAAGCAATGGTATTTATATGTTGGACATATCCAGTGACATTTTCAATATCGAAGCGAGCAACAAGCATGCTAGAAAAGATAATCAATTAGACTCCTACATGTGGCATTGTCGTCTTGGCCATGCAAGCAAGAAACGCATGTCTGAATTACACCGATGTGAAATTCTGGAATCGTTTGAATTAGATTCATATGATACATGCGAATCATGCTTAAAAGGCAAGATGACCAAGTTATCTTTTACTGGAAAAAGGTGAACCGGTGGGTGAGTTGCTTGGTCTAATATATACTGATGTATGCGGACCTATGTCAACTCAAGCTCTAGGAGGTAATAGCTATTTCATTATTTTCACCGATGATCACTCACGGTTTGGGTATGTGTTCTTGATGAAACACAAGTCTGAAGCCTTTGAAAGGTTTAAAGAATTCAGAAATGAAGTAGAGAAATAACTTGGCAAGAGTATTAAAATACTTCGATCGGATCGAGGTGGTGAATACTTGAGTCAAGAGTTTCTAGATTATCTGAGGGACAATGGTATATTGTCTCAATGGACTTCGCCGTATACACCACAGCTTAATGGTGTATCTGAGAGGCAAAATCGGACCTTGTTGGACATGGTCAAGTAAATGATGAATCACGTGAATCTTTGATAGCTTAATTTTTATTGCGCTATTTTTGTTTATGGATTCGATATTTTAGGCCCTTTGATGGAGTAATTATTACTATTCAGTATGTTTTTGCATATTGAGTCTATTTGTGATTGATTGCGTTAATTCCTATAATTTCAGTATTTTTCACGAGTTGTATGTGATTTTATAGGAATAGAAAGAGGCCTTATTTGAAGCGATCACAGCCGTCGATCTTGATCAAATCAATCGTAGCCATTGGATTTGCTTGACAGTCTACTTAGGGAAAGACTTATTGTACTCATTAAACCTTAGGTCTAATGAGTGGCTAGGATGGGATCGGTTTCAATCGGACGGCTAAGGAAAAAAAGGGGTTAAAATCAACATTTTCCCTCAATCACCGTACCGCGCGACACATCAGTTGGGTTTTCTTCGATTGCACAATGCCGGCGGATTCGGTTCGTCTCGCACGGGTGGAGGAATGGAGCTTGGATCACCGGTCATCTTCCATTCGAAGCCACGCGAACGCATCCACAGCCTTCACAGTCGCCTTCTTCATCGAATCCGACGAAGAGGCATTTCACCTAAGCTGCCGGCGTTTTTCTTTCCACCCACAGCCGTTTGTCCCTCCTTCTGTGGATTCATGGAGGAGTCCACTTCGACGGTCGTCTTCCTACTTTCCTGGATTCGTGAGAACGAGAAGACATCACCGATTTCCAGATTTGGAAGTTGTATCATCCGCATCATCATTCCGTTCCGAAGATTCGATCGAACTCCGTCAAATTCGTCGGCGTTTTCTGCTCGCTATTTAGGCGTTCATCGTTGGGAGATTGCTTATTCACTGTTTCATCCATTTAATTGATAGTTGTCAATTTCTCATACTTGCATTTGATGAATTGTTAGTGGTGTAGTTTCCGTTAAACTTGCATTTATAATGTTCGATGAAATTGCTGTTTAGAATAGTTTTCTGTTTACCTTGAACAGTTAGTTGCTTAAGTGCAGAATTTAATTCCATTGTTAATTTTTTTTATCTTTTGATTTCATGCTAGTTGTGTAGTTGCGTATTTGTTAAGTCCAAACCCCCTATCTTATTAAGAAAAACTATAACTCTATCATTGACTTATACTGTTACCTTCCGTGGGAGACGATCCGGGTCATTTCCTATGTTGTTTGGGCATAGAGAGGATTTGGTAATTAAATTGTTAGACTTTCGTCTATCAATTTTTGACGCCGTTGTCGGGGAAGTTGTTAGCGGTGTTAGTTAGTTGTTAGAGTTGCAATAATTTCTTTTATATATTCTTGCTTGTTTGAGCTTTCTAAGCTTTTACTTTTGTAGAGTGCATGACAAGATCATCCAGCGAGGATTTACTTGATCTTGACCCAGAAATTGATCGGACTTTTCACGCACTACAGCGAGTACATCGGATTTCAACTACAAGTAAGAGTGCTAGTCTTTTGGGATTTAAATTGGATATGACAAACAATCGAACACTTAGGGAGCTTGCAGCGCCAGATGTTTCTTTTCATTCATTGTGCATTCAGTATCCAGACCTTGATGTAGATTTTGAGCTGCGATCTGGGATCATTCATCTATTGCCCAAATTCAATGGATCAGCTAGAGAAGACCCTACCTGACACTTACAAGAGTTCCATGCAATTTGTTCCACCATGAAACCGCATGACATCAGTGAGGAGGACATTAACTTGAGGGCTTTTCCATTTTCATTAGCGGGAGGTGCAAAGGATTGGCTTTATGCTTTACCACCCGGATCTATCACATGTTGGGCTGAGATGAAGAGATCGTTTCTAGAGAAATTTTTTCCAACTTCACAATCTACGACTATCAGAAGAAATATCTGTGCAATTCAACAATTGACAGGAGAGACATTGCATGAGTATTGGGAGCGGTTCGAAAAGCTATGTACCAGTTGTCCTCATCACTAGCTCAGTGAGAAGATACTCATTCAATCATTCTATGAGGGACTACTTCCTATGGATTGTTGTATGATTGACACAGCTAGCGGGGGAGCATTAGTAAACAAGACACCTACAGAAGCAAGGGAGCTCATCTCAATTATGGCAGCTAATGCACAGCAGTTTGGGAGTAGACCGTTGCTTACCAGAGTAGATAACCAGGAGCTAACTTCTATGGTTAGACAGATAGCTCTGAAGCAGGCTCAACAACCATTGATGCAGTCTATTCAGTCGGTGAGCACCTGTGGGATTTGCTCTAGTTCCATTCATTTGACTGATGTTTGCCCCATGCTACAACAAGAGGGGAGTTCTAACTTTACGGATCAGGCAGCTCCAGCAAATGTTTTTCAACCAAGGTCTCAATTTTATCAGTCACAATCTGGGTACAAACAGTATGATTCCATGTCTCCCACTTACAATCTAGGATGGAGAGATCACCCAAATTTGAGGTATGAGAATGTGCATCAGCAGCAGCAACAGTCATATCAGCCACCTCCAGCTTTTCAGAGACCGTTGACTGTTCATCAAAATGAAACTCCAGTTAAAGCACAACAGTCTCAACCCACCAGACCAGAGTCTTCAATGCAAAAGTTGGAGGAGCTTGTGCAGAATATGCAGCAACAAATGCAATAAACAGAGGCAAAGAACAACAAATGTAGTGCTATGCGAGAGATGCAACAACAGAATCTAGAGAGATAACTTAGTCGGATAGCATCCAAAGATTACGCGATCTCGGTCCATAGGGGTCGGTCGGTTACCGCAAAACCATTCCGAACCCCAGAGGGAATGTCAGTGCCATCACATTGCGGAGTGGTAAGACTACTTCTGACTCGGCAGCATCTGCACCAGAGTTAGTTCCAGATCCGGTATGTGAGGAGCAGAGAGATGCTTCATGAACCATATTGGATGCCTCAGTGTCTTTACCCTTTCCTCAGAGGCCAGTACCTTCAAGAAGAAACACCGATGCAGAAAAGGCAGAGGAACTTCAGGAGCTTGTGGACACATTTAGCAAAGTGGAAGTGAACATTCCATTATTAAGAGTCATCAAGCACATCCCAAAGTATGCCATGTTTCTGAAGGATCTGTGCATTCATAAGAGGAAGCTTAAGGGGAATGAGTTGGTCAGCATGGAGAAAAATGTATCAAGTATGATTCAGCAGATACCTCAGAAGTGCAAGGATCCTAGAGTATTTATCGTGCCATGTGTGATTGGAGACAACACTTTTGGAGATGTTATGCTAGACTTAGGAGCTTCTATTAATGTTATGCCTAAGACTATTTTCCAGGCACTTGGTATTGGTCCACTGCAATCCACCGGAGTTGTTATACAGTTGGCCAACCGCAGTTTTGCGCACCCAGCAAGAGTGATAGAGGATGTATTAGTCAGGGTAAAGGAGTTAATTTTTCCAGCGAATTTCTACATTTTGGATATGGAGGGAGATGCAGCTTCAGGCCAACCTCCACTTACTCTTGGACAACCGTTCCTAAAGACAGCAAGGACAAAAATCGATGTACACGCAGGAACGCTTACCATGGAGTTTGGCAACATAGTTGTTCAGTTTAGTATTCCAGATGCGATGAGATATTCCACTGAGGATCATTCACTTCTGAGCATTGACGTGCTGGATGAGTTAGATTGTGAGGAGGCTGAGTATTTTGACACATATTGGGTGAGCAGGTTTGACAGTGCATATATTTCATTGGGAGACATTGGTTGTGATGCAAGTGATGCAGACGATGATGTTGGTGGCTTAGATTTACTCTGTGAGGCTATTTTTGCTGAGGAAACAGAGGCTAGCACCTTAAGTATGCCTATTTAGGTGAGGACAAGCAGAGACCGATCATTATTGCTAGAGATCTTGAGCCAGAGCAGGAGCAGTGTCTACTAGATCTTCTCAGACAACATCAGAAGGCTATCGAGTGGACGATTGATGATATACCTAATATTAGCCCTACTCTGTGTAGGCACCGGATTTTCTTGGAGGATCAGGTAAAGACTATCTTTACGTGCTCGTTCGGAACTTTCACATACCGACGTATGCCATTTGGGCTTTGCAATGCTCTAGGTACCTTCCAGCAGTGTATGGTAAGCATTTTTTCTGGTCTATTAGAACATTGCATGGAAGTATTCATGGATGATGTTACTGTATATGGCACCTCATTTGATACTTATTTGGATAGTTTGACACGAGACTTACATAGGTGCATAGAGATTGACCTGGTATTGAATTATGAAAAATGTCATTTCATAGTTACACATGGCATAGTTTTAGGTCATATAGTCTCTAGGAAGGGTATTGAGGTAGATCCTGCAAAAATAGATACTATTTCTTTGTTATCTTACCTCGCATGCGTGCAGGAAGTGTACTTTTTTCTTGGACATGCAGGATTCTACAAGCGATTCGTCAGAAATTTTAGCAAGATGAGCCTTCCCTAGTGGATTGACATTTACCCGACTTGAGGGGAGTTTGTTCCTCTTCATTTCTTTCTTTTTGTACATATGCACTTTCCTTTCATAGTTTATTCTGCAGTTTTGTTACTTTCGTGAGTTGTGAATAATTGATTCTTTGATTTTATCATATATCGAGTTCAATTTCGTAAGTATTCTTCTCTGAGACTCTGATGTCGTAAAAGCTAGTTAAGTTTGGTTGTCAAATCTGGAGATCGATTGGACATGATTGATTATATTGATTGCATTTGGTTACTTGTGTGGTGTTGAATTTTATTTTGATAGACCAGGATTGATTATTTCATACACCTAGTGAGGATTTGAGCCTTCATGATTATTATTCGCCTTGTATGTGGGTAGCACTCATGCTTGTTAACACTTTAGAACTTGCTTTGCTCCTTATTGAGATCACATTACCATATGTTGCATGATTATGATGAAGGCCATCTTGTTAGTCCTTATTGATACTCTTGTTGATACATGTGCTCTTAATGAATATACTTTTCCATGTAGATAGATATTGCTTGTCCTTTTTCATTTCTCCTTCTTCTATGACATGTCTTGTTATTCTTTTTGTTGTGAGACATTTGAACCATATCATGTTGTATCTATTGCCCGAGACGGTCAAATTTAAGTGTGGGGGAGGAAATGACTGGGAGAGTCATAGTTGAGGATTTATTGTAGAAAGGCTAGATTTAAATGGTGCATGAGTGAACCATGCTTGATCACCATGGTTGGGCCATGTTTTATTTGCCTATGAGTATGTATTTGCATTGACAGACTATTAAGAAAAGAGCACGTAAAAAAAAAACTGATTCAAATAGAAAGAAAAAAAATCTTGATGATAGAGGGCCCATAATAATAAAAAAAAGAAAAAAAACTGACTTGAAAAAAAAATGGATATTTTTAGATGACGTGCTATTTTCTTGAATGGAGAATGCTACTTGTTGATGAGCTTTATTTATTTCTTTCTTGCATGAGATGGATAAATGCGTGTATTTCTTGTGGATGAACATGGATGTGGAGAACGATAAAGGTTGTTAGTTTTGAGAATGGAAGGAGATGTGCATGGGCAATATTTCATTGAATGCAACATGATAGAATTTCAATTGCCTCTTGTCTTCATTGTTTTCTATTTCTTGCTTGTGCCATTCTTATATCTTGTGTTTGTTCTTCATTGCAATCCTTGAAAGTCCTTCTGAATCATGCATTCATGTGGTTTAAGTGGTGGAGAGTAGGAAATAAGCAAGCATATAGTAGTGAAACATCTTGAGTAGCTTTGAGTGAGCTCTACTTTTGCAATGCTTATGAGAATGAGAGCCACCTTTATTGATTCGGTAAGTTTTATCATTCTTAGTCTATTTAGGATTTATGGAAGCCACCATACTTGTTAACTAATGCAAGAACTCAGTTCATGAATGTCGTGATTTTTGTGGATTGACAACCCTAAGTAACTACCTTTTTCAATTTTCATGATATCAGGAAGAATTGCTTGTGGAAAATGGATTTGATTATTCATCGTTTTTGATACTTGCTCGAGACGAGTAAGAATAAGTGTGGGGGAATTTGATAGCTTAATTTTTATTGCGCTATTTTTGCTTATGGATTCGATATTTTGGGCCCTTTAATGGAGTAATTATTACTATTCAGTATGATTTTGCATATTGAGTCTATTTATGAATGATTGCATTAATTCCTATAATTTTAGTATTTTTCACAAGTTGTATGTGATTTTGTAGGAAACATAGAAAGAGGGCTTATTTGAAGCGATCGCAGTCGTCGATCTGGATCAAATCAATCGTAGCCATTGGATTTGCTTGACAGCCTACTTAGGGAAAGATTTATTGTACTCATTAAACCCTAGGTGTAATGAGTGGCTAGGATGGGATCAGTTTCAATCGGACGGCTAAGGAAAAAATGGGTTAAAATCAACATTTTCCCTCAATCACCGCATCGCGCGACGCATCAGCTGAGTGACGAATCGCTTGTAGAATCCTGCATGTCCAAGAAAAAAGTACACTTCCTGCACGCATGCGAGGTAAGATAACAAAGAAATAGTATCTGTTTTTGCAAGATCTACCTCAATAGCCTTCCTAGAGACTATATGACCTAAAACTATGCCATGTGTAACTATGAAATGACATTTTTCATAATTCAATACTAGGTCAGTCTCTATGCACCTATGTAAGTCTCGTGTCAAACTATCCAAATAAGTATCAAATGAGGTGCCATATACAGTAACATCATCCATGAATACTTCCATGCAATGTTCTAATAGACCAGAAAAAATGCTTACCATACACTGCTGGAAGGTACCTAGAGCATTGCAAAGCCCAAATGGCATACGTCGGTATGCGAAAGTTCTGAACGGGCATGTAAAGATAGTCTTTACCTGATCCTCTAAGAAAATTCGTTGCCTACACAGAGTAGGGATAATATTAGGTATATCATCAATCGTCCACTCGATAGCCTTCTGATGTTGTCTGAGAAGATCTAGTAGACACTGCTCCTGCTCTGGCTCAAGATCTCTAGCAATAATGATCGGTCTCTGCTTGTCCTCACCTAAATAGGCATACTTAAGGTGCTCAGGCAATGCTTTCAATTCAATAGGCATTGCTTGCCTCTGTTTCCTCAGCAAAAATAGGCAATGCTTTCAATTCAATAGGCAATGCTTACTCACTATTTAGGCGTTCATCATTGGGAGATTGCTTATTCACTGTTTCATCCATTTAATTGATAGTTGTCAATTTCTCATACTTGCATTTGATGAATTGTTAGTGGTATAGTTTCCGTTAAACTTGCATTTATAGTGTTCGATGAAATTGCTGTTTAGAATAGTTTTCTGTTTACCTTGAACAGTTAGTT
The DNA here is from genome assembly GCA_025175895.1 of Wurfbainia villosa. NCBI lineage: Eukaryota > Viridiplantae > Streptophyta > Magnoliopsida > Zingiberales > Zingiberaceae > Wurfbainia > Wurfbainia villosa. The sequence goes on from CM045996.1 coordinate 111,098,778, forward strand.
GCTTAAGTGCAGAATTTAATTCCATTGTTAATTTTTTTTTATCTTTTGATTTCATGTTAGTTGTGTAGTTGCGTATTTGTTAAGTCCAAACCCCTCTCTTATTAAGAAAAAACATAACTCTATCATTGACTTACACTGTTACCTTCCGTGGGAGACGATCCGGGTCGTTCCCTGTGTTGTTTGGGCATAGAGAGGGTTTGGTAATTAAATTGTTAGACTTTTGTCTATCAATCTTCCTAAGTCCTTTTGGGGTTGTGCACTTCAGACAGTTGTTTACTTGTTAAACAGAGTCCCGACCAAGATAGTCTCTACTACATATGAGATATGGGCTAGTAAGAAACCTCATTTATCTTACTTGAAGATATGGGGTTGTCCTTCTTATGTGAAGCGGGTTGTGTCAGAAAAATTGGATGTTAAGTCTGATAAATGTCTATTTATTGGATACCCTAAGGAAATGAGGGATTACCAATTCTATCATTCCTTGGAACAAAAGGTGTTTGTTTCAAGGAATTCTATGTTTCTAGAGAAAGAGTTTCTCTTGCAAGAAAACAGTGGGAGTGTCATTACACTTGAGGAGGTTCCAGAGACTCCAGTAGACATTGAGGAGATACCTGGTCAAGCACCTCGACCGATGACTCATAGTGATGAGACATCGGTTGAACCTATTATGACACCACATCTTCATAGATCTAGTAGGACACGCAACATTCCTGAGAGATATGGATTTCTCATAAGTGAATCGAACGACGTGTTACTCATTGACGATGAGGAGCCTACCAATTATGAAGAAGTTTTGAAAAGTTTAGAAAGGGACAAATGGCTTGAAGCCATGAAGTCGGAAATGGATTCCATGTATGAAAATCAAGTTTGGAACTTGGTGGACCCACCTGAAGGCATTAAGCCTATAGGGTGCAAGTGGGTTTTCAAGAAGAAAACTGACATGGATAGTAATGTGATTACCTATTGATACTACTGGTACCTTCTCTACATAATCCTCGATAGAGGGGTTAGCGGGTGACCAAAGATCCGATCCAAAATACACGACTCAGCTAAGAAAGGAAAGGAAGATTGGCGCGGGTGAAACGCAGAAGCCATTGGCACGGGCGAACCTCAGAAGCCATTGGCACGGGCGAATATTGAAAGCCATTGGCACGGGCGAATATTGAAAGCCATTGGCACGGGCGAACATCAGAAGCCATCGGTATGGGCAAATATTGAAAGCCATTGGTACGGGAGAGTTAATGAAAGCAATTGATACGGCAAAGGAGAGGCAGAAGGCGCTTCGCCAAGAAGCCAGTCCAATCTGATCAATACAAGGGGAAGTTTGGCACGGGAAAAAGAGGAATTGGTTCGGGTTGATGAGGAACCCTAGGGCTAGGGCGCCCGTGGGCTATAGACCTAAACTAGCTTCCCTTAACACGGAAGGTTGAGGGAGATAGTCTAGCCTAGTTTCCCGAAAAATAGAGGAAAGGGTGTTAGGCAACAGCCTGGGAGGCCCCACATAATATTCCAAGGAGTCTTCACTCCTGATATCTGTAACAGAATTATTCTCCAGGGAAAGGTGGTGGCCACGTGTACGATGGAGATAACCTACGACGTTACGATGAAGGAAGGAAAAAGAGATAAAAGGGGAGGAAGCAAGGAGGAAAGGAGATCCGCAATCATTCCGACGCAGCAAGAGAGAAGAAGAGGCAAGAGGAGAAGGAAAAAAGGGAACAATCATCTCGCCGAAGAAGAAGGACGGAGATCGCCCATTGCTACATCTCTTGTATTTTCCTCGTCTTGTAATATCATTGTAAGAGGTCTTTCTCCTCCACCTGCGGAAACTTGCTTTCTGTAAAGGAGGACCTTCATAGTGAAAGTGCTTGGGCACTGTCCCCGGTGAGAAAGCTCACCTCCGTGGAGTAGGAATCCTTATTCCGAACCACGTTACATCTTATGTCTGAGTTTCGATTGCTGGTGCTAGTTTTTGCATTTCATCTACTTCATCTTCTTATTTCTTTACTGATTGCGGCCTGTGAGAACCCTCTGAGATCTCCCTCAGTGCTTCACTGCATTGAAAAAGGAGTAAACAGATTTCACCCGTCCGCATCAGTTGGCGCCGTCTGTGGGAAACATTTGAGCTGGACGTCGAGATGCAACCTGAAGAAATACAACAACCTGATACTTCTGCAGCGGAGGAGCGCCCCATCACCCTTCTACCATCGCAGTTGAAGGCCCTGATGGATGACACTATTACAGAAGCCCTCGCCAGGGAAAGGAGAAGGACCGGATATCTGCATCCGCACTCCGGGGAACCTTCTTCCAGAGGCCCACCCCCAGAAATGCCTCCTCCCTCTCGTACAGGTGCCAATGGGGAAGTATTGCTTAGAGGCGGACTGGGGGGAAGAACGCCTCAGAATACTATGCCCTTCACCCAAACGCGCAGAGAGGAACAGGGTGAAAGTCAATCAACCCGACACCCGGAAGTATACGAGCCCAGTCCCTTCACGATGGACATTCTCACTGAGCTCCCTCCATCCTACTTTCGGAACCCTCAGGTCAACAAGTATGATGGTTCGACGGATCCTGAAGAGCACATATCGCAATTCGACGGAGCGGCCTCGCTTCACTGTTATACTGACGCTCTCAAGTGCCGAGTCTTCCGAACCACCCTGACTGGCTCGGCGCAAAAGTGGTTTACTACTCTGCCCCCGGGGTCTATCACCTGTTTCGCTGATTTCCAGAGAATGTTCAGTCGAGAATTTATCAGCTGCAAGGCGTATAAACAAGACGCCTCTATGTTAATGCATATCACCCAGGGACCTTCGGAATCCCTTAGGGGGTATATTCATCGATTCACTTCTATAGCCAGGGGAATCCCCACCACCCGATCTGAATCTTTCAGAGGCGCTATTCAGCATGGGCTGAGGGAGGGCCCCTTCCTCAGTTCCTTGTTAAGACAACCTACGGATAGTTACGAAGAGCTACTGAGCCATGCGGAGCAGTTTATCCGCGAAGAAGAAGGATTAAAGGTACGGAGGGCCGAACGGACTGTCACAGCAGTCCCAACTGAAAGAGTTCGTCCCGCTGCTCCTCAAGCACCCTCTCGGCGGGAGTATACAAGACCTTTTCGATAGGAGGTTCCGAGGCCTCGTCCAATGCTGCAAGGTGTTCGCCCCACCCCGCCATTACAAATCATGGCCGCTGAAGCGCTTCCTCCTGTGAGGACATGGAAAGAATGTGAAATGGAATTTTACGACCAGCAGGGTCTGCTACAACGACCTTTGGGACACAGGGGGATCCCGCGTAACCCCCCAGCCCCATTCTTTTGCCAATATAATACAGAATACGGCCACAGTAGTGGTCGATGTTTCAAGTTACAAGAAGAATTGGATCACCTCCATACTGCATATCCGCAAGTAAGGTTTCAGGCAGGAGGGCCGCCGCGGTGAGGCCCCCGACCCAATGTAACTCGTCCAGGGCCGTATAATCAACAACCCCGGGTCACTTTTCCCCAAACGCCATCCCAGGAGGTTGTCTCTCAAGAAGGTCTATCAGGTGAGGGTCCTTCATCCAATCTAGATGACATTTCCACACGGGGAATTATTCATATTATAGCTGGAGGACCTACCGACGGGGACTCTAACCAGGCGCGGAAGTCGTACGCCCGTCTTATGGAGAGTTTGGCCATCGTCATCGACCATACTATTCAAGTGGCACCGCCCGTTTCGTTCGGGCCAGAAGATCTGCAAGGTGTCCTGCTGCCCCACACGGACGCCTTAGTTATCCGTATATCCCTGGCCAATTATGAAGTGGCCCGGGTACTGGTTGACTCGGGAAGTTCTGTCAACATCCTCTTCGAGAAGCCTTGGACGATGCACTGAAACGCCCAACTAGAAGAGGTGGCCACTCCCTCTTGGATTCGCAGGCACGTGGTCCATCCGACGGCGATTTCGTACCTTTAACTCGGGCGTAAGCCCAGCTCGATAATTCCTTTCCTTATCGTGGACGCTTCGTCCACTTATAATGCTATTCTCGAGCGTCCTTTCCTCACCCTTTTTCAGGCCGTGGCTTCCCCGTACCACCAGAAGCTAAAATTTCCAGTAGGTCAATCGGTGGGAGAAGTTCGTGGAGAACAGAAGGCCTCCAGAAGCTGCTACGTACAAATGGTTCGGGACGATCAGAAGAAAGCCCGAACCGAGGACCTCAAAGGCAAAGCTGTCATCATCACTGATGTCTGCGTCCTGGAGGAATCTCCCACCAAGGCTAATAAAATAGAGGAGGGAGAACTGGTGGAAATCGCTCCAGGAAAGGCCACACGGATAGCACAACAGCTGGATGTCAAAGAAGAGCTGGTGGCTTGCCTGAAGGAGAATGAAGATATCTTTGCAAAAGATGTGCATGATCTCACGGGGATCCATCCTCAAGTGGCGGAACACCATCTCAATATCGTTAAAGGAGCCCGACCCGTCCAACAGAAGAGGCGACATTTTGGACCAGAAAAGGACAAAGTCATAGCAGAAGAAGTGGACAAACTGCTAAAAGCGGGTAATGTAAAGGAAATCCAGTTCCCCGAATGGGTTTCTAATGTAGTCTTGGTCCCCAAGCCTTCGGGGCAATGGAGGATATGTATCGATTTCCGTGATTTGAATAAAGCATGCCCTAAAGACTGCTACCCCTTGCCTCGTATTGATCAACTGGTGGATTCTACTGTGGGATATGAAGTGGTGTCCCTAATGGATGCATATCAAGGATATCATCAAATACCTTTGGCCCAAGAAGATCAAAAGAGGGTTAGCTTTGTGACTGCGGGGGAGGGGGGGGGTTATACGCTTATGTGGTAATGTCGTTCGGACTAAAAAATACAGGAGCCACCTATCAGCGCCTTATGGACAAAATCTTCGCGGAGCAGAAAGGGAAGAATGTGGAGGTATACGTGGATGACATCTTGGTCAAATCGAAGGTCACTCGGGATTTAGTCAAGGACTTAAATGAAACCTTCGCTACATTAAGGCGATTTAATATGAAACTAAACCCTAACAAATGCCTGTTCGGGGTAAAGAGTGGCAAGTTCTTGGGGTACATAGTGACGGAGAAGGGGCTGCAAGCCAACCCTGAGAAAGTGCAAGCCCTATGCAACATAAAATCACCTGCTAATCTGCGAGAGACCCAAAAGTTGGTCGGCAGGATTGTTTCTTTATCCCGATTTATAGCCAGATCGGCGGACAAGGGGCTGCCTTTTTTCAAGATCTTGCGCAAGGCTGCTAAATTTCAGTGGGATGATCAATGTGAACAGGCTTTCCAGGAGTTGAAGAAATATTTGGCTGGACTCCCCCTGCTAGCCAAACCAATACCTGGAGAACCATTATGGATGTATCTGGCCGTCTCGGAGGGAGCCGTTAGTTCGGTATTATTGAAACAAGAAGGTTCTCACCAGCAACCTATTTATTATACCAGCCATATCCTGAAGGGGGCGGAATTCCGTTATACGGAGCTAGAGAAGTTGGCATATATCCTAGTACTAACCGCCCGCAAATTAAGGCCGTACTTTTTGGCTCATCCCATCACCGTTCTAACACACAGCGAATTGGGTAAGGTCGTCACTAAGCCAAATTTCTCTGGAAGATTGGCCAAATGGGTGGTAGAACTAAGCGAGTATGATATTCACTACCAACCTCGAACGGTTATCAAGGCCCAAGCACTCGCTGATTTTCTGGCAGAGGTACCTTGCGGCGCGGAAGATGGTTCGGCAACAAAGGAGGAGGGATCAGAGGCATGGAATATATTCGTAGACGGTTCTTCAGGATCTACAGGCAGCGGCGTTGGTATTTTATTAATTTCCCCGGAGGGTGAAGAAACTCAATTAGCAGTCCGCCTGGAATATCGGGCATCTAATAATGAAATGGAATATGAAGCCATTCTAGTGGGACTGCAGGCTGCTAAAGCAGTGGGGGCTTCTTCCATTGTGATCCACTCGGATTCCCAGTTGGTAATATCACAACTTCAAGGTTCTTTTGCGGTTCGGGAGGAAAGGCTGCATAAGTATTTGAAGACTTTTGAGAAAGAAAAAGCTCAATTTCGTCAGGTCCTCTTGAAGCAAATCCCGCGGGAGCACAACGGGAAGGCAGATGAATTGGCTCGGATGGCTAGCGCTATGGGAGGAATAAAATCCTCGGAAGCGATCCATACGAGAATTCATACTTCCTTAGCAATATGCAGCGTGGAGGGAGACATACCCGAATCAAGCCTAACTCTTGATTGGAGGACCGACATCATAGCTTATTTACGGCACGGGAAGATCCCTGAAGGGAAAATAGCGGCATCCACTTTAATAAACCGAGCCAAACGGTTCATCCTCTTAAATGAAGACCTATACAAGACCTCTTTTGGGCGACCCTTGTTAAAATGCCTGGGAAATGAGGATGCGGAATGGGTACTCCGGGAGATCCATGAAGGATCTCAGAGCAATCATTTAGGAGGGAGAGCTTTAGCAAGAAAGGCCTTATTGGCAGGATACTTTTGGCCTACTCTTCAGCAAGATGCTGCTCATATAGTGCAAACCTGCATCGCTTGTCAGAAGCATAGCAACCGTTCTGAATGGCCAGCTGAGTTAATGAAAGCCGTAATCTCTTCTTGTACTTTCGATCAATGGGGAATAGATATAGTAGGCCCGATGCCGGCGACACCTTTACAGAGGAAGTTTTTATTGGTAGCTGTGGATTATTTTTCCAAATGGGTGGAGGCAGAGCCCTTAGCCAAAATTACTGAGAATGTCGTAATACAGTTCTTATGGAGAAATATCATTTGTCGGTATGATATTCCTCGGAAAATAGTCAGTGACAATAGACGACAGTTCCAAGGAAAAAAGATCCAAGAATGGTGCCAAAGTCTCAACATTCAGCAGGCTTTCACTTCGGTAGCCCATCCTCAAGCGAATGGGCAGGTGGAGGTAACTAACAGGATCCTCATTCAAGGATTAAAGACCAAGTTGGGTGCTCAGAGGGGAAACTGGGTAGAAGAGTTACCTGGCATCCTGTGGGCCTATCGAACCACACCCAAGACAGCAACAGGAGAAACTCCCTTTAGTTTGGTATATGGGGCGGAAGTCGTTATTCCGGTCGAGGTTTTGTTGAATAGCACTCGGATAAAGGCATACGAACCAAATCAGAACCAACTTATCCGAAGCACCGAATTGGACTTGGTGGAGGAAAGGCGGGAGATGGCACGGAGGCGAGCGGAATTGTACAAGCAAAGAGTGCAGCGAGCCTTTAATAAGAAAGTGATGCCTCGGAGATTTCAAGAAGGGGATTGGGTTTTGCGTAAAGTCAATCCCGCTGGAGACCTTGGAAAGCTGGCTCCCAACTGGGAAGGACCCTATGAAATAACGTGCTGCGTAGTAGGGTTAGCATATTATCTGAAAGATGACCAAGGCAAAGAGCTTCCACGACCTTGGAATGCCCTTCATTTAAAACTCTTTCACACTGTATAAGAAATATGGAATAGAAGAAGGGAAATTATGAAACTCCGAAGGGGATGTTTCTTGAATTGATTGCGTTAATTAGATGCTAAGTATTCTCCAAATTCCATTAAGGGGTTATTTATAAGGGCAACATAGTATTATCAATACATCTTGAAGAAGAAGAGGAAAATCAGAAAGGAAATTCCCGTGTCAAAATGGGATATTAAATTACAGCTTAAACCGGTCGGGAGGATAACGTCGAAAACCAGCCTCCCAATTTAAAGAAAATGAAGGATAAGTAGGAGGAGGTAACCCTTGGGAAGCATACTGCTGAACCGCGTCATTAAATCCATCTTGATAGGTGGTGCGCATTAAAATGATGAGCCGCTCCTCACGGTTCGGATGGTCAGGGCTTCGCTCTCAATGCAGCCTCTCGCATGTTTCTTGTTGCTCTTGAAGATTTCGACGCACGTCCACATAGCGCCGTGACACCTCCATAATAGCATCGACCAAGATGGAGACATCATCGGCTCGGGAACTTTGGTCCTGCTGCACAAGGTGCGTCATCTCCACCATATTTTGACGCATGGAAGCTGAAATCCCCTCCACTGCTTCGGAATACGATCTGGTTCGGGCAAGTTCAGTGCTCATCCTCTGGAGGGAAGTTTCTTGCCTGCGTAGATGGGCATGAGCATACGCCCGGGAATTTATAAGGGATGAGTTTTCTTGTACCTCCTTGCACAAGTGGGTACGAAGGTCCCCTATCTTATCTTGTGCTCAATGATATTGAACCTGAAGGCGAGCGATGACATCAGAATCCTGTTGCTTCCCCTTGAGGAGCTCTGCTACCTGCCCTTGAAGACGTAGTAACTCTTGAGCCGAGGAAGATTTTGCGTCAAGAGAGGCCGACTGGACTTCCTGCTGGGGGACGAGTGGCTCTGCACCTGGACATGGTTTCTCCTTTAATGCTGCAATAGTGTCAGCATCCTTCAATTCTTGGCGAGCTTGGCTAATTGCTCTTACGCAGTGCAATTGTTGTAGCAGGAGTCGTTCTCGATTCTGAGCATTCGCCAAGCCTTCCCGTTGTTGTAGCTCCCATTCTTGGGCTTGAACTTGGTATTGATGAAGAGAGCGATCCAATTCTTGATGGTTGGTCAGGGCCTACATACCGGTCGTGGGAAAAGAAATTGGTCAGCTAGACAAAGCTAAGGAAGCTAAGTAAGAAAACATACCAAGTCTAGAGCATGACGCAGGCCTTCCATGCGAGGAACCACTTCCTCTAAGTTCAGAATCTGAAGACTCCTGGGAGAAAGGGAAGAAGACGGGACGGAAGATGCTGAAGGAGGAACCTCGCTTATAAAGGATAAAATGGGGGCGGTATCCATCGGTTGAGAATGGAAAGAGGGAAGAGCATCATTTGGACGGCCCATGGAGGTGGTAGTCAGGGGCGGCATATCCGGAGTTGCAGGGAGGATATGTGTCACGCCTGGTTGGGGGTTGAGTTCGGAAGGAAAGACAGAAGGAGGCTGATCGGAGGAGGGATCTTGAGAAGACGAGATGATGAGCATTGGGCTGGAGGAGCCTTCGATGGGGATGCAAGAAGTAGAGGGACCCTGGTCAGGGCCCACAGGAGGAGAGGGATTCTTCAGGCGATGAGCCAGGGGGGAAGTTGGCAGTGAAGGAATATCAACCGCCATGGGTTCAGAAAAGGAAGGACGGGTCGGGGAAAGAGAAGACAGGGGTGATCCATCCTCTGTCATTGGCTGAAATGGGAATACACCTTCCCTAGGTTCATCCCCAGGTTACGGGGAAGAAGAAGGCGATTTCTGAACGTCGTTGGCGGAAGGAGAAAGAGTGGGAAAGTTAGGGCTTGTAAAGACCGGAGGAAGTGAGGAGAGACTAATGACCCTGGCTTCCTCCGGGATGGGGGTAGTGAGGGTCGCCGGAGGAGGAGAGGGAGAACGACGAGGTGAATCAGGTATGGTGGTGATCGGGGAAGGTGAAGAGGAAGAAGAAGCGAAAGGCTGACCAGCATCCCGTTTGCGATTCGGGTAGCGGCCCGCTATCTCCTGGAAGAAGTTAGAATGCATCTTGGGGGTCTAAAAATAAAAGGAAAAGAGGGGCTGGGAAGAAAGGATCGAGGAAACGAGGTTTGGCGGCAGAGGAGCAAACAAATGAAGAAAAAGGAGACCAAAAGGCGAAGGGAGGAGGATGGCAGAAGAAACGAAGACAAAAGAACCCCCTATAAAAGGGGGAAGAATGGGCTTGCAACAATTAGTGGGCTTCTCGTCTGTGGTAAAAGGGAAAGAAGGGTTTATATTTCTAAATGACCCATTATGTATTAAAGCCCCCCATTTGCAGGGGAAGGGGCGGACATAGGCGTTCCCCCCTTCAGGAGGGGAACCAAAGAGGAATGATATGAAGGCGTTGCCTCCTTTATGCTAATTGCCCTGGCGCTATAAATATAAATTTATCTATCCCCACAAGGCAGAGCGGAAGATATCCCCGTGTGATGGTGGAACGGAAGAACCGATATCCTTCGGTTATTATTTACTCTATGTATAAATTTCTATCCCCGCAAGGCAGTGCGGAAGATATCCCCGTGTGGTGGTGGAACGGAAGAACCGATATCCTTCGGTTATTATTTATTCTATGTATAAATTTCTATCCCCGCAAGGCAGTGCGGAAGATATCCCCGTGTGGTGGTGGAACATAAGAACCGATATCCTTCGGTTATTATTTATTCTATGTATAAATTTCTATCCCCGCAAGGCAGAGCGGAAGATATCCCCGTGTGGTGGTGGAACGGAAGAACCGATATCTTTCGGTTATTATTTATTCTATGTATAAATTTCTATCCCCGTAAGGCAGAGCAGAAGATATCCCCGTGTGGTGGTGGAACGGAAGAACCGATATCTTTCGGTTATTATTTATTCTATGCATAAATTTCTATCCCCGCAAGGCAGAGCGGAAGATATCCCCGTGTGATGGTGGAACGGAAGAACCGATATCTTTCAGTTATTATTTATTCTATGTATAAATTTTTATTCCCGCAAGGCAGAGCAGAAGATATCCCCGTGTGGTGGTGGAACGGAAGAACCGATATCTTTCGGTTATTATTTATTCTATGTATAAATTTCTATCCCCGCAAGGCAGAGCGGAAGATATCCCCGTGTGGTGGTGGAACGGAAGAACCGATATCTTTCGGTTATTATTTATTCTATGAATAAATTTCTATCCCTGTAAGGCAGAGCGGAAGATATCCCCGTGTGATGGTGGAATGGAAGAACCGATATCCTTCGGTTGTTATTTACTCTATGTATAAATTTCTATCCCCGCAAGGCAGTGCGGAAGATATCCCCGTGTGGTGGTGGAACGGAAGAACCGATATCCTTCGGTTATTATTTATTCTATGTATAAATTTCTATCCCCGCAAGGCAGAGCGGAAGATATCCCCGTGTGGTGGTGGAACGGAAGAACCGATATCTTTCGGTTATTATTTATTCTATGTATAAATTTCTATCCCCGCAAGGCAGAGCGGAAGATATCCCCGTGTGGTGGTGGAACGGAAGAACCGATATCTTTCGGTTATTATTTATTCTATGCATAAATTTCTATCCCCGCAAGGCAGAGCGGAAGATATCCCCGTGTGATGGTGGAATGGAAGAACCGATATCCTTCGGTTATTATTTATTCTATGTATAAATTTCTATCCCCGCAAGGCAGTGCGGAAGATATCCCCGTGTGGTGGTGGAACGGAAGAACCGATATCCTTCGGTTATTATTTACTCTATGTATAACTTTCTATCCCCGCAAGGCAGAGCGGAAGATAGCATGGGTGACTCATTTAAGGGTTCTACATACCCGGCAGATTGAAAAGACGGAAGAGCCGAAATATGCCTCAGTCCTGTGTGGGTCCACGTGAATACAAAAGGAGTAAAGAGTGGTACAACTCAGAAGATACTGGAGAAGGGAGACAAACTAGGAAAGTTCATTGAGGTGAGAGAATTACATATTCTAAGTCATCTACAAGGAAAAATAACAAACAGTAGCCCTTATATATCCCGGGCATTACAGTTCTTTGTTAGGAGGGACCGAGGGAGTTCCCTTGTATGGTTGAGGTTGGCACCATAGTTGACGCCGATAGGATTCTTTGCAGGAAGATGCCGCTTGGCAGTTCCTTTTGGGACCCAACCAGTTGTTGGCGCAGGGAGCGATTATTGGCGGAAGTTTCCTCCAGCTGTTGCTGTAAACACTTCACTTGTTCCTCCAAGATAGCTATGTATCGGCGATCATCTATCTGTTCTTTAGAAGGCGAGGAACTGCTGCCCCGTTCCGATATCCTGTCCATGGCAAGCAAAGGAAAAAGGAGAATGATGGAAGCTATCAGGTAAAGGTCGGGGGTTTTTATGGCAACGAAGGGGAATAATGCATTTATTGGTGGAAGAAGTAGCGACCATAAATGCCAGTAAAGAAGAGGAAACGTGGGGGCAGTAGTGGGAAGGTCGACGGGACTACAATCGTAATTAAGAGGGTCCGAATCCCCGAGAAGTGATAGAGGAAGGTATGTTAGGATCAGACTATCATCCTTTTAGAAGACAGAAACCTTACTTCTACAGGAAAAAGACAAAAACAAATATCATTTGCCTTCCTTATTTTTTATTAACATATTTGAAATGATTACATTAGCTTGATCTATAAAGACTTTCCATGATTACTCCTAACAGATGAAACGGGAGATGTCTTTTTGGGGGGAGAAGGAGCTAATATGACTCTGAAGTGTTCGCCTTGAGGGGGAGGAAGAACTGGTGGACCTTCATCGAAAGAGGAAGGATGAGTCCTCGCCGGGGGAACTGGGACGAAAGCCAGTGCTAGTGGAAGTGGGGGAAGTTCAGCGGCAGCACGAGGATCTCCCACTGTATACTCCCATGTGAAGGGAGGATTCCACACTCGGTTGCGGAAGGAGGGGAAAGGAGCGCGGAAGGACCTCCCTGTCGGAGGGGTGGGAGCTGGACGGAGAGGCGGAAACGGAAGGGGGCGGAGGGCTGAAGTAGCAGTTGAGCGGGTCTCTGAATCTTCCATATCCTCAGAGACTCAGTCTTGTAGTTCAAAAGATTCCGACTCTGAAGAAATTTCGATAGGATGCCCTGCTGAAGCCATGATAGTGGGATAGCAGGACGAAGACATGGGGGACGAAGGATTTATAATGGAAGGAACGGGGAAACATGTTGGTGCAGTGGGCACCTAAGTCGAACCTAAGTTTTGATTATAGCAAACGATATAAAGTTAAGCTTATATTGTTATCTCACGAGCTAAATCAAGTGTGTAGAAAAGTCTCAATGCTGGAGCTGAAGGCTAGCGACACCCGGAGGAAGCCGCGGTGGTCGGGCGACACTCGAGTTACTTCGGAGGGAGCCGAAGGAATCGAGTGGAAGGCCAGAAGCAAAAGCGACACGTAAGTATCGAGGTAAGCTCGTGTGTGCGAGCGTAAGTGAGGTCGTATCCTCTTTACGGGGATGATCTTAGGCGACGATCCGACCCAAGACTTCCCATGGAAGGTCTATGTTGAGATCGGACGGCAAGTGGCCGTCGAATCCACTTATATTTTGAGCTAACTCTTTATTGTAGTCAAAAATCCTGGCCATCAGTTCAACCGGCGCCAGTTCAACCGCCCAGTTCAATCGGTGGTCAAAAATCAGCCTCGAGGAGTCAAGCTTTATCACCATTTTTCAAGGAGTTTTATGCCCATTTGTGATTGGTTGAAGACCCATTCATTGAGGGGCTTAAAGGCTATAAAAGGAGGGCCAAACCTAGGGTTTCATCCTCAATTCTAAGTGCTCAAAAGCCTCCGTTACGCTGCAACTCTCCGACGACTCTACAACAACGAAGTGCTGCCAACAACCCTAGCTTAAAGTTTCTTTTGTTTAGTTGTTGGTATAATCTTAATTTGTTATTGCTTTCAATATTGCAATTCTTTTTAATCGAGGCTTTTCGTTGCATTTTACTTTAATAGAAGAGAGGGTTTGTCTCTCTATCTTTTTGCTTCGAAGGCTTTTGTAATCGTAAAACTCCTACCTCCAACGAGGAGGAGTGTTTTAGTGAATTGCCCTCCGTACACGGTCTAGGACCGTTAGGGCCTTGGAGTAGTAGCCGAAGGCTACGAACCAAGTAAAAAAACTATTTGTCTCATTTAATTTTTATTTACATTTCCGCTGCATTTAATTGTCTATCGAACGATTTAAAAGAAAAGTTTTTATCGCTATTCACCCCCCCTCTAGCGATCCGCTTCGATCCAACAATTGGTATCAGAGCCGGGGGTTGCTAAGATTTGGTGAAACCACCAATCTAGTCATTTTTCACAGATTTATTTTTGTTTTATTTCTATTTATTTCTGATTTATTTCGCTTTGTTAAATTTACTCCCGCACTACTAATCCAAGACGCGAGTCTTGGTACCTTGTTTTGTGTTTTTGTCGTTACTAGTTTCTTCGTCTTCGTCCCTTTTTGTCTTTTGTTCTAATGGCCCATCTCGAGGGTTTTAGCACCGTCCGACCTCCGTTTTACAATGGAGATGACTTCCGTTATTGGAAGGGTCGGATGAAATGCTTTCTCAAAACCCAAATCGAGATGTGGATCATAATCCAAACGGGTTTCACACTTCCGACTAATGAAGTGGGTGACTCCTTGGATTATGATCAATGGACCATTGTGACAAAATGACAAGTCAAAGCCGACGCCAAGGCAACACAAATCCTCCAATGCGGCTTGTCCAAGGAGGAGTTAAATCGCGTCGGCCCCTTCATTAGCGCAAAGGACCTTTGGACAAAGCTGATCGAGTTACACGAAGGATCAGATCAAGCTAAGGTTTGCAAACGTGATTTGTTGTTCAATAAATTGTACACACTAAAAATGCAGGAACACGAGTCCGCGACGCAACTCCACGCCCATGTCCAAGACATAGTCAACAACCTACACGCAATCGGGCAAAAGGTCGAAAACCACGACCTTATAAGGTATGTTCTAAACTCTTTTCCGAGGACTACCTTGTGGGCATCCATGGTCGATGCCTACAAGGTCTCCAAGGACCTTTCTAAACTTAGATTAGATGAACTCTTTTCGGATTTTGAATTACATGAGCAGTCCAACTCGGAACCCGAGAGGGGTATAGCCTTGTTTGCAGGTTCAAAGAAGAAGAAAATCGCAAGCAAGCCACCACCAACCGAGGAGGAAGATGAATCCGAAGAAGACGAAGACCACGTCTTCATGGCGAAATCGATTGAGTCCGACACGGAGACCGAACCTGAACTTGAGTCAGAACCTGAGGATGACTCGGACTACGAAGCTACCTTCAAGTTAAGCCACGGATACACATCCGGTTCAAAAGATACCCTTAAGGTGAGTCGAACCTTATTTAATACTTTACATAATACGGTTAGGTTTTTGTCTAGGAAGTTAGCTAAGTCCAAGTCCAAGGTCGAGACCCTGGTTGAGGAAGTTAAACTCCTCAAACATGAGGTCTCCCTAACCTCTTCGACTAGTCGAGTTCAAGAGAAGGACTCAACTCAGGTTGAAAAACTCGAAGTTGAGAACTCACTCTTGAAAAGTCAAGTCGAAGATCTTAGGAATACGTTGGAAAGGTTTACTTTAGGATCCAAAGGACTTGACCTCCTACTTGGATCGCAAAGGGCCGTGTACAACAAGGCCGGACTAGGGTTTAGCTCAAACACGACCAATAAGTCGTATATGTCAATCGTAAGTAGACATAAAAAATGTGTCCAAGCATGGGTCCCTAAGACCACTTTGATTTCAACTCTAGGATCCAACTCGTACTGGGTTCCCAATGACCAAATCCACTATGTGGATAGACCGAACCGATTCAACGGTCTAGGGGGAGTCAATACAAAACATGTTTGTGTTTTAACATAGAAATTGCATGCTTAGATTTTTTTTTGTTTTTTTTCTTTCGTGAACTCACTTAGAACACGTAAATAACCAACTAAAATCCTTCAAAAAGATTGAGCCTCGGGGAGCCTCTTTTCAAATAATCAACTAAAATCCTTCGAAAAGATTGAGCCTCGGGGAGCCTCTTTTAAAAAATAACTAGTTAGACGAGGAAATAATTTTAGGTGAGTCGAGTCATCATTTTCTTGAAAATGGCTTTGTCTAAGGAAGTGGTCGATGATCCGATAAAAGAAGGCCCCTGTGCCTCGCCATGACCTGGAAGCCATGATCTTGAAAAGGTAAACTTGACAAGCCTAGGGTCAAATCCAAATCTAACATTACTTAAACATAAATGCACTTAATCAACTTAATTGGAAGTTATCTCACAAAGAACACATAAGTATAACATGCTTGATCATATAGACTCCGGTGAGATGACCTAGGTTTAACAACTTACAACCAATTTTATTTTTAAAAAAAATATAATAATCTAACATCCAATCCAACCACCTTGTGTGTAAGATCAATGGATGTTAGACAGCGGTTGCTCCCGACACATGACCGGGGATCAACAAATTCGCGAAGCTTCGATTCAAACGACAAGGATCAGTAGCCTTTGGGAATAACGACAAGCTCAAAATCATCGGATCAGGTGATATCGAGCTTAACTCGAATTTTGTTATTAAAAATGTATTACTTGTAAAGAATTTTGAATATAACCTGCTTAGCGTAAGCCAATTATGTGACAATAATTATAAGGTCATATTTTTAGAAAATGAATGTGTAATTAAAACAAATGAAACAGCTAAAACAATACTCAAAGGAACTAGGACAAATAACATTTATACAATTAACTTAATCAAATCCTCAGCCAAATGTCTTATGACACAGGAAGAGGAATCATGGTTGTGGCACGACGCCACTCGCACCCAAGACTCGTCCACAAGATGAGTCAGAGTGGCCTAGTCAGAGGCTTACCCAACCTTAACAATTTGGTTAATAAAATCTGTAATACTTGTCAACAAGGAAAATAACCTAGGACACAACACAAGTTAACTAACCAAGAACGAACCTCAAGTGTACTTGAGCTCCTACATATGGATCTATTCCATTCACATGGAGCCAAGTCACTCAATAAAAGTCAATATTGCTTAGTCATAATTGACGACTACTCCAGGTTTACCTGGGTTAGGTTCATCAAACATAAAAATGATACCCTAGATCAATTAATCAATTAATCAATTTATTCAAATTAATCGAGAATCAAAAAAACCTTAAGGTTAAAAGAATTAGAAGCGATCATGGTGGTGAATTCAAAAATCAAAGGTTCACCGACTTCTGTAACCTAAACGGATACCACCATGAATTCTCTTGCCCTAGGACCCCTCAACAAAATGGCCTAGTGGAGCGGAAAAACCGAACTCTACAAGAAGCCGCTAGGACCATGTTGAACGAATATGACCTACCCGATAGGTTTTGGGCAGAAGCCGTGAGTACGACATGCTATGTCCAAAATAGAATCCTTATGGTAAAGAGTCACCTTAAGACCTCATACGAGATTTATCACGATAAAATACCTAACATCAAGTACTTTAGGGTATTTGGGTGTAAGGTACATATCCTAAACACTAAGGATTACCTAGGGAAATTTACATCCAAGACCACGACCGAAATCTTTCTAGGATACTCGACTACAAGTCGAGCTTATAGAGTATATAACCACGACACTCTTAGAGTCGAAGAGACTATCAATGTAGTATTTGATGAAGGACATGAACCTACAAAACCCCCGGCAACCCCAATTAGCGAGCCGATTCATACTAGACCTAACTCTGATCTGGAGATCAGGTCTAGTGTTAATCCTAACCTAAGTCAACCAAGTCACTCTATTGATCAAGTGATAGATGACTCCAACCAAACTAATGTTCAACCAAGTCACCCCATTGATCAAGCATTAGGTGACACAAACCCAACCCAATCTAGGATTCAGACTAATCACCCTATCAATCAAGTGATAGGAGATCCTAATCTAGGAGTTCGAACTAGAGCATCCTATAGGAACCTTAGTCAAATTTCCTTAATTTCAAAGATAGAACCCAAATCAATTGAACAAGCTCTTCTTGATCCCGATTGGATTATTGCAATGCAAGAAGAGCTAGCTCAATTTACTAGGAATGAAGTGTGGGAATTAGTACCACCACCTAAAGACAAAACGATAATTGGAACAAGGTGGGTGTTTCGAAATAAGCTTAATGATAAAGGTGAAGTAGTTAGAAACAAGTCTAGGTTAGTCGCCAAAGGGTTTAGTTAAGTCGAAGGCTTAGATTACGACGAAACCTATGCCCCAGTAGCTAGACTCGAATCCATTCGAATGTTGCTAGCTTATGCCGCACATCGTGGATTTAAGCTGTTTCAAATGGATGTTAAGTCGACATTCTTAAATGGATACATTAAAAAAGAAGTTTATGTTAGCCAACCCCCCGGGTTCGAAAATCTAGATAAACCCGACCATGTTCTAAAACTTAAGAAAGCTCTCTATGGACTTAAACAAGCTCCTCGAGCTTGGTACGAGAGACTTTCAATCCATCTTAAGTCAAAATAGTTTAACCAAGGCTTAGTTGACCCAACTCTCTTCGTAAAAACCTTAGGTAAAGAAATATTCATAGCTCAAATTTACGTAGACGATATAATTTTTGGAACCTCTAACTCAGCCTTACTAAACGAGTTCATTTCACTCATGCAAAGTGAGTTTGAAATGAACTTGGTAGGCGAGTTAAGTTTCTTTTTAGGTCTACAAATTAAACAAACTAAGGATGGTATATACCTATATCAACAAAAATACACTAAGGAGTTAATTAAAAGATTTGGAATGCAAGACGCTAAGATAATAAACACCCCAATGGCGATTAATGTTAACATAGGAGAAGACCTAGAAAGTAAGTCCATTGACTTAAAGTACTATAGGAGCGCGATAGGAAGTCTCCTATACTTAATTGCGAGTCGACCCGACATCCTATTCACAGTAAGTATGTGCGCCAGGTTTCAAACCTGTGCTAAGGAGTCTCACCTAACCCTAGTTAAGGCTGGTATTTGGTAAATTCTAGATCTATGGAGTTCGAACTAATCAGCTACTCCGATTCGGATTATGCCGGTAGTAAACTCGATACAAAGAGCACGAGTGGTTGTTGTCAACTACTCGGCTCAAGTCTAGTGAGTTGGTGCAGTAGGAAGCAACATTGTGTTGCCTTATCTACCACCGAAGCCGAATACGTTGCGATGGGTGAGTGTGTAACTCAGCTTCTTTGGATGAAGCATACTCTCCGAGACTTTAGGTTGGACTTCACCAAAACTAAAATTTTTGTAGACAACATAAGTTCGATAAATCTAACTAAGAACCATATATGTCATTCAAGGACAAAGCATATAGAGGTAAAACACCATTTCATTCGAGAACATGTAGCCAACGGCTCCATACAACTCGAATATGTTGACTCGAAGTCTAACCTAGCAGACATATTTACTAAACCACTACCCGAAGCCGAATTTAGTCTCTTGAGACGAAGATTAGGCATGTGCATAATAGAATAGGAACTTACAAATTATATTTTCTTACTACTATTTCTTACTTTTTCATGGAACTAGTATAGGACATACCTTAGATATCATGCACCTATAGATTTAAGGAGCCAATACATCTCACAACACATAGGACTAATGTGTTTGTGTACTTAGCCACGTAGATGGGCGTGAGATGTTAGGACCTTACTCCTAGTTCCAGATGTAGAGCTAGTGCATCGCTATGAACCACGGAGTATAATCATACCGACTACTCAGACTGTTGATCATTCATATCAATCAAGCCAAATATGAGTCTAACATTTTATAGATGAACTTATTTTCAGTATATTATTTTTAAAAATAAAAATGTGGAACATGCTTGGACTTTAAATTTAACATTTATTTTGTTTTCCACACACCCTTACTCGATATACGACAAAAGGGGGAGAAAAAGGAGAAAAAGGACAAAAGTTAAGGGGTCAAAAAAAATTTTTTTGATAACTTAACTCTTACTTCATAATTAAACCAAAAGTTAACTTTAAGTTTTGAAAACTTATTTAACTTTTAACAAAAGGCCAAGGTTAAGAAATCATTTGGTTTCTTAACTTAAAACTTATTTTAAACACTATGGCCAATATTAAGTAATTTCGGTTACTTAATTCTTTTTCTTAGTAGCACATATCAAGGGGGAGAGTTAAAACCCTTTCTCAAGTACTCACCCCGGTCAAGGGGGAGGATTCCTCAAGGGGGAGCACTTGAAAAAGAATTTTTATATACTCCTACTCATTCATGCATAATCTCATACTTATTTTTGTCTTAACTTTGTATGTGGGTTTGCCATAAATCAAAAAGGGGGAGATTGTTGGTGCAGTGGGCACCTAAGTCGAACATAAGTTTTGATTATAGCAAACGATATAAAGTTAAGCTTATATTGTTATCTCACGAGCTAAATCAAGTGTGTAGAAAAGTCTCAATGCTGGAGCTGAAGGCTAGCGACACCCGGAGGAAGCCGCGGTGGTTGGGCGACACTCGAGTTACTTCGGAGGGAGCCGAAGGAATCGAGTGGAAGGCTGGAAGAAAAAGCGACACGTAAGTATCGAGGTAAGCTCGTGTGTGCGAGCGTAAGTGAGGTCGTATCCTCTTTACGGGGATGATCTTAGGCGACGATCCGACCCAAGACTTCCCATGGAAGGTCTATGTTGAGATCGGACGACAAGTGGCCGTCGAATCCACTTATATTTTGAGCTAACTCTTTATTGTAGTAAAAATCTCGCCATCGCTTCAACCGCCAGTAACCGGCGCCACTCCAACCGGCCAGTTCAACCGGTGGTCAAAAATCAGCCTCGAGGAGTCAAGCTTTATCACCATTTTTCAAGGAGTTTTGTGCCCATTTGTGATTGGTTGAAGACCCATTCGTTGAGGGGCTTAAAGGCTATAAAAGGAGGGCCAAACCTAGGGTTTCATCCTCAATTCTAAGTGCTCAAAAGCCTCCGTTACGCTGCAACTCTCCGACGACTCTACAACAACGAAGTGCTGCCAACAACCCTAGCTTAAAGTTTCTTTTGTTTAGTTGTTGGTATAATCTTAATTTGTTATTGCTTTCAATATTGCAATTCTTTTTAATTGAGGCTTTTCGTTGCATTTTACTTTAATAGAAGAGAGGGTTTGTCTCTCTATCTTTTTGCTTCGAAGGCTTTTGTAATCGTAAAACTCCTACCTCCAACGAGGAGGAGTGTTTTAGTGAATTGCCCTCCGTACACAGTCTAGAACCATTAGGGCCTTGGAGTAGTAGTCGAAGGCTACGAACCAAGTAAAAAAACTATTTATCTCATTTAGTTTTTATTTACATTTCCGCTGCATTTAATTGTCTATCGAACGATTTAAAAGAAAAGTTTTTATCGCTATTCACCCCCCCCTCTAGCGATCCGCTTTGATCCAACACAACAGAGGTTCTGGGAAAGGGAAAGAAGACGAAGAGGTTGATATTATTTCCAAAGCAGTAAGAGAGATAGGGAAGATCAACAAGCAAGAGTCGCTAAAGGCCGCCCAAACCAATCGACGGTATGAATGATGTCAGCAGAGACCTTTCGCTTAATCGAACCAAAATTAGGGTGGAGGGGAATAACGGTATTCGAGATCTCTCCCATAAGCCCGAACCGACGAGGTTATTGCGTTGTACGACACGGGAAAGAGATAACAGCATAGAGAAAGATCAATTTAAAATTGGCTCAGAATTCCCAACCCCTCAAGGAGCATAATAAGATGATGATAGTTAGTTATATGGACAAAGTTATCGTTCAGAAGCAAGCGAGAAGCCATCAGAGAAATTACTAAAAAATAAAATGTTATAAGTTACAGTTCGAAGAGATCGGGCGAACACTTAGCTAACGCCCCTACCGGATCCAAGTAACTAGTGTCCGTGCCGAGAGGCGGGTATCCCTGCTCGGCGTTTTGAGCCGAGGGCCCCTCAAAGCGTAATACAAACAAATCTACCCCCTTCTTCACGTATCGTCTTTTAAGATCAGCCTCCTGCTCTTTCATCTGATCTTGGCATTTGGCTAGTTGAGCTCGACTTTTCTTGATTCACCGCCAGAGCATCTTTTTAGTGGTCTTATGGCTGACGACCCAAAGTCGAGAGGGCCTTTGAATATTCTGGTGAAGGATGGATTGTCACGAGCCACCGATGATAAGGTTCGGGGAATAGCTGCTACCATGGAGAAAAGCTCCTGACACTTCTTCGCACAGGATTCCCTAGTGACTGCCCAGGCCTGACGCTCTAGGTTAAAATGATGACGTTCTTGTTAAAGTTGTGTGATAGTAGCCGAAGAATCAGCATCCTTAATCATGGCATCCATGAGATATCTCTTATACTCTTTCCTCGAGGATATCTATCTCACCGCTCGCTAGATTGCAAAAAGAGGCTATTCTAGTTCCTCATTTTTCGCTGCATTCCTCTTTCTCGCTTCGAACCAAGGCTAGTTGCATCGTGGCATCTTCAAGACTGCCCCTAAAGTCCGCCTCCTTTGCCTCTTTCAACGTGAGCAAAATGGCGAGTCTCCACACTAGATTGGAATCGGGCTAGATGGGCTACCATGTTGTTATGTTGGGTGGAGGCCTAAAAGGAGAGGAAAATTATCAGCCTACATCAGTATAGGGAAATACCCATAACAAAGAGGAGGAGAAGAAGGAGTAAATACCTCTGCTAGCAGTTTGCTCACTTGCTCACACGAGCCTTGTATACCCGACTGGTTAAAGAATTTTACCTCCGAAGGGTACCGAATCTTCAGCAAAGATCCCAGAGTGGCCCCTAAGAACAGGAAGGAAGGATCTTCTCCTTCGAAGAAGATGGGGCCTGTACGCAAGATGGATAGGAGCGGTTCTCGAGTCGGAAGGTATTGGAGCTTGGAGGGATTCCGTATGAGAAGGCAGGGGTGAATTCTGTGCGGAGGGGGAAGAATGCAGAAACTGGGAGGGAGAATCTCCTCCTTGGGGAGCTAAAGAAGAGGTAGGGGAGGTGTTGCCTTCCCTTCTGGGTTCATAGATGATTAGGGGTTGAGCTTCCGGCTAGTGGGAAGACAAGGGAAGAAGAGCTGATGAACTTGAAGCTCCTTTATTGATAAGCCGCAGCTTCTTCCGAGGAGATGACAGAGCTGCTGTGGATTTGCCTCTTTTAGTCAGGGTCTTCTTCTTCTTGGCAGCCTCGATCGACTCCCCTTCCACCAAAGCCTTCTGCATCAGATTATCTACAAGATATACTGGTAAGAAAGATGAATGCCCTAAAAAGGAAGTCACATTGCAGGATAAATGTCACCCTACCTATAGCAACCGAAGTCGTCAAAGGTAGAGGAGACAATCCAAAGTGGCTTAAGAGGGGAGTTTCTATCAGATGGTTTGAGCAGTAATGTAGCTCTCCTAAGACTCTATACACTTCCAGGAAGGGACATTTGGTCCTCATTTCCCGGAAAGAAGGCAATTCAGGAAGGTCTACCTTCCAAGTATCAGAGTAAGGTAAAGACTCTGGAAGTTGTACAAAGAAATATAAGGCTTCCCAACCCTTGTGGGAAGTAGGCAGGTTCACCAGGAATTGGCAGTCTGAACGACTAGACAAATAGAAGAGGCCTGCCTTAGAAGACTTTAACTGGAAGAAGCAATGGAATATTTCGGGGGTCAAAGAGAGGTTCAAATGTTGGAACACTATGTGGGCTCCCGATAGAATCCGGAAGGAGTTGGGGGTGAATTGGTTCAGAGGTAGTCCATAGAAGTTTAGGAGGTCCAAATAGACCTGTGGTACCGTGAGGATAGTAGATTAAGAAATTGTTCAGAGAAAAAGCATGTCAAACCGGGAGGAGGTTTATGAGGCCGATGCAGTTTGGTCGTGAAACAACATTTTATAGATGGGTCTATGTAGTTGTTCCTCAGGTTAAAGAAATAATGGTTGCAATCTAACTGAGTTATGATATGTTCATACCAGGTGGGTGAAGAGAGGGTCCTAGGAGTCATGGGTGTAAACAAAGCAGAACACTTACTCGGAGGGTAAAGAAGAATCGTGTGAGGAAAGGAAGAACTGGGTCGCCGCAACACCGCCGATGAGAATCACGGGAGAAGAAGAACAGACTGGATTATCAAGCACACTAAACGATACCTAAAAGAAGAAGGCGAGGATTTATATAGGGTTTTCCGCGACGATTCAGCTGTACAGAAGGAGAAGGAGAAGCGGAGCCCATGGGCCCAGCGGGCCTCCTTCAATATACTGGGGGGAGTTATAAGGGAACGGATGGATTTAAGTCGAGAAATGAAGAATAGGTCAGAAACTTTATGTACATTAGGAAAGTCAAACATAACCGGCTTGACTATTTTTCAGGGTTGACTAATGATACTACTGGTACCTTCTCTACATAATCCCCGATAGAGGAGTTAGCGGGTGACCTAAGATCCGATCCAAAATACACGGCTTAGCTAAGAAAGGAAAGGAAGATTGGCGCAGGCGAAACGCAGAAGCCATTGGCACGGGCGAATATTGAAAGTCATTGGCACGGGCGAATATTGAAAGCCATTGGCACGGGCGAACATCAGAAGCCATCGGTACGGGCAAATATTGAAAGCCATTGGTACGAGAGAGTTAATGAAAGCAATTGATACAGCAAAGGAGAGGCGGAAGGCGCTTCGCCAAGAAGCCAGTCCAATCTGATCAATACAAGGGGAAGTTTGGCACGGGAAAAAGAGGAATTGGTTCGAGTTGATGAGGAACCCTAGGGCTAGGGCGCCCGTGGGCTATAGACCTAAACTAGCTTCCCTCAACACGGAAGGTTGAGGGAGATAGTCTAGCCTAGTTTCCCGAAAAATAGAGGAAAGGGTGTTAGGCAACGGCCTGGGAGGCCCCACATAATATTCCAAGGAGTCTTCACTCCTGATATTTGTAACAGAATTATTCTCCAGGGAAAGGTGGTGGCCACGTGTACGATGGAGATAACCTACGACGTTACGATGAAGGAAGGAAAAAGAGATAAAAGGGGAGGAAGCAAGGAGGAAAGGAGATCCGCAATCATTCCGACGCAGCAAGAGAGAAGAAGAGGCAAGAGGAGAAGGAAAAAAGGGAACAATCATCTCGCCAGAGAAGAAGGACGGAGATCGGCCATTGCTACATCTCTTGTATTTTCCTCGTCTTGTAATATCATTGTAAGAGGTCTTTCTCCTCCACCTGCGGAAACTTGCTTTCTGTAAAAGAGGACCTTCATAGTGAAAGTGCTTGGGCACTGCCCCCGGTGAGAAAGCTCACCTCCGTGGAGTAGGAATCCTTATTCCGAACCACGTTACATCTTGTGTCTGAGTTTCGATTGTTGGTGCTGGTTTTTGCGTTTCATCTACTTCATCTTCTTATTTCTTTACTGATTGCGGCCTGTGAGAACCCTCTGAGATCTCCCTCAGTGCTTCACTGCATTGAAAAAGGAGTAAACAGATTTCACCCGTCCGCATCACCTATAAGGCTAGATTGGTGGCGAAAGGGTATTGTCAAAAGCAAGGTGTTGATTATGATGAGACCTATTCACCTGTAGCTATGCTTAAATCCATTTGGATGCTCCTGGCCATAGCTGCTCATTATGATTATGAGATATGACAGATGGATGTAAAAATAGCTTTCCTTAATGGAAACCTAGTCGAGGACATGTATATGATACAACCTGAGGGTTTCACATCAGTTGATAAAACCAAGGTATGCAAACTGCGACGGTCCATATATGGACTGAAGTAAGCATCCAGGAGCTGGAATATCCATTTTGATGAGACAATCAAAAAGTTTGATTTCTCATAAAATCCGAACGAACCTTGTGTGTACAAGAAGGTTAGTGGGAGTGCAGTCATGTTCCTAGTATTGTATGTCGATAACATATTACTTATAGGAAAAGATGTTTCAGTCTTACAATCAGTTAAAATTTGGTTGTATAAGACATTCTCCATGAAAGACCTGGGAGAAGCAACCTACATCCTCGGGATTAAGATCTATAGGGATAGATCAAAATGGTTGCTTAGTCTTTCGCAGTCTACATATATAGACCGAGTGCTAAAGAGGTTTAGCATGTCGAAATCCAAGAAAGGTTTTCTTCCCATCAGGCATGGGATACACCTTTCGAAGTTTATGTGTCCGCGCACAGAAGATAAGAGAATTTGCATAAGTAAGATTCCCTATGCATCTGCAATAGGATCTATCATGTATGCTATGTTATGTACGAGGCCCGACGTATCGTATGCTCTGAGTGTCATAAGTAGATACCAGTCTAATCTAGGAATGAATCATTGGGTTGCTGTTAAGATGATTCTTAAGTACTTGAGAAGAACTAAGGATGTGTTCCTAATATATGGAGAAGGGGACATGGTGATACGTGGGTATACGGATGTCAGCTTCTAGACAAACAAGGATGATTCCAAGTTTTAGTCTGGGTATGTATTCACTTGGAATGGAGGCGCAATAAGTTGAAAAGGTTCCAAGCTTGACACTATAGAGGATTCTGCCACTAAGGCAGAATACATTACAGCTTCGGAAGTAGCAAAGGAAGCGGTTTGGATCAAGAAGTTCATCTCTGAACTTGATGTGGTCTCATCAATGATCCAAACATATGCTTCGCCACTATCATCTGATCAGAGAGATCATTAGTTGGAAGGAAATACAAATCGAGTAGATTCCCACTGAAAGGAATTTAGCGGATCCTTTAACTAAGGCATTACCTCAAAGTAAGTTTGAGGGTCATGTTAGAGCTTATGGTATTGGATACCATAGTGATTGGTATTAGGCCAAGTGAGAGTTTGTTAGTAATATATGAGAGGTGTTCTAAGGCAATCGCCTTATGGTTAAGTGCGATGTTCCTTTGACTTGCGGTATTGAAGTCATCTTGGTCATGAAGACTTATGCTTTGACATCTTAAGCAAGCATCGCTGAGGAGATGTGGACCCAAGATAATTGGGTATAATTCGAAGTGACCGAAAGTGTTTGAATATCCTATAAAGAATTTACTACTCCTTGCGAGAAGATGTATACCCATGGTCAAAGCATTACATGTTTAGAGTAAGGTACTCTTGGATACATGTGTAGTAACCAGAATCCGTAGGACGAGGAAATGATACTTGGGCTAGGTGTGACATAGTCAACCTAGTGGGAACTGACACTATAGACCATGTCCTGAACCAAGTGGGTATAAGATGCATGAAGGGAATGGGGCACGATTCATTGCAGCTGTTGAAGGGTTTCAGAAATAGTTCTAGATCAACCGTTGATTTTTCAGTTAATTGGGGATCATGATGTACTACTAGGTGTCACTCATGATCATTCTATAATTATTGGTTTATTATAGACGACCAACATAAATCGAGAACCTATTTGGTCACACGCACAACGAGCATAATCCGAACAATTTAAAACGAGCTTGAGAATGATATTCTTAGATCGAGAGAAACTAGGTTTGGTTGGACCAAACAAGTAGCGAGCATGAAATTGTTTCAGTCGCAATGGAAGCATGGATGGGTCGAGTCTTATGAAGACATGATGGATGAACCAAATTAGTTTGGTTCTAATCCAATGGTGGAGAATAAACCAAAGGGATTTGGTTTGTTTTAAACGAACGAACCAAAGTTGGTTCGGTTCGTTTTAACTTAAAATAGACCAACGTGGTTGGTTTATTTTAACTTAAGTTATTGGAGCGGGTTAACTGGTTTTGGTTATGAACTAATAACCGTTAGGAGAATGTGTTCTCTACAAAACATGGCTTAAGGGTTTTTCGTGGAGAATTAATTGGTTCAAGAGTTTTGGAAACCCTAGCCACAACTTCTCCTCTTCTTCCTTGCTCTAGCCGCCCAAGTTGGTTGCCACCCAACTTTATGTTAGGAATATTTGGAACGGCTAGAGGGGGGGTGAATAGCGTCAATGTAATTCTTTCGCGTTCGTGTCTACAATTTCGTTAGCGCAGCGGAATATAGATATAATACAATAACGAAATGGACAAGCACACACAAAGACACGAAGATTTAACGTGGTTCGGAACCGCACGGTTCCTACTCCACGGATCGGGTTCGTACGAACGCTAGCGATGCCAATCACACACCACTATAATAATAACTCCTTCTTGGAATAATCCGGAGGCGGAGAAACCTCGTACAATTAATCTTACAACAATAAGATACTAATACAAGCAATTATAATAATGAAATACAATGCAAGTAAAGGAAACTACTTTACAATTGCCTTTGGATTGCTTGATTGCTTGGTTGCTTGAAATCACCTTGGAGACCCTGATTTGCAACAGCAAATCGCTCCAAAACCCTCAAGAAAACCGATGCAAATTTCCTCCATCATGAGCTCCTTTTATAGCTTCAACTTGTGCTGGAAAAAGTCGATCAGTCGACTGATCGGGACCATCAGTCGACTGATGCCACTGTTGTCGTGAGACAACGGCTAGATCCACGCTGGATAAGTCCAACAGATCTACCATCAGTCGACTGATTGTGACCATCAGTCGACTGATGGAGTCCTCACTCGACCAGTCGAGTCTCGACTCCATTCTGTGGCCGATTTCTCGAGCACCAGTCGACTGATCACACGATCAGTCGACTGCTCGAGCCATCAGTCGACTGCCCACCTCTGGCAGTCGACTGCTAGGCCATTTCCCACAGTCAAACCCTAGTTGACTCGGTCCAGTCGACTGCCATATGGCACCAGTCGACTGGCACACCTCAAACATGAGGTTTTAACCCAAGTATGGTGCCCCCATACTTGCTAGACCACCCTTAGCCTAGACCTAAACCTTCTAGCCACCTCCATCAGCCTCATGCCCCTCGGATCCCTCCAAGTCATCCATGACTTGTTCATCCATCGCGCTAGCCTTCAGGTGCTTCCATCGGCTATGTCATGATAACGGTGTCTACACCGCCAAGGCACATTGGACTTACGCCGCCAAGACTCCGCTTGGACTTTACGCCGCCAACCATTGGTCTTATGCTGCCAAGACTCCCGCTTGGACTTTACGCAGCCAATATCAAACCCCTTGGACTTCTCATGCCAAGACTCAAACTTGGACTTTCCCTTGCCAACCCATGTTGGACTTCTCATGCCAAGACCATGCTTGGACTTTCCTTGCCAACCCATGTTGGACTTTCCATGCCAAGTACTTAAGACTTGGACTTTACCTTGCCAAGACCCATGCTTGGACTTTCCATTTACCAAGACTCATGCTTGGACTTTTCTCAAATGTCAAGTGTCCCACTTGGACTTCCCATGCCAAGTACCCATGACTTGGACTTTCCCATGACAATTACATTGTCATATGTTTTTGTCGAAACATCAAAACATCACTCGAGTCAAACTCGAGTCCTAGTCAATCGTGACCTGGGCCGATTGCACCAACAATCTCTCCCTTTTTGATGTTTGACAAAAACCAAACAACACATTGAGTTAGAACACTAACTCAAATCCCTTACCAATTATCCCAAAATTGGTAATCTTAAACATTCTCCAAATGTTCTCCCCCAAACATTCTCCCCCTTTTTGACTAACATCAAAAAGGTCTTCTCTCCAAGGAGGTCAATGTCTCATGTCCCAATGAGATCTTACAATCTCTCCCTTGGTCCAAAAGTACCTAGGATGCCTACCATCTTCCTAGTGATAAGTCCCATATCACTCAAGAGAGGCAATCCTATCTCTCTCCAAATTTTCAAATTGGGTAACTCAAAAACTCATTTTTCCTTCCCATGAGGAAAAATACCATTCATCATCCCATGATGAATTCCTCCCCCTAAAGGCTTGCTCCCCCTTGACCATTGCACCAACAATGTCCTTAGGAAGTCCCTAAGCCAATAGGAACTCTAAACCATCAAAATTAAGGTTAGAAATTCAATATAGAACTTTCCAACACCTTAAAATTGATACAAACCCTAAATACTTCTCCTAATCTATATCCAATGGATTTTCACCCTTTATAATGCTACCCAAAGTATATCCTAGGGTTAGGAGTGATTAAGGGCCATAACCGTGGCTGAAATCGGGTTAAACAACCTTGTTTACCCTGAAATCAGGCTACCAATGAAAGTGATTCGAAATCAGAAATCGGCACCGCATCCTCCATCGATCGCCACCGTAGCGTCGATCGATAATAAAAATCCCAATTTTCAGTTATCAGAAATGAGTTTTGAAAAATCATAACTAATTATACGTATATCGAAAAATTACGAAATTTGATACGTATAATACTTATGACTAATACAATGGGTGAAAAATGTTTGAAAATTATTTTACCCATAAAATAGTGAAATTGGCACAAAGTTCAAAACCATTGAAATTTTTAATATTTTGGTCCTACTTTGTATCAACTTCATCAATGGTGATTGCTATCAAAAGATAGGCTTCACCAAGGTTTTCTAAAATGATTTTAAAATGTTTTCAAAACCTTATCTTGGATCATATTCCTTGAGCTCTATGTACATGACTTGTACACATGCTCTCCCAATGATCCACATGTTGAGTTAAAATGAGTTTGGGTTCAACTAGATGCAACAACTATGCACCTTGAACTTAACTCATATCCTAGAATCTCACATGTATCTAGGGTGTATAAATACACATACATGTCAATGTGATGTGAGATATGGGTTTTGTTCTCCCTAATCTAGGGTTTCATGCATTTTCCTAAGGCAACTCTACTTGATTCCCTTATAAATGGGACTCCAAGTCATGTCATAGTCCTTATATCAATTTTAATCAATTAAATGCATGAAATGATCATGGCATAATAATAGCAATAATTAAGCATGGCCAATGATCATGATGTCATGGCATAATATGAAATCTAAAAACACATGATATTTATCCTTAATTCCTAAGCATACTCATGACATATAAATGATAGAACATAAACATGATGTCATGTCATGGCATATGGCAAACAAATCATGGCAAGTAAAAAGTATAGGTATAAGTATACCTAAATTTTAATATTAATTGCCATTTGATATAATTAATTATATTTTGCCATATTATCACTAATCTTCCTAGTGTGCCAAAAACCCAAAATGGGAAACTAATCTCTAAAACTAAATTGTGTCAATTTAATCATTTTATCAAACTTCTCAAATAATATTGGCACATCCTAAAATCTTTTAGGATTAAAGCTCAAATGTATTTTCAAGGTAACCATAACCTTGAAAATATCCTAAAGTGCCACCTTTACCATGGTTGAGTTAACTACTCATCCAATCAAGGTTGGCACACCCTAAATCCACCTAGCGTGAATCAATCACGCTCTTAGGAACCCAAAACCAATTTGAGCTCCTAGCGTTAATTAGGTATTCCTTAGGGATAACCTCCCTAGATACCTTCCTAATGACCCTCCTAGTCTTAGAAGCCTTGGTCATTGTGGTCTTGCCATGGTTAACCTTAGGGATTGCCTCCCTAATAACCTTTTTAGTGGCCACCCTAGGTTTCCTAGAAACCTTAGCCACTAGGCACAAACCTTGGTCAACTCTAGAGATGACTTCCCTATTGACCTTGGTCTTCCTAGACCTAGTTAGTGTTCCATAGTCAAATGGAACACTATGATAAGTCATCTTGGACTTAGGTTTGTGACCCAAACCATTCTTGCCCTTGGTTGACTTTTGACTCTTAGGTCCTAGATGTTGACTTTGACTTCTTGACCTAGGAGTTTGACCATTATACCCTTTAGATTGATTTTGTATCTTATTTAGGGTCTTTTCAAGTTTCTCAAGCCTTGACCTCAAGGCTTGGTTCTCTAATTCTAATTGTCCAATTTTAGAATTTTGATTTAAACCATGGGCATTGGACTTCCTAGGCATATGCCTAGTCCATTTAGGATTAAAGCCTAGATGTTCTCCTATTTTCCTAATTGATTCCCTAGGTAAGATATTTTTAGGGACATTAGTCCCAAATTTCTCCTTATTCCTAAGGTGAACCTTCTTAGCTCCTAAACAAATATGTTTGTTATTTCTAGCATGCTCTTTATGATAAATAGCAAGAGAATTGAAACCCTTAGCATGCTTTTGCCTATTAACTAAAGAGGATGCATTATTAAAATGTACCTTAGGGTTAGCCTTAGCTCCCCCTACTTGTGATGCTTCTTCTTGGGTCTTTTTCCTCCCCCTAGAGCATTGGCTTCTATAATGCCCCTTTTGATGGCACTTGAAGCATATAATATGCTCCTTGCTCTTTTGACTTGGGGAACCGGCATCCTTTGACTTTTGTTGACTTTTGGGCGCCGGAGAAGCTTTCCTAACCTTCTTTGGGAATTTGCTCTTGTAATGCCTATAATCCCTACACTCAAAGCACATTATATGATTTTTATTTGAAAATAAAGTGTTTGAGTTACCTAGGGTGGTGGTAGGTGCCGGAGTTGAATTTTGACCTTCCTCATCTTGATCAGATGTTGAAGGCTCTTCTTGAGGTTGCTCCGGTGTAGAGGATGGTCTCTCCTCCTCAATCCTAGAAGTAGATGCTTCTTCCACCTCTTCTACTTCTTCTTTCTCCGATCCGGAAGTTGACTCCATCTCAACTTCTGATTCCTCACTTTCACTTGAGGATGAACTCTTCTCATGGAGTCTTGCCAACTTTCTCTATAGCTCCTTTGCATACATGTAATCCCCTAGCTTGCACAAAACATCATTAGGGATTAAATCTTCCAAAAGTTTCGTTACCTTAACTTCGGTCTTGAGCTTCTGGCGTTGCTCTTGGGTCCACTTTTTCAATTTTAGGATATTCCCCTTCTTATCCCTAGGGGGTTCAAGGCCTTCAACGAGGATGAACCAATCCTTTATGTTCATCATCAAGAATGTTTCCATTCTTGCTCTCCACGCCGGAAAATCTTCTGGATCATATGGAGGTGGAGTATTGATATCCCATCCAAGCTTGTCTTGGAATTCCATCTTCACCCTCTAGCCTTTTGTCTTATCTCCCGGCGGTTAGTCCGTAGAAGAGCCCCGGGCTCTGATACCACTTGTTAGGGATCGTTTGGAACGGCTAGAGGGGGGTGAATAGCGTCAATGTAATTCTTTCGCGTTCGTGTCTACAATTTTGTTAGCGCAGCGGAATATAGATATAATACAATAACGAAATGGACAAGCACACACAAAGACACGAAGATTTAACATGGTTCGGAACCGCACGGTTCCTACTCTACGGATCGGATTCGTACGAACCCTAGCGATGCAAATCACACACCACTATAATAATAACTCCTTCTCAGAACAATCCGGAGGCGGAGAAACCTCGTATAATTAATCTTACAACAATAAGATACTAATACAAGCAATTATAATAATGAAATACAATGCAAGTAAAGGAAACTACTTTACAATTGCCTTTGGATTGCTTGGTTGCTTGAAATCACCTTGGAGACTCTAATTTGCAATAGCAAATCGCTCCAAAACCCTCAAGAAAACCGATGCAAATTTCCTCCATCACGAGCTCCTTTTATAGCTTCAACCTGTGCTGGAAAAAGTCGATCAATCGACTGATCGGGACCATCAGTCGACTGATGCCACTGTTGTCGTGAGACAACGGCTAGATCCACGCTGGATAAGTCCAACAGATCTACCATCAGTCGACTGATTGTGACCATCAGTCGACTGATGGAGTCCTCACTCGACCAATCGAGTCTCGACTCCATTCTGTGGCCGATTTCTCGAGCACACCGATCGATCACACGATCACGATCGGCTGAGCATCACGATCGGTCACCTCCTGGCGATCCCATTTCTCATAGTCAAACCCTAGTTGACTCGGTCGGTCGCCATATGACACTAACATGAGGTTTTAACCCAAGTATGGTGCCCCCATACTTGCTAGACCACCCTTAGCCTAGACCTAAACCTTCTAGCCACCTCGATCAGCCTCACGCCCCTCGGATCCCTCCAAGTCATCCATGACTTGTTCATCCATCGCGCTAGCCTTCAGGTGCTTCTATCGGCTATGTCATGCTAACGGTGTCTACACCGCCAAGGCACATTGGACTTACGTCGTCAAGACTCCGCTTGGACTTTACGCCGCCAACCATTGGTCTTATGCTGCCAAGACTCCCGCTTGGACTTTACGCAGCCAATATCAAACCCCTTGAACTTCTCATGCCAAGACTCAAACTTGGACTTTCCCTTGCCAACCCATGTTGGACTTCTCATGCCAAGACCATGCTTGGACTTTCCTTGCCAACCCATGTTGGACTTTCCATGCCAAGTACTCAAGACTTGGACTTTACCTTGCCAAGACTCATGCTTGGACTTTCCATTTACCAAGACTCATGCTTGGACTTTTCTCAAATGCCAAGTGTCCCACTTGGACTTCCCATGCCAAGTACCCATGACTTGGACTTTCCCATGACAATTACATTGTCATATGTTTTTGTCGAAACATCAAAATATCACTCGAGTCAAACTCGAGTCCTGGTCAATCGTGACCTGGGCCGATTGCACCAACACTTTATTGATGCCTTCTCCTCGCCGTCGGCCACCCACCAGCTGTCGGCAACTCCTCCGGCCATCCTCCATTGGCCACCGATAACCAAGGAGCAGCCAACCATTGATTGGACGGCCATATCTTCCACCAAACAAGCTGTCCAGATTCTGGACAGCTTGTTCTCCTCTTTGTGGAGAGGTCATTTGGTCGGTATTTTGTGCTCCGATAGCGATCTATTTGTCGGGGATTGGTTCTCCGGCAATCCTCATAGGTGGAGGGTTGAGTTTTTGTCAATCGGTGGACAAAAACCACTTCCGAGAAGCGAGTTTGCAAAACTCAATTTTTGGATCTGAATTTTTTATTCGGATTGTGATTGTCTCTCAGATCACATTGTCTTCGACTAGAGACTAGTGACTTTTGCGAAGACGAGGCTCGTGGCTTTGTGAAGCCATCCCGATGATATTCGGTGTGGATACGGATAGAGCCGATTCTAGCGAGAGTCGCTCCGATTGATGTCTTTCCCACTGCACGTGACATGTTAGGTATAACTAGCGTAATTTCCTTTATTGCAAAATTTGAAATTGCGATTATGTCTACACATATTGTACTATATATGCGTGTGGTGTGTGTGTTGTAATAAATTAGATTTATTGCTTTTTATTTCTTTCGCTGCGCATATATTTATGAAACATGTTCGAACACACACTCACCGCTGTGCCAGAAACCCAACTACTAGTATATAAAATGAGGGGAGGACACAAAGCCTAGTAATCAATGAACTCCCAAGTGCTCTTGCTCTTCGGCCATTATTCTTCATGCTACAACACTACTCCGACCATGTATCCTCTACTATTTATTATCAATATATTATTATTATTATTATTATTATTATTATTATTATTATTATTTTGTACTTAATTTGTATAAAGACCGGTAAGGTTGTTACCGACTTTATCATCTTTGTAATCATCTAGTCTCTTACCTCTAATGAGGAAGAGACTTTTAGTGATTGCCCTTCGAAGGCGATCAAGGATCGCAGGGTCTTGGACTAGCAACCGGTAAGTTGTGAACCAAGTAAATCCTTTTGTATCTTGTGTCATGTGTTTTTTATTTTCCATTACAAGTTTTTTGGTTTTAATAATGAAAAGAAAAGATTTTCGAACGCTATTCACCCCCCTCCCCGGCCATAGTATTTTTCGGTCCTACATATGCTCCTTGCTCTTTTGACTTTGGGCACAGGCTTCCTTTGGCTTCTCATTGACTTTTGGTGGTACTTGCGTTTTCTTCTTGGTCAATTTTGGGTATTTAATCTTGTAATGCCCATGTTCCCTACACTCAAAACACATGATTTTATTTTTATTATTATTAATTGTGCTTGAGTTACCTAGGGAGGAATGGTGGACTTGTTCTTCACTTCTCCCGGATGTTGACACTTCTTCTTGTTCTTGCTCCGACATTGAGGAAGGTCTCTCCTCCCTCTTAATTCTTGAAGTGGAGACTTCTTCTACCTTCTCTTCTTCTTCTTCTTCTTCTTCAGATGTTGAGCATCTTTCAACCTCCAATTCTACATGCTCTTGAGATGATGATGAGCATTCTTCTTCGGTTGTTGAGGATCTATCAACTTTCGAATCCTCAAGAACTTGTGATGATGAACAATCCTCCTCGGATTCCTTGAATTCTTCTTCACTTAGGGGCATTGAGGGGTTCTCGTGGAACTTGATCAACTTGTTCCATAGCTTCTTTGCATCTTTATAATTTCCTAGTCTACAAAAAATGTCATCAGGTATCAAATTTACCAATATTTTAGTTACCTTGACAGTTGTCTCGAATTTTTGTCATTGCTCCTCGGTCCACCTCTTCATTTTGAAGATTTCTCCCTTCTTTCCCCTTAGTGCATCGAATAACAGCAAACCAATTTTTGATATTGGACATTAGGAAATATTTCATCCTATCTTTCCAGTACGCGAAATCTTTGTCGTTGAAGGCGAGTGGAATCGTGATGTCGTCGCCCAATCTCTCGTATAGATCCATCTTCCTGTAGCGCTTCTCTCATAGTTGTGAATCCGATGAAGAGCGACCCGCTCTGATACCAATTGTAGATGATCCATTGACCGATATGGTCACACTAGAGGGGGTGAATAGCGACTCACCGATTTCATTTGTATGCTCGTCTACAAATAGTTTGTATGAAGGAAAAATACAAGCATACACAAGAACAAACACAAAAATAATTACGCACGCAATACACAAGGCAATTTTACGTGGTTCGGAACTAGGGTTCATACTCCATAGTCGAGATCTAGTGATGCACACCACCACTATAACTTCTCCTTCTCGACAACATATTGAAGGTGGAGAAACCTCATATAAGAATCTTACAGCAATAATAATAAGCAAAACAAATACAAGCATATAACTGAAATGAAAGAAACAACACTTTACACAAGTGAGCTTTTGAATGTTGGAGCTTTTGGTTTCTTTAGGATGTCTTGAAGGTCTGAAATCGCAGCAGTAACTCCCCCTCAAATCTTCTAGAATCGGCATCTTCAAATGTCCCCGTTGAGCTCCTTTTAAACCACACATCGAGCTGATTTTCGCCTAGCAGTCGACTGACCTTACCCACCAATCGACTGCCCACACATCCATTGTCTCACAACAGACTTGACCAGTCGACTTCCCTTACCAAAAGTTGACTGCTAAGCCACCAATCGACTGCCTAGTTGACTACCAGAGCTTCTATGCCCTTGCACTCAATACCAGTCGATTGTCCATTATAGCAGTCGACTGCTCAAGGCCAGTCAACTACCCAAGCTAAACTCAGGTTTCACGAGTCTCACAACATGACTTTGTTGACCCATTCAGCCAATCAACTGGGTTATAACCCCAATCAACTGCTCGAGTCAACTAGGCCTTCCTGAGTGTCCAATACTCAACCAGTCGACTGACCCAATGTCCCAGTCAATTGGTAAACCTCAACCAAGAGGTTTAACCCAAGTCTGATCCTCTCATACTTGATAATCACCCATAGCCTAGACATAAGCCTTCTAGCCACCTCCATTAGCCTCACGCCTATCGGATCCCTCTAAGTCCTCCACGACTCGTTCACCCATTGTGCTAGCCTTTAAGTGCTTCTATCGGTATGTCATGCTAACCGGGTGCCCTTAGCCTAGACCTCGGCCTTCTAGCTACTCCAATCAGCATCATGCCTCTTGGATCCCTTGAGTTCACGACTCTTCATCCTCACTCTAGCCTTCAAGTGCTTCCGTCAACCTAGTCATGCTAACCGAGTTTATCTTTTCCAAAGTTCACTTGGACTTTATGCCACTAAGACTACACACTTGGACTTACACTGCCAAGACTTCACTGTTGGATTTTTTCTTTGTCAAGTATCCAGACTTGGACTTTCCTTGCCAACACCATGTTGGACTATCATGCCAAGATCATTCTTGGACTTTCCATGTCAAGTACCCATGACTTGGGCTTTCCAATCGCCAAGACTCATGCTTGGACTTTCATTGCCAAGTACCCATGATTTGGACTTTCCCATGACAATCACATTGTCAATTCATTTTTCAAATATCAAAACACTACTTGAGTCTTACTTGAGTCCGGTCAATCGTGACCCGGGCCGATTGCAACAACATGGAGGTCGTCTCAAACCATGGTAGTTTGTTAGGGTTTCAAGAAGGGGGAGTCATATGTAGAGGATGACAAGGAAATGGAAATACCACATACTCGAATATAAAGGTGGAGGACTAAAAAAAGATGACGAAACTTGTGGTGACTAGGGAGGGAGGTGCCTACTGTATATGATAACTGAGTAGGGTGAGGAATTTGAAACTTGGGGAAGATGACGAGGGTCACGATAAAAGTGGGGAGCATTGGAGGTTCATGTGTTAAAATACCCTATCTAAGAATGTAAATGGGTCGGGCCCACTAGTAGGGCATTGGGATATTCCATTCCACCTCAACAAAATGGAAAGTTCAATTATCGCGGCTCAAGGGTAAAGGATGCCCGTGAATAGACATTAATCGTCTGAGTCATCGGCAAGCTAGAAGAAAGGCACAATGTCTAAGGAGTGAATAAGGAATAAAGGAGTATACTCACGTTACTAACATCAGATAAAATGATTAGTCTGACTATTTTGGAAGGGTGGCTAATGATACTGTAATAATATGTTTGAGGGAAGTAACTCGGAGGGTAGACCGAGTGTTGAACTGGGAGAGAAGTAACTCGAAGAGTGGATCGAGTGCTGAGCCGGGGAAGAATAGCTTGGGAAAAAGGTGAAGAGCTGAGTCGGGAAAGGAAAACTTGGGAAGCAAGGTCGAGTCAAGAAGTTAGCAGCTCAAGAAGCTAGTGGAAAGCTGAGTCCGGAGGGTCATAACTCGGGGAGCTGGGCCAAGTCAAAAAGAGAGCAACTCGAGAAGTAGGGGAAAGCCGAGTCGGGAAGATAGTGGTGTTGGTGCAATCGGCCCAGGTCACGATTGACCAGACTCAAGTTTGACTCAAGTGATATTTTGATGTTTGACATAGTATGTTTGACATTGATGTTTGACATTGATGCCGGTTGATATGTTTTGGGGAGATTGTTTATACAATCGACCCGGGTTATGATTAACCGAACTCGAGTTTGACTCGAGGGAGAATTTGATGGTTGACTAGGGTTGACCATGCGATTATGGGAAAGTCCAAGTGGGACACTTGGCATTTGGGAAAGTCCAAGTCTTGAGTACTTGGCACAAGGGAAGTCCAAGCATGGGTCTTGGCATGGAAAGTCCAACATGAGTTGGCAAGGAAAAGTCCAAGCATGGGTCTTGGCATGGAAAGTCCAACATGGGTTGGCAAGGGAAAGTCCAAGATTGAGTCTTGGCACTTGAGAAGTCCAAGGGGTTGATATTGGCGGCGTAAAGTCCAAGGGTGAAGTCTTGGTAGCATAAGTCGAATGGTTGGCGGCGTAAAGTCCAAGCGGAGTCATGGCGGCATAAGTCCAATGTGCCTTGGCGGTGTAGACACCGTTAGCATGACATAGTCGATGGAAGCACCTGAAGGCTAGCGCGATGGATGAACAAGTCGCTAGAGGCTTAGGTCTAGGCTAAGGGTGGTCTAGCAAGTATGGGGGAACCATACTTGGGCTAAAACCTCATGTTTGAGGTGTGCCAGTCGACTGATGTCATGTGGCAGTCGACTGGCCTGAGTCAACTAGGGTTTGACTGCGGGAATTGCCCTAGCGATCATTGCCATAGATGAAGCGGTCGGTGATGGTGAGCGATCGGCCGATCTTGTGATCGATCGTGATGCTCGGTGGAGTCAGCATGGAGTCTGATCGAGAATGATGATCGGTGAGTGATCGGCGATCGTGATGTATATCGATCGGTGATGTCCTAGCCGTTGGACTTTTCCAGCGTGGATTACCGTTGTCTCACGCAACGGTGTGATCGATCGTGATGGTCCCGCGGTCGGTGATCGACTTTTTCGGCCTGAGTTGAAGCTATAAAAGGAGCTCGTGATGGAGAAAAATTGATCCTGTTCTTGAGAGATATTGGGGCGATTTGTTGCTGCAAATCAGGTCTTCAAGTGCAAGCAAGCAACCAAGCATTCAAGCAATCAAAAACAAGTGTTGTAAAGTTTTTTCTTTACTTGTCTTTCATATTTGCATTGTATATTGCTTGTATTTCGTTCTTGCTGTTGTAAGATCGTTTGTACGAGGTTTCTCCACCTCCGACTTGTGTCGAGAAGGAGTTATTGTGATTAGTAGTGCGTGTTTGCATTGTTAGGGCTTTTAGAGCCCGATCCTTGGAGTAGGAACCATTCTATTCCAAACCACATTAAATACTTGCGTATTTGTGTTTGTCTATTTTATATTGCTTAATTATTATTCCGCTGTGGGCTAACGAAGTTTGTAGACAAACACACGAAAGAATTCCATCACGCACTAGCTCAATGCTATTCACCCCCCTCTAGCGGCCTCAAATTTCTTACAATTGGTATCAGAGCCCGGGGCTCTTCTACGGATTAACCTCCGAGAGCTAAAGAAGCTAGAGGGAAGATGGAATTCCAAGACAAGCTTGGATGGGACATCAACACTCCACCGCTATATGATCGAGAAGACTTTTCGGCGTGGAGAACAAGAATGGAGACATTCTTGATGATGGATATAGAGGATTGGTTCATCCTCGTAGAAGGCTTTGAACCTCCTCGGGATAAGAACGGAAACGTCTTGAAATTGAAGAAGTGGACACAAGAGCAACGTCTCAAGTTCAAGACCGAAGTCAAGGTATCAAAACTTTTAGAAGATTTGATACCTAATGATATTTTGTCTAGTTTAGGTGAATTTCAAGATGCCAAGGAGCTATGAGACAAATTGGCCAAGTTCCATGAGAAGCCTCACTTGGCACAAGTAGAAGAAGAAGAATCTTCATCGGCTCTAGAAGAGGAAGAAGTCGAGGAAGAATCATCATCATCTTCACAAGCGAGTGAGGACTCAGAAGTTGAGAAGGAATCAACTTCCGGATTGGTGGAAGAAGAGGAGACCTCCACCTCTAGGATTGAGGGGGAGGAGATTAGAGCATCTACACCGGAGCAATCTCAAGAAGAATCATCTACATCTGGTAGAGGAGAAGAACAAGCTCAAGAGAACCTCACCACCACCCTAGATAACTCAAGCATGTCAATTAATAACAAAATTCATATAATATGCTTTGAGTGTAGGGAATCCGGACACTACAAGAGTAAATGTCCAAAAAGGGTTAAGAAAGCTCCTCTGACACCAAAAGTCAATGAAAAAGTCAAGGATGTCGGCGTCCCCACCAAGAAGAGCAAGGAGCACGTGGTGTGCTTCAAATGCCGACAACCGGGACACTATAGGAGTCAATGTCCTAGAAGAAATGAGGGAGCTTCACAAGTAGGGGGAGTCTCTAAGACTAACCCTAAGGTATATTTTCATAATGTTCATTCTTTAAATTCTAAGCAAAAGCATGCTAGAATTAATTTAAATAATTTTGCTATTACTCATGAATTAAAGCATGCTAGAAATGATAATTATGGTTGTCTAGAAGCTAAACATGTTGGTTTTAGGACTAAGGAGAAATCTAGAGATGATAACTCTAGACCTATTTCAAAGAAGGAGAAATTTGGGACTAATGTCCCTAGAAATGTCTTTCATAAGAAAACAATTAAGAAAATCGAAAACCATTTAGGCATCAATCCTAGTAAGGGTAGACATATGCCTAAAGAGAATGGTAATTCCCAAAAATCTAATCAAAAATCATTTGGGCAATTAGAGTTAGAAAATCAAGTCTTGACGTCAAGGCTTGAGAAATTGGAAAAGACTCTTGCAAATATGCAAAATCAATTTAAAAGGTCAAATTGTCAAACTCTAGGATCTAGAAGTCAACAAAAAGGGTATAAGAGGAAAGAATCATCTAGGAGATAAGGTTTGGGTCACAAGCCTATGTCTAAGAAAGTAATGCCTACTTATCACAATGTTCCATTTGATTATGGAACTAAACCTAAATCTAAGAAAACCAAAGTCTCTAGGGAAATTATCCCTAAGGCCAACCATAGTATGTTGTGCCTAGTGGCTAGGGTTTCTAAGAAATCTAAGGAAGCCACTAAGAAGGTTACTAGGGAGGCAATCCCTAAGGCTAACCATGGCAAGACCATAATGACCAAGGCTAACAAGCCTAGAAGGGTCATTAGAAAGGTATCTAGGGAAGTCATCCCTAAGGAATACCTAACTAATTCAATGTGCTCAAATAGATTTTGGGTTCCAAAGAGCGTGATTGATTCACGTTAAATGGGTTAGGATGTGCCAATTTTGATTAGATGGGTAGTTAACTCAACCATAGCAAAGTTGACATTTTAGGTTATTTTCAAGGTTATGGATACCTTGAAAATAGGTTTGATCTTATATCCTAAAAGATTTTAGGATGTGCCAATACATTTTTGGAATCATGAAAAATCAATAAAATTGACACAATCTAGATTTAGAGGTTATAGTTTGTCATTTTGGATTTTGGCACACTTTGGAAATTTAAGGTTTAGAAGTTACATCAAGAGTGGTACTCAAGTGCTACACACCTTGATGTCTTACACTTACCATGTTTCATGTGTTTTACCATATGTTTGCATGGAAGGAATGTCTAGGGTGGATTGCATCTCACAAAACAAGTCTTTTACCTTGATTGTGTATTTCAACACTTAGAAAGGGTGAGATGTTAGGATTTTGAAACCATTGGATGCTAATGTTTGCTAAAATGAAATAAAATACCAAAATACATTAACTAATACATGAATATAAGCATAACATTAATATATTCGACATACAAGATTAAACATGAGAAAATGAAACAAGTTGGATAAAGAAGTCGAGATTTTCTGAAATACAGATCTGGAAATCAGATATCAGTCGACTGTTACAACTGTAGCACGATACGGTGAGTCCGACAGTCGAGTGTTGTTTCCAGGACTCGATTGTTTTGTACATCGATCGCTGATCAATACATCGATGATGATGGTAATTCATCGAGGCGTATGAAGGATCATCGATCACGAGTGGCTCGAGCGATCAGTGATGATCGCATCGATCGGTGATGTTCGTAGCTCGATACAGAATGCTCAACAGTCGAGTGCTAAGCCGAAGCAGTCAACTGCCGATTTAGTAAAATCGCTCATAAGCCGCAATCAGTCGACTAATGTTGCACATCAGTCGACTAGTGTCGCGATTTTATAACGCCGAACTGCTAGGGTTCGGCGTCTTCACGCTTGATATCTCTCGTCTTCTTCCTCTTCTCCGATCGTCACCGCTTTCTCCGACCAGTTCTTCCTACCGCGCCGGCCACCTAAGCCCTAGGTTTGACAGCCAACTCCTCCATTCACGTTTTTAGCATCTCACAGCCCTAATCTATTCATCTCCAGTGATTTTTCTTGTGATTAGGGTTCCGGCGAAACCTCTGCTCCGGCACTCTCTTTAGTAGTGTCTTAGTACCTTCTCTTCATCATCCTCAATGGCACCAAAGTATAACTTTTTACTCTTTTAAAACCCTAATTTTTCGTTATAACTCATTGTGATCTAATCCTATATCTATGTCTTTGCATTTTATTCCACTACATTGCATTCATATATACAATCATGTAGGAACGACCCGACTGAGGTCGCATCACGATTGTACCCACCCATGTTGGTTAGGTACATCGATATCGATTTCTTTAGGCATTATTGTGGCGATATCATGGAGATTTTAGCATATTATCAACTCATGACAGTAGCTCTTTGCACTCATGCCATAAATGATGATCTCCTTAAGGAGTTCTATCAAAACTTAAGGAAGATAGACGATGGTCCTACCTACACTACTCGGGTTGCAAAACATGACTTAGAGTTCACTCCTGCAATATTACAAGAGTTTCTTGAGTGTAGTCCATCGGATGATACTTTCATCTTCTATCCCAGCTTTGATGCCCCTCTTCCTGAGCCTTTTGATCATATTTCTTTAGACTCCATGCATGAGGACATTTTTCACCATCCTCGCCCTCCAGCTCATAATCTATTTTCTATTACTGAGTTATCTACCCATGATAATGTACTTTACAAAGTCATTGTTGGGTGTTTTCTCCCTATCGTGACTCAGGGTCTGGCCAAGATTCGGCCTCCCCATCTTTTTCTTATGTATGTCATGTGTCATAGATTAGATATAAGTATTGCATTGAACATGTTTCATTGCATTGTACATTTCATATCCCCTGTGCAAGGGAAAGTGCATATGCCTTTTGGTCATATCATCACTGCATGACTAGAGTCTATAGGCATTAACATTAACAGGGGATCTCTGAGGGCGCTTTCCAAGGTTTACGACTGTATATCAGTTTGTAACTTCTCATTGGCAAAG
Source organism: Wurfbainia villosa (assembly GCA_025175895.1). Lineage (NCBI taxonomy): Eukaryota > Viridiplantae > Streptophyta > Magnoliopsida > Zingiberales > Zingiberaceae > Wurfbainia > Wurfbainia villosa. The sequence continues at coordinate 111,142,543 of CM045996.1, forward strand.
CTGTGGATCGGACATGGGTAGATGGAGCTGGTACCTCGACCTCCACCCAGGCCACGTGGGGAGCCACCTCTAGTACTGGGAGAGCCTGAAGAACGATATGAGGATCTAACTGTTGCTGACGAGGAGGACCAGATGCCAGCAAATGCATCAGTAGCAAGTCCTTCAGATCGGATTGCCCAACTGGAGTCCAGCTTCCAGGATTATCAGCAGATGATGGACTCCCGACTAGCAAAGATTATATCAGGGCAATCCTACATGAATGAGCACCTCACTCAAATGGAGGAGCGCTACACTCGGATTGAGGAGTCACAGAGCCGCATTGAGCAGCGTCAGCTCGACATGTACGAGATGATGCGAGCCTAGACCTTGAGTTAGCAGCCACCTTCGCCTCCACCTTCCGCAGAGGACTAGCGATCTAGGATGTTTAGCGATATAGGATGTTTAGCGATATAGGATGTCTTTTTGTTTGAACATTTCACATTTTGGATGTAAAAAACTTGAAGTTTTTTAATGAAATATTTGTTTCTAAAAATTATTGTTGTTGTCTGATTGTATGTTTGGTTGAAATGTGCTTGTTTGTGTAAGCTTGCTATGTCATGGCATTTAATTCCGTTTTCTCATATAACATGTCATGCTGTTGATTAGAATTTTTGTAGATGTCATGATCACATTTTTAAAAGCTTATTGATATATCATGACATCATAATCATTGGCTATGCGTTATTAGTGTTATCATTCATGCCATGATCATTCATGCATTTATCTTGATTAAAATTGATTTAAGGAAAAATGACATGACTTGGAGTCCCATTTATAAGGGAATCAAGTAGGGTTGCCTAGAAAATGCATGAGGCCATAATAATCCTAACTCCACATCTCACATCTAAATTGACATGTATATGTGTGTATACACCTTAGATAACATGTGAGGTGTTAGGATAATAAGTTAGGTTCAAGGTGCATAGGTAGTGCATCTAGATGAACTCAAACTTATTTCAATCATCACTAAGAATCATGAGGAAAGCTAATATACAAGTTATGTATATCTAGTCAATAATCCATGGTTCAAAATAGATTTTCAAAAACATTTTAAAATCACTTTAGAAAACCTTGGTGAAGTCTATCTTTTGATAGCAATCATCATTGTAGAAGTTGATACAAAGTAGATCGAAAACTTTAAAGTTTTAATATTTTTTGAACTTTGTATCAATCTCCTATTTTAATGGTTAAAATATTTTTCCAAGATTTTTCACCGATTGTATGTGTGATAAGTATTATACATGTGAAATTTCATGATTTTTCAAGCTATATATATTTAGTTATAATTTTTCAAAGTTGGAGTCTGATAACTAAAAATAGGTTTTTTCAGTTATCAGTCGACTGCCTCTACAGGGCAGTCGACTGATGGGTAGCGGCTGGAACTGTCCTGGCACAGTATCACTCGACTGCTGCTCGGTGCCAGTCGACTGATGGGCACATCAGTCGACTGGTTTCTATAGGACTCGACTGATAGTCTGATTTCGGGATAAACAAGATTATTTAATCCGATTTCAGCTACGGTTAAAGTCCCTAATCACTCCTAACCCTAGGATATGCTTTTGGGAGCATTATAAAGGGTGAAAATCCATTAGATATGGATTAGGAGAGTTGTTTAGGGTTTGTATCAAATTTAAGGTGTTGGAAAGTTCAATGTTGAATTTCTAACCTTATCTTTGATGGTTTAGAGTTCCTATTGGCTTAGGGACTTCCCAAAGACATTGTTGGTGCAATGGTCAAGGGGGAGTAAACCTTTAGGGGGAGGTATCCATCATGGGATGATGGATGGTATTTTTCCTCATGGGAAGGAAAAATGAGATTTTGAGATACCCAATTTGGAAGTTGGGAGAGTGAATAGGATTGCCTCTATTGAGTGATATGGGACTTATCACTAGGAAGATGGTAGACATACTAGATATTTTTGGACCAAGGGGGAGATTGTAAGATCTCATTGGGACATGAGACATTTACCTCCTTGGAGAGAAGACCTTTTTGATGTATCTCAAAAAGGGGGAGAAGGTTAAATTACCAATTTAGAAAATTGGTAAGAGAATTTGAGTTAGGGGTCAAACTCAATGTTTGTTTTGTCAAACATCAAAAAGGGGGAGATTGTTGGAGTAATTGGCCCAGGTCACGATTGACCTGACTCGAGTTTGACTCGAGTGATGTTTTGATGTTTGACATAGTATGTTTGACATTGATGTCGGTTGATATGTTTTGGGGTGATTGTTTATAAAATCGACACAGGTTATGATTAACCGAACTCGAGTTTGACTCGAGGGAGAATTTGATAGTTGACTAGGGTTGACCATGCGATTATGGGAAAGTCCAAGTCTTGAGTACTTGGGACAAGGGAAGTCCAAGCATGGGTCTTGGCATGGAAAGTCCAACATGAGTTGGCAAGGAAAAGTCCAAGCATGGGTCTTGGCATGGAAAGTCCAACATGGGTTGGCAAGGGAAAGTCCAAGCTTGAGTCTTGACACTTGAGAAGTCCAAGGGGTTGATATTGGCGGCGTAAAGTCCAAGGGTGAAGTCTTGGCAGCATAAGTCCAATGGTTGGTAGCATAAAGTCCAAACGGAGTCTTGGCGGTGTAAGTCCAATGTGCCTTGGCGGTGTAGACACCGTTAGCATGACATAGCCGATGAAAGCACCTGAAGGCTAGCGCGATGGATGAACAAGTCATGGATGACTTGGAGGAATCCGAGAGGCGTGAGGCTGATGGAGGTGGCTAGAAGACTTAGGTCTAGGCTAAGGGTGGTCTAGCAAGTATGGGAGAATCATACTTGGGCAAAAACCTCATGTTTGAGGTGTGCCAGTCGACTGGTGTCATGTGGCAGTCGACTGGACTGAGTCAACTAGGGTTTGACTGTGAGAATTGCTCTAGCAGTCGACTGCCATAGGTGGGCAGTCGACTGATGGGCTGAGCAGTCGACTGATCTTGTGATCAGTTGACTGGTGCTCGTGAAATCGGGCACAGAATAGAGTCGAGACTCGACGGGTCGAGTGAAGGCTCCATCAGTCGACTGATGGGTATCATCAGTCGACTGATGATGGATTCGTTGGACTTATCCAACGTGGATCTAGTCGTTGTCTCACGACAACAGTGGCATCAGTCGACTGATGGTCCCGACTAGTCAACTGATCGACTTTTTCCAGCACAGGTTGAAACTATAAAAGGAGCTCGTGATGGAGAAAAAATGATCCGGTTCTTGAGAGCTATTGAGGCGATTTGTTGCTGCAAATCAGGTCTTCAAGTGCAAGCAAGCAACCAAGCATTCAAGCAATCAAAAATAAGTGTTGTAAAGTTTTTTCTTTACTTGTCTTTCATATTTGCATTGTATATTGCTTGTATTTCGTTCTTGCTGTTGTAAGATCGTTTGTACGAGGTTTCTCCACCTCCGACTTGTGTCGAGAAGGAGTTATTGTGATTAGTAGTGCATGTTTGCATTGTTAGGGCTTTTAGAGCCCGATCCGTGGAGTAGGAACTATTCGATTCCGAACCATGTTAAATACTTGCGTATTTGTGTTTGTCTATTTCGTATTGCTTAATTATTATTCCACTGCGGGCTAACGAAGTTTGTAGACGAACACACGAAAGAATTCCATCACACACTAGCTCGACGCTATTCACCCCCCCCTCTCGCGGCCTCAAATTCCTTACAAGTGGTTCGAGAGACATAGCCAAATTGGAAGGCCAACGACTCGAGAAATGAGCAGGGCATGGAGTTAAGAAAGAACAACTCAGGAAGCGGACAGGATGCCGAGTCGAGGAGGAGCAGATTGGGAGAGGTGGAAGGCTGAGTCGGGAAAGAACAACTCAGGAAGCAAACGAGGTGCTGAGTCGAGGAGGAACAACTCTGGAGAAGAGTGAAGTATTGAGTTTGGAAGGAGCAGTTCAGGAAGTTGGCAGAGAGTCACCTGTTAGTTAACATGGGACCTCATGAAATATTCCCTTAAGGATTTGTCAGATTTCATTCATACACATCAGCATCTTTGGTAACGAATTGAGGATGCCTCATAGATCTCATAAAAGATTCCTTACAATGAGCATTCTCTAACGGCATAAGAGCATCATCATCTTGATTCGCGTGACCTTCCATGTGGATGGTGATCCTCAGAGTTTGTTATGCGACTTCTTGCCTAAACACTGGAAGGGATATGAAAGGAGAAGAGGGAGAATAAAGGGAGGGGGACACATTTTTCATTCTTCTAATATTTATTGTTTTCTCTATTACTGTGTTTTTACATTCATTACTGTCTTCTTCTTTTCTTCCTTATACAAGCTCTAATTTAAACATCGGAGGTCCGTCGTCGGATTAGTCGATGGGGGTTTAATGTGCATTAACTTTGGCACCATGCAAACAAGAAGAAGTTTACTATTGCAGTCGAAGAGAACCCCTCCTCGACGATCCAATCTTGAGGAGCAAAAAATCGGAACGGCATCATGGAGGTTATCCAACCAACATTGGAGACATCCAACTTGTGCATGCTAGAAAGAGCTTCAAAGGGATGTCAAAATTGTCTAACAAAGTCCCTCTAATATTTAAGTTATATAAAAGTGAAAATAAAAAATATATAAACAACACTAGAATGACATTCTGATTGCAAACCTCCTTTAGGATGCACCTAAATTTATAGGCGTAACTAAGTGGGAGGTCATGCCTAAGTATGACTTGTAGTGATAAAGAGACGTGTCTAAGTAGGACTTAGCTTTAGGGCACTATATTTAAATATGACCCAAGTTTTACAAGTACGAATGACATAGAGAGTCACATCCAATTATGGTCTACAATGTCGGTACTAAGCGGGATGAGAGGTCACTCCAAAGAATGGCCATGTGAGCAACATCAAGAGCCCGGAACAAAGAGTTCAAGGGACTCGAAGAAGAGAGCTTAGAGTACTTGAAGGGTAGAGCACATAGCATTAAAAGGAAGTGGACAGAGACTTTGAGCTAGAGGGCTCGGATTGAAGAACTCAAGTTGGAAAGCTCTTGCTATAAAGGTTAGACATAACATGTCAAAATGAATATCTCTAAAAGATTCAACTCAAGAGGTAAACCTCTAGGGATGATGTGTCGACTCATTTTAGGAGGTTGATCCTATGGTCAGGATATTCAATCTTGTGATGCTAATGTGCTAATTTAGGATGAGGTTATTACTAGAGATGGATATTGATATGGGAAATATTGACCTGTACAAGAAAACAAGGGCTCGATCCGATTGTCAAAGATAAAAAGGATTCCTAGGATAAGCGGATCTTCTTCAGTTGAGAAAAAAAGGAGGCGACCGGTGGATTTTCTGAGAGAGGCGACTTCATTTGTCAAGGTGATCTCCGCTTTCTCTAGGGGGACTACTTCGTTTTTCAAGAAGAGAGGAAGACTTCGATCTACCTCCGCTACCTTCTTCACCGGGGAGGAATTCCTAGGTTTCCCCTTTAATGGCTTTCCTCTTCGTTCATTCCGGCTCTCGAAGGGTCTCAATCTTGGCGACGTCGCAAGAGAAGTGGATCTTCTTCATATTATTTTTTTTTTATTTACAAGTGGTATCTAGGCAATTGGTACCAACTAATTCACTTGGCGATCGGCTCCGTCCCAAGGTCTTCAACAAGAGTCTCCATCGATCAACAAGGATAAATCAGAAAGATGCATTGACATCTACAGTCCGACTCGGACAGATGTCCCGACTCAGAGTCGATCAGCGCAATTATTACACACCCTAGACATTAAATCCAGCGGGATACGTCCCGAAGGAATCGTACTCTGGATAACTGCGAAGAGAAGAATTGTAGTTACCAGTGCGCCGCGCCTCTGGTGGCGAAGTGGATCTTCTTCATCTTTGACGGGGAGGGGGATCGTGCCTCTCCTCTCTATCTCCTCCGATAGCATCTTTTCCTTCGGATTTCAGATACACGACCTCTCTTTCTTTCTTCTTCTCCCCTCAGAACCTAACCACATCCGGATGCTAGAGTTTCTTTCGAAGAGGATCGATGAGGGAGACCATCAGAATTCACATTGGCCAAGCCGGGATCCAGGTCGGCAATGCTTGTTGGGAGTTGTATTGCCCAAAGCACGCCATCCAACCTGATAGCATAATGCCCAGTGATAGCTCAGTTGGAGGGACTTCTTCCTTGCTGCATTGGTTACCAGAGCAAAGAGGCATCTAGCAGCTTGCCTCCCCGGAAGAGGATGCAGTGCTAGTTTGTGAAAGAAAATCAAGAAAATGGAGGTTTCTCAACACGCCAAATACTCCTGTGAACTCCGTGGGAAGTTGCAACAAAGATTAACCCAAGTGATGTTGTTTATATGATTGTTGCATCTTATTGGATCTGATTTGGGATCGTTACTCTTGGAAAGACTCTATGGCAAGAAATCAAAGCTTGGCTTCATCACCTATCCTTCTTCTAAATTGCTAATTATAGGATATGCATGGTGATTCTCAATTAATGTAGTGCATATTCATGATCTATAGGTAGTATAGTTAGCATCCAAGTGCAAGGGTATGTGTTCTTCCTATAACGGATGCTCACGTTGAAGAAGCGATTGAGCCAATCAAAGCTAAGCAAGTTATTGCAAGACCCATAAATGCAGGGACCGTTGGTGACCGCTAGATGAGAGGGTGAATAGTACGTACGTTGCGTCTTGATGGATTTCGATCGTGCTTAATTTTGATTGTTAGTACACAGCGGAATATAGAAATAATACAAACAAACACACAAGACAAACATAAATATATAAGATATAACATGGTTCGGAACCTCAAGGTTTCTACCTCATGGGTCGAGCTCAACGAGCTCTAGTGATGACAACACCACTAATAAAAATTCTTTCTCGACAACAAATCGGAGGTAGAGAAATCTCGTACAAAGATTATAACAGTAATACAAGGTAAAACAAGCAAATACAAAATGAATACAATAATTTATGTAAAGAAAATTTTACAAATACTCTTTTGAATGTTTGCTTGTTGATCGCTTGAACCGTACTTGAAGACCTTGATTTGCACTAGCAAATCGCCTCAAAAATGTCCAAGAAATCATTGTGGAAATTCCTCCCGTCGAGCTCCTTTTAAGTCTCCTCGCAACCTGGATTTCTGTCTAGCAATCGATTATCATAAGTCCCCAGTCGACTACCAACAGTATCGTTGTGAGACAACGACTTAATTCACGTCGGTATTCAAGCCAACAGTTACACTGGCAGTCGACTCCCATTATCCAGCAATCAACTGTCAGGGTTGTAGTCGATTGATCAGTCGGCTACCGAGCATTCTGCTCCCACAACCCAACCAGCAGTCGACTGTCATTCATGGTAGTCGACTGTCATCAGTCAACTGTCCAATTCTGGCAGTCGGTCACCAGGTCATTTCCTACAATCAAACACCAGTCGAGTCTGAGCAGTTTGACTGGTCATAATCTCAATCGACTGCCAAGAGTCAACTCGACTGTCAAGTGTCAAAACACTTGACTAATCAACTGATTCAAAGTCCCAATCAACTGATAACCTTAACTATGAGGTTTAACCTCATGTATAATGCCCTCATACTTGCTAGATCACCCTTAGCTTAGACCTAAGCCTTATAGTCACCTCTATTAGTCTTATGCCTATCAGATCCCTCCAAGTCATTCATGACTTGTTCATCAATACTCTAGCCTTCTGGTGCTTCCATTGACTATTGTCATGCTAAGCTGGTCTATACCACCAAGGCATATTGGGCTTACGCTATCAAGACTACCGCTTGGGCTTTACGCTGTCAATTATTGGACTTATGCTGCCAAGACTCCACTCTTGGACTTTACCCCGCCATTATCAACTCTTGAACTTTCTTTGACAACCCATGTTGAACTTTCCATTTGTCAAGACTCAAGCTTGGGTTTTCCCTTGCAAAGACTCATGCTTGGACTTTCCATTGCCAAGTATCCCACTTGGACTTTACATGCCAAGTACCCATGACTTGGACTTTCCATTGTCAAGTGTCCCCCTTGGACTTCTCCATCATATGGTCAACCTCGTGTCAACCATATAGTCAATCCAATGTCAAACAATGGTAAACTCCCTTGTCAAACATCAAAATTTTACTCGAGTCAAACTCGAGTCCGGTCAATCGTGACCTGGATCAATTGCACCAACAATCTTCTCCTTTTTGATGTTTGACAAAAACCACAAACACCTTTGAGTTAGGCCAACTAACTCAAATCTCCTTACTAATTCTCCCAAATTGATAATCTCCAAATTCTCTCATAACTTCTCCCATTAATTCTCCCTCTTTTTGATATACATAAAAAAGGTTCTCCCCAAAGAGGTCAATGTCTCATATCCCAATGAGATCTTACAATCTCCCACTTGGTCCAAAAACATCTTGGATGTCTTCACTCTTCCTAGTGATAAGTCTCATATCACTTAAGAGAGGCAATCCTACAAACTCTCCCAATTTTCAAATTGGACATCTCACATTCTCATTTCTCTCCCTCATGAGAAAGAATACATCCATCATCCCATGATGGATACCTCCCCCTAAAAGCTTGCTCCCCCTTGACAATTGTACCAACAATGTCCTTGGAGAGTCCCTAAGTCTATAGGAACACTAAACCATCAAAATTAAGATTAAAAGATCAGCCTTGAACTTTCACACACCTTAAAATTTGATACACACCCAAATAACTCTCCTAATCCATATCCAATAGATTTCCACCCTTTCTAATGCTTTCCAAAGCATATTCTAGGGTTATGAGCAGTTAGGGTAGCCTAATGATGTGGGTGAATCATGCTATGTTTTCACTACTTTATATATGTGCATTTTATCTCATTTCATATCCTAGACATGTATTTTATCATGATTAGCATATTTTGGAGGAAGAGACTGCTGTCAGGGTGTTTTTGTGTTAACAGGGCGAAGAAGAAGGGCGTATCAAAACAACACAGGCGTGCTCGGAATCGACACGCCTGTGTCATGAGAGCCAGCGCACAACACGCCTGAGTTCAAAGAGCAACACGCCGTCGCGGTGATTCAGCGGCAACACGCCCTATCACGACCACGACACGCTGAGTTCAAGAGCAACACGCCGTGCGGTGATTCCGGCGCCAACACGCCCTATGCAACGGCCGCGACCGCGATTCAACCGTAACACGCCTTGTGGAAACACGCGACACGGTGCCCTCATGTGGCATGGGCGTGTTGGCCTGATTTCAGCCTTCCTTTTCTGCGAGCAATCAGGATCTTCGTGGGAATCTATTGCCTTAAATTGAAGAGGAGGCAAGGCTATAAAAGAGAAGATATTCTAACCCTAGAGGAGGGCGGCGGATGGTCAAAGGAGGAGAGAAGGCGGCAAAGGGATCGAAACAGAGGAAGCAAAGAGAAGAGTCGGCAGAGGAGCGCGGATGGCATCGATTGTATTTTCTTTCTCTAGCAACTCTTGTCGGACTATGGAGTAGTGTCCTGTAATCTTAGGATGGGGAGTAGCCCTTTGACGATTCTGATGATGATATAATCTATACTACTTAAATTATTGTTTGTGTTGATTTGGTTTTCGTTGGATTCTTATTGACAAACCTAAGGAGCTAAGGGAAGTACCTAACAGTGAACCCAAGTTCCCAAACCCCGAACCAACTAGGGATAAACTCCTGTCAAGTAGCGGTAGCGTATCTACGAGGGCTTGCGGGGGTCTCGTGACAGGTCCCCTTAGCTGATTATGGTCCCGTGTGCAAACCTACCGTGAAAAAAAGGAAATTTGACTCTAGAGGAACTCTTATGGACTTAATGGATCTATCAAATCCAGTTTCTACCTAGTGACAGAGGTAAGAATAGGGAGGTTTGCGGGGGTCTCGTGACAGGTCCCCTTAGCTGATTATGATCCCCTATGCTCGAACACCGTGACAGGTAAATTGAATTTGATAGGTACAGTCAGCGTAGACCTCGAAAGGGGCCGTTGATTTACCTTAGGATAGGTTCCATCAAAACAAACTCTAATAGGGGTAGGAAAGAATCAAATCACCTTATAAATCATCGACGTGGTGAAACCCATATCCTGAGATTCTCCTCAACTATCGACTTTTAGCTCGTTCTTCTCATTCGTTGTTATTGACTGCTCAGTTTCTTTGCTTAAACCATACATTGATTTACTAGATAACTTGGTATCACGATCATTCGGTAATTGTTCCAATCCCTGTGGGATCGATATTTTTATTACTTGACGACAACCGTGCACTTGCGGAAAATAACACATCAAGTTTTTGGCGCCGTTGCCGGGGATTGGCACTCAATATTGAATTGAGCGTGATTTAGTTAATCTAGATTTCTGTTCTGAATTCTTGTTCTGAATATTGATTGTTCCTATTTTTCTTTTGTATCTATTCTGAATTCTTGTTTTGGGAGCCTCTCTTGTTGTTGCATGCACAGACTTAATAGGGAAATTCTCGATATTGATCCTGAGATAGAGAGAACTTTCCTTGCTAGAAGACGATTTCAGCAACCTCAGGAAAACAATCTGACCTCTGACATGGCTCACGCTAAAATAAACCTTTAAGGGATTATGCGGCACCTAGTACAAGGGATTGAGATCTATTATTAGAAGACACCCTATTTAAGCAAAAAATTTCGAATTAAAAACTGCGCTACTATCTATGGTCCAACAGCATCAATTCTGAGGAGCAACTACTGAAGATCCAAATCTGCACTTGGAAGTATTTTTGGAATTTTGCGAGACTTTGAAAGCTGAATGGAGCCTCAAGTGATGCTATTAGATTACGCTTGTTTCCTTTCTCATTGCGGGACAAAGCTAGAGCTTGGCTACACTCTCTTCCAGCAGATTGTATATCTACCTGGGATCAGCTGGAGCAAAGATTTTTAGACAAGTAGTTTCCACCCAAAGCGCAAGTCTTACGCCATCAAATCACTAATTTTGCGCAAAGGATGGAGAAACATTATTTGAAGCTTTGGGACAGATTTAAGGGATTACTACAACAATGCCCTCATCATGGGCTGGAGAAGTGGCTCATTGTGCATACTTTCTACAATGGAATCTCGTATGCTACTAAGGTTTCTCTTGATTCCTGCAGAGGAGCTCTTATGAACAAAACATTGGATGAAGCTTTTGAGATCATCGAGAATGTGGCAATGAATTCTCACCAATGGGCTCTGAGCGAGGATATCAAACTAAAATGCGAGTAAGTTTGAGGTAAGTACCATTGATCTACTCGGTCAAAAGTCGATGCATTAACTCAAAGCTCGAACATTTTAATGTATCGGTAGTAAACTCATCTAATGTCACTTGCGAGATGCGTGGTGTAACAGACACGTAGCGATGAACTGATCAAATCCTACACGCACCCATCGGAAGCCGATTGAGCAAGTTGATGCGTTGAATAATTTTAATCGAAGCCTAATGGTGGCAACCCTTACTCAAACACGCATAATCCCGGTTGGAGAAATCATCCCAACTTTTCAGTATAGAGCCCATCAAAATTCTTCCGACGAACAACTTTGGAGCACCTTCGGATTTCAGCCAGGACCCAAGTCGAGCTTAGAAAAGATGATGGACAATTTTATCACATGTCAGGGGAAGATAAATGATGAATTTCGGCAGCATGTTGTAGAATCAAATAGGCAACATCAAAATAATACCGAGGCAATCAAGCAGTTGGGAAGCAAGGTTGATAATTTGACTAATCACACAAGAATGCTGGAAAATCAAATTTCCCAAATTCACACCAAGATCAAGGACGCCCCGTGATTTCCGAAATTGAAGTAAACCCAGTAGAGCATTGTAATTCTATAAGTTTGAGAAGTGGAAGGATTTTAGAAGGAGACAGAGCTAAAACAAGCGGCCTCGACACGAGCGTGTCGGAGTTGGAAGATGACAAAGAAGACGCGGGTTGAACCGACACACTCGACCCGAGCGTGTTGAGCAACACGCTCGGAGGCCCACGAAGCGTGTCACCGACACACCCGTGTCGGGTCATTCCAGCAGAGACAACACGCCCGGTCATGCCAAACAACACACGTGTCGAATAGGGAACCAAGAACATATAAGCCCCTATCCCGCTCCCTCAAAGGTCGATTAAGGAAAAATTGGATGAACAATTTGGTAAGTTCCTTGACGTAATTAGGAAGCTAAATATCAATATACATTATATATAAGTTCTTCAACAAATGCATACATACTTCAAGTTCTTGAAGCATATATTAACAAACAAAAGAAAACTTGAGGAGCATGTAATTGGCTCTTCTTGAGGAGTGCAAAGGTCTTAATTAAGAACATGGTACCTCCCAAACTAAATGATCCGTAGCTTTTCTATACCTTGCATAATTAATGACTCAAATTTTGATAAGGCTTTTTGCGATTTGGGTGCCAGTGTCAATCTGATACCTCTTTCCATATGCAAGAAATTGGATTTGGGAAAAATGAAACTAACTACTATGGCCTTGCGGTTAATCGCTCGATTAGATATCCTTTGGGAATCTTAGAAGATGTACTACTACAGGTGGAAAATTTTATTATTCCTGTCGATTTTTTAGTGCTTGACATGGATGAAGACCCATGCTTTCCACTCATTTTGGGGAGACCTTTCTTGGCTACTGCAGGGGCAATGATAGATGTCAAGAACCACAAACTCTCACTTGCATTTGGAATCGACAAAATTGAATTCGACCTTTCAAAAGTCAAGTTAAACAGCCTTCTATTTTGATGTTTGTTGTAGGATTGATAGTTTCACCAATAGCACTAGAAGGAGCATCGTAACAAACTTATCTTAATAAGCTCGAAGGGGATTTTGAGGATAAAGAGTGGAGATTTCGATCACAACCTAACACCACAGAGTCTGGTTGAGGAGGAAGAGGCAGAGCACACTCCTCGAGCCATATCCCCAAAACTAGGGATAACCGAGGGTCAAGCTAACGACCTTAAACAAGCGCTTCTTGGGAGGCAACCCAAGCTATTTTCATTTTTAGTAATTTTATTTTATTTTATTTGATTTTGAGTTTTACATTTTTTTCAGGTTTACAGGACACGACATGATAAACGTGCCACTGCGTGCCAAATTGACACGACCCTCCTATGCCGAACGACACAGGCGTGTTGTTGGTACCCGAAGACAACATAGGCAGTGGCGTGACTAGCACGCCTGTCGCACACTTCTCAACACTAGGCACGCTGGCCGGATCGACACGCCACGAGGGACGGAACACGCCCATGTCGCACCTAAACGGGTCGGGTATTTGCATTGAAAGCACGGCGGTCTCCCTCTCAAGCGAGGAGCAAACTCATTGCTCTCCAATTCCAACGCCATGAGCAAGCGAGTGAAGACAAGAGGAGGAGCTTCTTCCTCTACGCAAAGGACAAGGGGAAAAGAAAAGCTCAGGATTTGGGTAACGAACCTCCTCCGACCTCTAGCCATCCTTATGGAATTGTTTTTAGGTATTATATTATGAAGACTAAATTGATAAGCTTGAAAAGAGGAAGTTAGTATCTATGAGAACTATAGACTTCTACGTTGACCACCTTAGGGTTAAGAGATGACATAACTTGGTTAACAAATAGGATAGGGTACAGAGTTTATCACACACCATCACCTTACTTACCTAGTATCACTCTTGAATTCCTTAGCTCCTGTCCATTTGAAATCTTGAGAAAAGATTGTGAGGAAGGAAAAATAAAATTTAGATTAATAAACCATGAATTTACCCTTTCTCTAAGTGATTTTAATATGATATTTGATTTTCCTAGCGGAGGGGAGAGGCAAATTCATAGACATTTTATTGATCATCAATATTGGAGATTAATTTCTGATGACCCTCGCCCTTACGATGCATCTAGATCTAAATCATTTAACATCCCTAATCCTACTTCCCGTTATCTCCTTAGATTCATGGCTAATACAATCTCAGGGAGATATGATAGTCTTGAGGGTGGCTAGGCGAGTGAGTTACAATTTCTATGGGCCATGCTAAATGAAGTTAAGATTGATTAGAGCCCATATGGTTAGGCATTTAGTTAAGGTTAGTAATAGCCCATCTGGAGTCATAGTCATAGGGGGTATTATCACTAGGATTGTTGTAGCCTTAGGATGTGATTTGGATGACCTTGAATATTGTCCTGCTAGCCCTAGATTGGATTTGGATGCTTGTATAAATATGAAGATGATTGAGGCATGTGACGAGGGATATCGTTTGGTGTTAAGAAATGGAATTAAAATCCCTCTTCCAGACCCCGAGCGGATGGTATGCACGTAATTCATCCAATTGGCTTTTTAGAGATGTTCAGAACCCTTTCCTACCCCCAGCCCATGCTCCATCACCCCGCTAGGGAGCCATCTCACATAGCCCCGAGCCATCACATTCGACTCAACCCCACGGTTTCCTACGACAATGTTTCGCAGGTACTTTCTTTTGATTTTTCAGATTCCGATCATCATTCGGCTTTAGGGTCGAGCATACCTCGCACATTGGTGTGTGGGATCAGATGCCCAAGCTACTGAGGAGCACCATCGCATGGTGACACAACATTTGGATAGGGCAAATTGATTTTTACAGAGAGAGCATGAGTTTTTCATCACGAGTCCGCCGAGGGAAGATAATGATAGATTTCGACAAGAGTCCCGGAGTTTTACCAGAGCAGCGACGAGGTGGGCAGAGGAGGATGCTAGTAGCGAAGACGATGACCATTGACCACCTTCAACTATTTTGTGAGTTTTGATGCACATCCTTTATCGCTATGCTGTTTCTACTTAGATTTTTAGTTTGTTATTGCTATTTTATTTTATTTGCATCTTTTCATATATCATAACAAAGGCAATTTTTTATATCATCTAGCGTAATACAATCAATATTGGTCGGATCATGAAATTCCTTTTGCCTATTTGATAAGAACCCTATTTCACTTCTAACACGGCCTATAGGTCCGAGGTATCCAATGAAAAGATTACTGATTTTCCATCGAGACTTACTTACAACTTGGTTACTGGAGAAACACTTTCACTAGAAGTATGGTAAAAAAAAAAAAAAAAAAAGGGTGACTGGTATTGTTCTCAAGCACCCCTTTGAGACAAAGTAGTTACTGGGGAAACACATAAAAGGTGCCCTTTGAGACTAACTAGTTAATGGGAAATGCTCTATAATTCCTTACCTTCTCTTCTTAGAAAGTGCTCCTTCGAGACCTTTTGATGATAGGTAAGAATGATCCATGCATTAAGGCGTAAGTGCCTCTATGCCTAAATAAGAATATTCTACGATAGAAGGGATGTCAAGTCCGATTGGTGTCCAATGACTTTAGTCCACCATTTCACGCACTATATAGGATCTTTCAACTTGGCAACTAGGAATGATTTGAAAAGATTAAGATCAGATTGTATACCCCTAGATGATGTCTAGTATTTCCACAAATAAGTTGTCTTTGAGTTTTCTTTGCTTGAGGACAAGCAAAAGTTTAAGACTAGGGATTTTGATGTGGGTGAATCATGCTATGTTTTCACTACTTTATATATGTGCATTTTATCTCATTTCATATCCTAGGCATGTATTTTATCATGATTAGCATATTTTGGAGGAAGAGCTGTGGTGTTTTTGTGTTAATAAGAAGAAGGGCGTCAAAACAACACAGCGTCGAATCGACACGCGTGTCATGAGAGCCGCACAACACGCCTCGAGTTCAAAGAGCAACACGCCTGCGGTGATTCCAGCAGCCTAACACGCCTATGCAGCCACGACACGCTCGAAGTTCAAAGAGCAACACGCCTGCGCGGTGATTCCAAAGCCTAACACGCCTATGCGCACGCGATACGCCTCATTCAAACCCAGAACACGCCTTGTGGAAACTGCGACACGCCGGTGCCCTCATGTGGCATGGGCGTGTTGCTCGATTCGACCTTCCTTTTGCGAGCAATCGGGATCTTCGGGAATCTATTGCCTTTAAATTGAAGAGGAGGCAAGGCTATAAAAGAGAAGATATTCTAACCCCGGCGGATGGTCAAAAGGAGGAGAGAAGACGCAAAGGGATCGACGAGAGGAAGAAAAGAGAAGGAGTTCAGAGGAACGCAGATCCAAGATCGTAATTTTTTTTCTTTCTAGCAACTCTTGTCGACTATGGAGTAGTGTCCTGTAATCTTAGGATGGGGAGTAGCCCTTGACGATTTACGATGATGATATAATCTATACTACTTAAATTATTGTTTGTGTTGATTTGGTTTTCGTTGGATTCTTATCGACAAACCTAAGGAGCTAAGGGAAGTACCTAGTGAACCCAAGTTCCCGAAACCCCAACCAACTAGGGATAAACTCTGTCAAGTAGCGGTAGCGTATCTATGAGGGCTCATGGGGTCTTGTGACAGTCCCCTTAGTGATTATGGTCCCGTGCAAACCTACCGTGAAAAGGAAATTTGACTCTAGAGGAACTCTTATGGACTTAATGGATCTATCAAATCCAGCTTACCTAAGTGAGAGGTAAGAATAGGAGGTTTGCGGGGTCTCGTGACAGTCCCTTAGTGATTATGATCCCCTATGCTCGAACACCGTGATGTAAATTGAATTTGATAGGTACATAACGAGACCTCGAAAGGGGCCGTTGATTTACCTTAGGATAGGTTCCATCAAAACAAACTCTAATAGGGGTAGGAAAGAATCAAATCACCTTATAAATCATCGACGTGGTGAAACCCATATCCTGAGATTCTCCTCAACTATCGACTTTTAGCTCGTTCTTCTCATTCGTTGTTATTGACTGCCCAGTTTCTTAGCTTAAACCATACATTGATTTACTAGATAACTTGGTATCACGATCATTCGGTAATTGTTCCAATCCCTGTGGGATCGATATTTTTATTACTTGACGACAACCGTGCACTTGCGGAAAATAACACATCACCTAACATAGCTGAAATCAGGCTAAACAAACCTTCTTTATTCGAAATCAAGCCTGACAATCGATTCTTACATTCATCAGTCGACTGCCATTGACGCCAACCGACTGCCATAAGAGGCAATCGACTAATTTCTGCAAATGCAGAATTTTAGAAATCAGAAATTAAATTTAAAAATACATAAGTAAATATACGTATTTTGAAAAATCTTGAAACTTCATATGTATAATACTTAAGTCAATCATTATGGATGAAAAATATTTAAAAAATAAAATACCCATAAAATAATGAGATTGACACAAAGTTCAAAACCATTAAAAAGTTCAATGTTTTGACCCTACTTTGTATTAATTTCATCAATGGTGATTGCTATCAAAAGATAGAATTCACCAAGGTTTTCTAAAATGATTTTAAAATATTTTTGAAAACCTATATTGGATCATGATCAATGGGCTTAATGCACATGACTTACACGTTAGCTTTCCCTATTATCCACCCATGATATATGATGAGTTTGAGTTCATCTAGATGCAAAAACTATGCACCTTGAACTTAACTCATTTTCTAGCATCTCACATGTATCTAGGGTGTATTAATACACACACATGTCAATTTGATGTGAGATGTGGATTTTGGTTATCCTAATCTAAGGTCTTATGTATTTTCTAGGCAACAATACTTGATTTCCTTATACATGGGACTTCAAGTCATGCCAATTATTCTTAAATTAATTTTCATTAAATCTAAATGCATGAAATATGATCATGGCACATAATGATAGCATAAGTGAAATATGTGTCAATAATCATGATGTCATAGCATAAATATAAACTAAAGCATTCATGACATAAAAACTTAAACTAAACATTATTATGATATATTATATGATAAAAGAATAAATATGATGTCATAATATGACATATAACAATCAAGGCATGGAAAATAAAATATAAGGCATAAGAATACCTAAATTTTAATATTTGTTGTCATTTGTTAAAACTAAGTCCATTTTGTCATATTACTATTAATCTCCAAGTGTGTCAAAAACTCAAAATGACACACCATAACTCTAAGACCTAACTTGTGTCAATTTGATCAAATTATCAAACTCCTTAAACGATATTGGCACATCCTAAAATCCTTTAGGATATAAGATCTAACTTATTTCCAAGGTACCCATAACCTTGAAAATGTCCTAAAATACCAACTTTGTTATGGTTGAATTAACTACTCCACCAATTCAAGTTGACACAACCTAACCCATTTAGCGTGAATCGATCACGCTCCTAGGAACCCAATACATATTGGAGCTCCTTGGATTAACTAGGTATTCCTTAGGGATGACCTCCCTAGATAGCCTCCTAATGACCCTTCTAGGCTTAGTAGCCTTGATCATTGTGGTCTTGCCTAGGTTAACTCTAGGGGTGACTCCCCTTATAACCTTCTTAGTGGCCTCCCTAGGTTTCTTCGAAACCTTAACCACTAGGCACCTACCATGGTCAACTCTATGGATGACTTGCCTTGTGACCTTGGTTTTCCTAGACCTAGTACTAGTTCCATAATCGAATGGAACATTGTGATAGATAGGCTTATCTATCTTGGATCTAGGCTTGTGGCTCAAGCCTTTCTTGCCCATGGATGAGCCTTGCCTCATAGACTCTAGGTTTTGACTATTTGACCCTTTAATTTGATTTTGCATATTTCTAAGGGTCTTCTCCATTTTCTCAAGTCTTGACCTCAAGGCCTGGTTCTCTAACTCTAATTTCTCTAATTTGGTGGACCCATTATTTCTTTGAGTAGAGTCATTCTTTCTAGGCATATGTCGATCTTTCTTAGCATTAAAGCCTAAATGACTCTCTATCTTCTTAATTATTTCCCTAGGTAGGATTTTTCTAGGGACATTAGTCCTAAATTTCTCCTTATTTCTAAGATTGAAATATTTAGCACATAGGCAATAAAATCTATTTTTAGCATGCTTTTGTTCATGAGCAATAGCAAGAAAATTCCTAGCATGTATTTGTCTATTAATTAAAGAAGGTGCATTATTGAATTTTACCTTAGGGTTTGCCTTAGAGGCTCCCCCTACATATAATGCTTGCCCTTTCTTCCTTCTAGGGCATTGACTTCTATAGTGCCCCTTTTGGTTTCATTTAAAGTACACCATGTGCTCCATGCTTTTAATTTTTGGGGCACCGGCATCCTTGACCTTTGGCACCGGTGGAGCCTTCTTGACATTCTTAGGGTTCTTGCTTTTATAGTGTTCATATTCCCTACAATCAAAATACATAATATAATTTTTATTATTAACACGTGTTTAAGTTACCATTCGTGGTAGGGAAATTTTGATCTTGCCCTCGGCTCCCGGAGGTAGAAGCTTCTTCTTGATCCGGCATGGAAGGTGATCTAACTTCCTCCCTCTCAATCCTAGAGGTGGAGACTTCTTCTACTTCTACCTCTTCTTCCACCGATCTCGATCCGGATGATGATTCCCTATCAACTTCTGAATCCTCACTTTCTTGTGAGGAAGAGCTTTCTGTTGGGATCGTTGTGCCCGCAAGAGGGGGGGTGAATAACGTCATCAATGCTTGATGGAATTTGATCGCGTTCGTCTCTACAATACTTATTAATGCAGTGGAATATATAATAACAAAAATAAATATAACACAAGCACAAGAGACACAATGATATAACTATTAGTTATATATGAGAGATGTCCTAAGGCAATCGCCTTATGTTTAAACCATTTATATGATAAATGAAGATTCACTATTTGAGTATACATGTTTGCATGTATTTGATTAGATCTTAAACTCATTTACTGAATGTCCGCAATACGATTCACAGCATGAGAGAATTTGTGATTGGATCACAACTAGTGAGTATCTCTACATATGTAATTGTGATGTATTGGAATTATCCCTAGTCGATGAATTGATGGATTGGGACACCATCAATTCTGTCGAGACTACCACGAGGTATACTCCTTGGTGTATCCAAGCAGCTGATTCTCACTGGCTGGAGACATTGTGATGTCCGGAGTTAATCGTGGATGCTAGTTATGGTAACTAGTTCATTGGAGTGACCAGCTGTAAGACTTCATATAGTTCTCTGCATATATAGATATGTCAATGAAGTTCTTACTGCAGCTTAAGTGCGATGTTTCTTTGACTTACGGTATTCAAGTCATCTTGGTCATGAAAGCTTATGCTTTGACATCTTAAGCAAGCATCTCTGAGGAAATGTGGACCCGGGATGATTGGGTATAAGCCAAAGTGATCGAAGGTGTTTGAATAGCCTATGGCCTCTCGTCGGATTGTTACTAAAGTCATTGGCC
The DNA here is from genome assembly GCA_025175895.1 of Wurfbainia villosa. Lineage (NCBI taxonomy): Eukaryota > Viridiplantae > Streptophyta > Magnoliopsida > Zingiberales > Zingiberaceae > Wurfbainia > Wurfbainia villosa. The sequence goes on from CM045996.1 coordinate 111,162,754, forward strand.
AAAGCATTACATGTCTAGAGTAAGGTACTCTTGGATACATGTGTAGTAACTAGAATCTGTAGGATGAGGAAATGATACTTGGGCTAGGTGTGGCATAGTCAACCTAGTGGGGACTAACACTATAAACTATGTCCTTAACCAAGTGGGTATAAGATGAGTGAAAGGAATGAGGCACGATTCATTATGGCTGCTGAAGGGTTTCAGAAATGGTTCTGGATCAATCGTTGATTTTCCGGTTAATTAGGGATCATGATGTACTACTAGGTGTCACTCATGATCGTTCTATAATTAATGATTAATTATAGACGGCCAACATAAATCGGGAACCTATTTGGTCATACGCACAACAAGCGTAATCCGAAGGATTTAAAATGAGCTTGAGAATGAGATTCTCATATCGAGAGAAACTAGGTTTGGTTGGACCAAACAAGGAGTGAGCATGAAATTGTTTCAGTCGCAATGGAAGCATGGATGGGTCGTGTCTTATGAAGACATGATGGATGAACCAAATTGGTTTGGTTCTAATCCAATGGTGAATAATAGGCCAAAGGGGTTTGGTTTGTTTTAAACGAATGAACCAAAGTTGGTCCGGTTCATTTTAACTTAAAATAGACCAACTTAGTTCGGTTTATTTTAACTTAAGTTATTGGAGTAGATTAACGGGTTTTGGTTATGAACCAATAATCATTAGGAGAATGTGTTCTCTATAAAAATAGGGCTTAAGGGTTTTTGTGAAACCTAATTCTATTCTTACCGCCCAACCCTCCCTTCTCCTTGCTGCCTCCCAAACTCTCCACGTCGCCAACCCTTGTTCCGCCGTCCACTTTGCTGTCGACGTCCAAGCTTCTATCGGCGATCCTCCGACGACCCTCCGGCGACTTCCCTTGGCTCCAGTGACCAAGGTACAACCGACCATCCTCCTTTGGGCCAGCGCAGCAACTCCACCAAGATGTCCAATTTTTTGGACAGCTTCTTTCTTTCATGTTGGAGTATCATTTGGATTCGATCTTCGGTAATCCTCATAGGTGGAGGACGAAGGATTCGTCAATCGGTTGACGAATACCTCTCTGGAGAAGTGAGTTTTGGGGACTCGTTTTTGAATTCGAATTTTGATTCAGATTGTGATCTTCTCTCGATCACATCGTCTTCGACACGAGGCTAGTGACTCTTACGAAGACGAGGCTTGTATCTTGGTGAAGCTATCCTGACGATACTCGGCGTGGATATGGATAGAGGAAATTCTAGCGAGAGTTGCTCCGGTTGATGTATTTTCCGCTGCACATGATACGTCAGGTATAACTAGCATAATTTCCTTTATTGCAAAATTTAAAATTACGATTATGTCTACACATATTGTACTATGCATGTGTGTGGTATGTGTGTTGTAATAAATTAGATTTATTGCTTTTTAATTCTTCCGCTGTGCACATATTTACGAAACATGTTTGAACACACACTCGCCGCGGTGCCGAAAACCCAACAATAATGTGGTTCGAAATCGAATGGTTCCTACTCCACGGATTGGGCTCTAAAATCCCTAGCAATGCAAACACACACTACTAATCACAAATACTCCTTCTCGGAATAATTCAAAGATGGAGAAACTTCGTACAATAGCTCTTACAACAGTAAGAAATAAATACAAGCAAAATACAATAATAAAATGCAATACAAGTAAAGAAAATAACTTTACAAGAGCTTTTGGATTGCTTGTTTTGTGGTTGCTTGAAATGCACTTGGAGACCTTGATTTGCAGTAGTAATTCGCCCCAAAACTCCTCAAGAACTGGTTGTCAAATCCTCCTCCACGAGCTCCATTTAAAACTACTGCCTGGGTTGGATTTCGCCTATCAGTCGACTGGTCGGGACCATCAGTCAACTGATGCCACTGTTGTCATGAGACAACGGCTAGATCCACATTGAAAAAATCTAATAGATACACCATCAGTCGACTGATCATACCCATCAGTCGACTACTGGCTCAATTAGTCGAGTGGTCAGGCCGATCACTCAACTGGAGAACATTCTGTACCTGAAATCCCGACCATCAATAGACTGATCACCTTGATCCGATCGGCTAGCAAAAATGGCGCCACCTCCGCAATCGATCGCCAGGGACACTTCTGATCAAACCCTAGTTGACTCACACTAGTCGACTGACCCATGGTCTCAGTCGACTGATACACCTCAAACATGAGATTTAACCCAAGTATGGTGCCCCCATACTTGCTAGACCACCCATCGCCTAGACCTAAGCCTTCTAGCCACCTCCGTCAACCTCGCGCCTATCGGATCCCTCCAAGTCATCCATGACTTGTTCATTCATACGCTAGCCTTCAGGTGCTTCCATCAGCTATTGTCATGCTAACGGTGTCTACACCGCTAAGGCACATTGGACTTACGCTGCCAAGACTCCGCTTGGACTTTACGCCGCCAACTATTGGACTTATGCTACCAAGACTCCACCCTTGGACTTTACGTCGCCAATATCAAATCCCTTGGACTTTCCAAATGCCAAGTACCCATGACTTAGACTTTCAACGCCAAGTACCCATGACTTAGACTTTCAATGCCAAGACTACACCCTTGGACTTACGTGGCCAAGACTACACCCTTCGACTTTCCAAATGCCAACCCATGTTTGACTTTTCATGCCAAGTACAAAAGACTTGGACTTTCCCATGATAATGGTCAAACTATCGTCAAAACATCAAATGTGAGCTGGGTCGATTGCACCAACAATCTCTCCAACACATTATCAGATATCAATGTCAAACATCAATGTCAAACCTTCATGTTAAACATCAAAACATTGCTCGAGTCAAACTTGAGTTCGGTCAATCGTGACATGGGCCGATTGCACCAACAATCTCCCCCTTTTTGATGTTTGACAAAACCACATACCTTTGAGTTAGAACACTAACTCAAATCTTTTTACTAATTATCCAAAATTGGTAATCCCATAAATTCTCCCAATGATTCTCCTAAACATTCTCCTCCTTTTTGACTAACATCAAAAAGGTTCTCTCCAAGGAGGTTAATATCTCATGTCCCAATGAGATCTTAAAATCTTCTCCTTGGTCCAAAAATATCTAGGATGCCTACAATCTTCCTAGTGATAAGTCTCATATCACTCGAGAGAAACAATCCTATAAACTCTCTTAATTTCCAAATTAGATATCTCAAAATTCCCATTTTTCCCCCTCATAAGGAAAAATAACATCCATCATCTCATGATAGATACCTCCCCCTTAACCATTGCACCAACAATGTCCGTGGGAAGTCCCTAAGTCAATAGGAACTCTAAACCATCAAAAATAAGGTTCAAAGTTCAACATTGAACTTTCCAATCCCTTAAATTTGATACATCACCCTAACAACTCTCCTAATCTATATCCAATGGATTTTCACCCTTTATAATGCTTCCTAAAGCATATCCTAGGGTTAGGAGTTGTTAGGGAACTTTACCATAGTTGAAAACGGGCTAAACAACCTTATTTTTCCCAAAATCAGCCTATCAGTCGACTCTCTCAGAAATCAGTCGATTGAAGTGCTCATCAGTCGACTATCATCAGGCGACAGTTAACTGATAACTGAAATTCAGAATTTCAATTATCAGAAATGAATTTTAAAAATTCATAAATAATTATACTTAATTCGAAAAATCATGAAACTTTATACGTATAATACTTATAAGCAATACAATGGGTAAAAAATGTTTGAAAAATATTTTACCCATTAAAATAAGAGATTGATACAAAGTTCAAAAACCATTAAAACTTTAATATTTTTGATCTACTTTTTATTAACTTCTTCAATGGTGATTGCTATCAAAAGATAGACTTCACCAAGATTTTTCAAAATGATTTTAAAATAATTTTAAAACCTTATATTGTATCATATTCTTTGGGCTTAATGTACATGGCTTGAACATAAGCTTTCCCAATGATCCACAACATGATTTTAGATGAGTTTGAGTTCATCTAGATGCAAAAACTATGCACCTTGAACTTAACTCATATCCTATCATCTCACATGTATCTAGGGTGTATAAATACACATACATGTCAATTTAGATGTGAAATATGGGTTTTGGTTTATCTTAAACTAAGGCCTCATGTATTTTCTAAGGCAACACTACTTGATTCCCTTATAAATGAGACTTCAAGTCATGCCATAATCCTTAAATCAATTTTAATCGAATTAAGTGCATGAATGATAACATTAATTAAGCATGACCAATGATCATGATGTCATGACATATGATGGAATCTAAGCATACATGACATTAAAACCTAAATCCTAAACATGATCATGACATATTAAATGATTAAAAATAAATATGATGTCATGGCATGTTATATGGCAAACAAAGCATGGAAAATAAAATGTATAGGTATAATTGTTAGACTTTCCGAGCCGCAAAAACCGCTTTTTGCATTGCGGAAACCCAGGAAGTCCGGCCACGGATCCGTGCGAAGATATATTAAAATAAAAACATGTATGTGCTAAGTAAACCTAGATCTACCTTAGATCTAGAAGTTGAGAGTATTACCCTCATAGCGACGCCTTTCGCTTATCCCGCTCGTCCAAACGTTTCGTCGGAACTCAAGAGTGTCAAGTGAACACTCCTCTATTGGTATCCACACGGACAAATGGTGGAGAAAAATACCTTAGAGTGTGCTAGCACCCTTTAGGAATTTCGGCAAGATGAGGGATTAGAGAGCTTGAGAAGGTGATCCAAGGAAGAAGATGATGGAGTTACCACCCAAATGAATTCTCATCAAATGAGAAGTAAAGTGGTCGGCCACTCTTGGATGGGGGGGTTACATGCATGCATGTAACTCCAATATCCAATGACTCTTGGTCTCCCTCATGAGGTGGCACCACATGATAAGTCAATGATGATGTGGAACACCATCATTGGTCGGCCCCTATGCCATGTCACCATGACATGGCAATTGGTCAAGTCAAAATTGACCATTCATCTTCCCTCTCAAGTCAAGTCAAACTTGACCTCTTATCTCCCATGGTTGATCAAATCTAACCACTTGATTCAAGTCAATTTGATTTAATGAATCTCTATTCATTAATTTAAATTGACTCAATGAATCAAATCTAAATTTGACTCATTCAACACTTGAATCAAATTGAGTCTAACTCAATTAGTCTAATTTGGATTTCTCTTAATCCAATTTGGTTCATCCCATGAACCTAATCCTCATGGTTCATCATATGAACCTAATCTCCATCTAATTTCCCTTTGTGTGTGACCCTATAGGTTCTTGTAACGTTGGCAATGTCCCTAAACCGATTTAGGAACATAAGCAATGAGCGGTATCTAGCAACACATCATTGCTACCCAAGTTACAAGAATGTTGAGCTCCAACATCACCTTTGTGACTACTAATTGTGACTCTCACAATATGTGACAATGTCCCTCTATCCTTGACATCTAGATTGACCAATTGAGGCATAGATCGTGTCATCCTCGGTACAATCTATATCTTGAACTCCAAGTAGACTCACTCTAATCAAATGAGCTCAATATCTCATATTGACTCATTTGGGCATGACCATGCACTTTGTGGTCTCACTCTATCAAGAATATCGATGTCACTCCCGTCATATAGGAGGGATAACTTCCATCTACATCACTCACATCCCTTCACATAATTTGTCACATACCCAGTAATTGTTGGTGATCGTTTGGAAGCTAGAGAGGGGTGAATAGCGCTTTTCGTTTCTACAAGAGTGATTAGCGGAAGTAAACACAAATAATATATATAAAAACAAAAAACAATGCTAACAGATGCCTTTACGTGGTTCGGAGATAATGCTCCTACTCCACGGCGATCCTTAAGGTGGATCAACCCAAGCAATTCCACTAAGAAGCTTTCCTTTACAACACAACTCTTCTTCTTTACAAAGAATGAAACTTAAGCTTAGAGAGAAGAGGAGGGGATTTAAGATCACTTAGAAAGCTAGAAAACTCGTGGAGGCTTTGGAGAAGAATCAGAAAATAAGCATTATCCCCAAAAACCCCCCACCAGCCCTCTTTTTATAGAGAGAGGGCTGATTTTCCCGTTGGAGCATGATCGACGTGATGCACGATCATCGATCATTGTCGCGATTAACGACCTCTAAACAGCCGGATTCGTGGGATTTAGAGTCGTTTTGTCCAACGACATTCTCATCAGTCGACTGATCCCTCCATTAGTCGACTGATGAAGTGATTAGTCGAGTGATCACAAGCCGTAGTCGAGTGGGACTCCATTCTGTGCCTGTTTTTGCCTTGATCAGTCGACTGATAGCATCATCAGTCGACTACCATTGCCAAGGCAGTCGACTGATAGTCAGGGTTTCACCCTGACTCAGTCGAGCACTTGACCAGTCGACTGATACATCGTATCAGTCAACTGATACACATCAAGTATGAGTATTTCATACTTGATTTCACCCCCTAGACCTAGACTCAACCTTCTAACTCTTCCTTAAGCCTTGCGCTTCCAGGATCCCTCCGAGTCCGCAACTTGTTCATCCTTTGCGCTTTGCTTCCAAGAGCTTCCTTCGTTTTTGTCATGTCTTGGGTTTTCCTTTGCCAAGGCGTGGTTGGACTTTACGCCGCCAAGACTACATGCTTGGACTTACGCTGCCAAGACTTGCCTTTGGACTTCCTTTGCCAAGGTCCGTTTGGACTTAATGCCGCAAAGACAACATGTTTGGTCTTATGCCGCCAAACCTTTACTTTGGACTTCTCTTGCCAAGATCATACTTGGACTTTGCCTTTACCTGTCACTTAATCATGTTCACCATTAGATTATAATTTGTTGCCTAACTTAGATGATTATCCAAACATCAAAATATATAAATGCTTGGGGCATTGTTGCACCAACAATCTCCCCCTTTTTGATGTTTGGCAATCATTTAAGTTAGGTCTTTTAAAGATACACATAATCACATAATCATATATCCAATTTCTAACTTAAACATTTCTTCTCCCCCTTTGACATACATCAAAAAGAGAAGAAATCATATAATTCATAGAAAATTGAATGTATTATAATCTTGAACTAAAGTATAGATACGAATTTTAGCTCCCCCTTAATCCAAGATATAGTTCATGATGAGTAAACAAAACATGTGGAGCAAAAGTCTATCAAGTAATTTGAGGATTTAACTTCTAACTTTGCACCAACAATATAACTTTTTGAAATAAGAAAGTTACGTTATGTGAAACTCCCCCTAAAACACCGCATTAAACAGTCATACAAATTGTTTATACCCAATATTATCGAACTATAGTTTTAGATCAACAAGGATACACTAAATATCAGAAAATGGAGCTAATTTTCCGAAAACACAGTGTATCAATCAACTGGTTTCTGAACCAATGATCACATCTCTAATCAAATTGACCTTTTCACCCAAATTAAATAAATGCGTCAGAAATTCCAGAAACCTCGAAAAATCATGAAATTGTGCACACATTTCTGAAATCATACTTTATCAAGGAAAAATATTTTGAAAAATATAAGTTTTCTAGATTTCAATATTGATACAAACTTGGAAACTAGCAAAAGTTCTAAAATTTTGCAAACTTTGTATCACTTTTGTGTTTCACTTGAAAACTGTTTTCCAAAGTATGATAAACATAGTTTAAAATATGTTTTATTTGACATTTCCAATCATGTTCTTGGAGTTATATGCACATCAATTGTGTATAAGTCTTCCCAATGATTGGTCCAATGAAGGATCAATGTCTCTAGATGACACTTTGGTCCATAGTAATGCATCATAACAAGCATGATGAACCAAGTGCATCTTCCTAACATCTCACATGTTGTCTAAGTTGCTCAATACAAAAATCATGATTTCTTAGGTATTTTGTGAGATGCTCAAAGGTATGCATCCTAGTATTTCTATAGGATCATGCAAACCTATACCTTTACTCAACCAAGCACATACCAAGTTCTCTCCTAAGTGATGAAAATTCTACCTCGGGAAGAGCCTTGGTAAATATGTCGGCTAGGTTGGACTTGGATTCAATGTAATTAAGTTCAATGTCCCCCTTTGCCACATGATCTCTAATGAAGTGATGTTTCACTTCAATGTGCTTGGTCCTAGAGTGATGCACCGGATTTTTGGTCAAGTTAATGGTGCTCACATTATCACAAAATACTTTCATGTTGGAGTAAGATAGCTCATAATCTTCTAAGGTATGTTTCATCCATAGTAGTTGAGCTACACAACCACCCATAGCCACATATTCGGCCTCGGTGGTGGATAAAGTAATACAAGGTTGCTTCCTACTACTCCAACTAACTAGGGAGGACCCAAGGAATTGGCATCCACCACTAGTACTCTTCCGATCCAATTTGCAACCGGCATAATCGGAATCGGTGTATCCAATCAAATCAAAAGACCTAGTCCTAGGGTACCATAGACCTACATTTAGTGTGCCTTTAACATATCTTAAAATTCTCTTAACGACAACTAAATGAGATTCTTTAGCACATGATTGATACCTAGCACACATACCAACTGCAAATAATATGTCGGGTCTACTAGCGGTTAAGTACAAAAGGCTACCAATCATGCTCCTATAAAGTGTAAGATCTATTTGTTTTCCTTCACTATCACTATCTATTTTAGTATTGGTTGCCATTGGAGTTGAAACCACCTTAGCATTTTCCAAACCAAATTTCTTAATCATTTCCTTAGCATATTTGGTTTGATAAATATAAATATCTTCACTAGTTTGTTTGACTTGCAATCCTAGAAAGAAATTTAATTCTCCAACTAGACTCATTTCAAACTCTTTTTCCATATTTTGAATAAAGTCTTGAAGGAGTTCATCATTTGTTGACTCAAAGATAATCTCATCAACATATACTTGGGCTACAAAGGTGTCCTTAGATGTCGACTTTATAAAGAGAGTTTGATCTATACTATCCCTTTTAAAATCCTTAGAGATTAAGAAAGATGATAATCTTTCATACCAAGGCCGAGGAGCTTGTTTCAACCCATATAAAGCTTTCCTAAGCTTGTATACATGGTTTGGGTAGTCCATATTTTCAAACCCGGGAGGTTGTTCTACATACACCTCTTCCTTAATAAACCCATTTAGGAATGCCGATTTGACATCCATTTGATGGAGTTTGAAACCCATATAGGAGGCATACGCTAAAAGTATTCTAATGGACTCTAACCTAGCAACCGGGGCATATGTTTCATCATAATCAAGTCCTTCAACTTGATTAAAACCCCTTGCAACTAATCGTGTTTTATTTCTAGTGATATTTCCTTGGTCATCTAGTTTGTTCCTAAAGACACATCTTGTAGTAACAATGGTGTTTTCACTTGGTCTAGGAACTAACTCCCATACTTGAATCCTTTCAAATTGAGCCAATTCATCTTGCATTGCTAAGATCCAATCCAGATCAAGTAATGCATCTTTAATTGTTTTGGGCTCAATTTGAGAAATTAGAGCTATATGACTAGTGGGATTCCTATGGAATGACCTAGTCCTAACTCCTTGAGATAATTCACCCACAATTTGATCTAAGGGGTGACTTTGATGAACTCTTATGGTTCTAGGAGGTGTATTAAGTTGATTTTGATCATGATCAACCTCAATCCTATGCTCATCATCGGAATCATCCCTTACTCCCCCTTGATTCAATCACCCCCCTTGATTATTACCCCCTAGGGTTAAATCTTGAAATTGTTGGGTAATTTCTTGATTTTCATTACTAATATCATCATCAATAGGGGATTTCCTAGGGTATGTATTGGAAGTTTCATCAAATTGAAAATTTGAAGATTCTTCAATTTTTTGAGTCCTTTTATTGTAAACTCTATATCCTACACTAGTGGATGAGTATCCAACTAGGATTCCCTCATCCACTTTGGACTCAAACTTACCTAGGTTGTCTTTGGTATTTAAAATATAGACTTTATATCCAAAGACCTTAAAATAATGAATCGTTGGAATTGTACCATTCCACAATTCAAATGGAGTTTTTCCTAAAAACCTATGAATCAATACCCTATTTTGGATATAGCAAGCGGTATTAACCGCTTCCGCCCACAAGTAGCTAGGTAAGAAGTATGCATTAAACATTGTCCTAGCCGCTTCTTGTAGGGCACGATTTTTCCTTTCCACAACCCCATTTTGTTGGGGTGTTCTAGGACAAGAAAACTCATGCTTGTACCCTTGTTCTAAGCAAAAATTTGAAAAATTAGAATTCTCAAATTCTCCACCATGATCACTACGGATCCGGTTGATTTTGAGTTTTCTTTCATTTTCTACTCTTTTGCTAAATCCTATGATTATTCCTAAGGTTTCATCTTTATTTTTCAAGAAAAATACCCAAGTAAACCTAGAGAAATCATCTACTATTACCAAGCAATATTTACTACCAATTATAGAGGGAGTACTATGGCAATCAAATAAATTCATATGTAATAATTCTAACGGTAAAGCGGTACTAAGTAAATTTTTACCTTTGTGTGATGTTTTTGATTTTTTCCCTTCTTGGCATGCATCACACATCTTGTCCTTGAGAAATTTGACTTTAGGCAATCCTTTGACTAGCTTCAATTTCGCTATTTTGGCTATATTCTTCATGTTTATGTGTCCTAGCCTCCTATGTCAAAGCCAACTTTCTTCCTCTTTTGCAATAAGACACTTAGTGGAAGCATTAGTAGCATAGGATAAATCAACATAATATATATTTGATTTCCTAAAACCTACTAACATGCAATCATTTATAGTTTTGTGTCTTATAAAACATTTTGATGAATCAAATTTAACATCAAAGTTTGCATCACATAGTTGGCTTACACTAAGTAAATTAAATTTCATATTTTTAACTAATAGCACTTTATGAATGGCAAGATTGGGGGATACCTCAATTGTGCCCTTTCCTAGAATCTTAAGTTTGCCGCTATTACCAAATGAGACTTTTCCTTTGCTAGTGTGGTTGATAGTGGAGAATTTTCTCTCATCCCCGGTCATATGCTTTGAGCACCCACTATCAACTATCCACAAGCTTGGTTCTTCTACCTATATCACATGAAAAATACAATCCTTAGGTACCCAAATCTTAGGACCACTAGCATCAATTATGAATTTCTTAGGTACCCATGCCTTTCTCCCCTTGCTTTTAATTATTGATTTTCTACTAACAAGAGATGTAAATGCTACCTCTTTTTCCTTAGGCCTATATCATAATCCGGCCTTGTTGTAGATAGCCCTTTGATCCTTAATAATCATGTCTAGGTATTTTGAACCATTGGTGAATTTTTCTAAGCATGCTCTTAATTTACCTATTTCTTTTCTTAACTCATCATTTTCATCCCTAAGAGTACATTCATCAATATCACTAGATGGTTTACCACATGATGAATCTACACTCTTAAGTGATTTGATCTCTAATTTTAGATCTTTAATCCTAGTTTTCGATCTATTTAAAGCATTTTGTAAACATGCAATAGTCTTATAAAGTAAATCTACTTTAGGTGAGTTGTTTACCTCATCATCATCACTCGATGATGATTCATCGCTTGAAGAGGAAGAAGACTCCTCGCTTGAGCTCCCAGCTTCTTCCTCCAATGCCATGAGGGCTAGATTCTGGGTGGCATGGCAAACTTCTTCATCGTCGGAAGACTCCTCCATGCTTAGAGTGTCCCATGTTTGTGCCACCATTGCCTCCTTCTTCTTCTTCTCCTTCTTTTCCTTCTCCTCCTTCTTCTTTAGTTCCGGACAATTTGGCTTTATATGCCCTTTCTTGTTGCAACCAAAACAAGTCATGTTAGAGGTAGAATTTGAATTATTTGAAGATTTACCTCTTGAGGATTGAAACATCCTCTTCACATCTTTCTTGGTGAGTCTCCTTGACTTCCCACCAAACTTCTTGACGTAATGTGCCACCTCGCTTGCCGATAACTCATCTTCACTACTTGATGAGTCTTCCTCAGATTCGGATGAGGAGGACACTTCCTTCTTCTCCTTCTTTCCTACAAAAAGAGTTATACCCTTCTCTTTGGATGAAGTGTTAGCTTGTTCATGTAATTGAAATTCACAAAATAGCTCATCTAACTTAACCAATGAAAGGTCCCTATAGACCTTATAGGCATCTACCATTGAAGCCCATAAGGTGGTTCTAGGGAAAGCTTGTAACACATACCTTACAAGGTCTCGGTTGTCGACCTTCTCACCTATAACGTGTAGTCCGTTGACTACTTCCTTGAAACGCCCATGCATTTAGCTCACGGTCTCGTTTGTCTTCATGGTGAAGCTTTGGAGTTGGCCAATCAAAAGATCCCTCTTGGCCCTTCTTGTTTCTTTGGATCCTTCATTGAGTTCGATGAGCTTCTCCCAAAGCTCTTTTGCGGAGTTGAAGGGCCCGACTTTAGAGAGTTGCTCCTTGGATAGACCACATTGAAGTGTGGTCATTGCTTTTGCATTTGCTTGTGCTTTCTTGGCCATCTCTCTTGTCCAATCTTTTGTCGGTAGTGGTGCTCCGAATTCGTCGACCGACTTCTCGAAACCATCTACAACACTAAACCAATTCTCAATATCATTCATTAAGTAATACTCCATCCTACCTTTCCAATATCAAGAACGGAGGCCTCGCCGTGCTATACCCCTCTTGAAAAGCCATCTTTGCTTCGGTTGATTGCTAGATCTTCCGATGCGATCCGGGCTCTGATACCACTTGTTGGTGATCGTTTGGAAGCTAGAGGGGGGTGAATAGCGCTTTTCGTTTCTACAAGAGTGATTAGAGGAAGAAAACACAAATAATATATGTAAAAACAAAAAGCAATGCTAATAGAAGCCTTTACGTGGTTCGGAGATAACACTCCTACTCCACGGCGATCCTTAAGGTGGATCAACCCAAGCAATTCCACTAAGAAGCTTTCCTTTACAACACAACTCCTCTTCTTTACAAAGAATGAAACTTAAGCTTAGAGAGAAGAGGAGGGGATTTAAGATCACTTAGAAAGCTAGAAAACTTGTGGAGGCTTTGGAGAAGAATCAGAGAATAAGCATTAACCCCAAAAAAACCCCCACCAGCCCTCTTTTTATAGAGAGAGGGGTGATTTTCCCATTGGAGCATGATCCGATGATGTTGCATCGATCACGTCGCGATTAACGACCTCGTGGATTCGTGGATTTAGAGTTGTTTCCCCAATGGCATTCTTGATCGATCCTCCATCACCGATCGATGGGTGATCACCGAGTGATCACAAGCCGTAGTGGGACTCCATTCTGCGCTCGCTTTTGCCTTGATCACCGATCGCCATCTGGGCGATAGCATTATTAGTCGACTACCATTGCCAAGGCAGTTGACTGATAATCAGGGTTTCACCCTGACTCAGTCGAGCACTTGACCAGTCGACTGATACATCGTATCAGTTGACTGATACACATCAAGTATGAGTATTTCATACTTGATTTCACCCCCTAGACCTAGACTCAACCTTCTAGCCCTTTCTTAAGCCTTGCGCTTCCAGGATCCCTCCAAGTCCGCGACTTGTTCATCCTTTACGCTTTGCTTCCAAGAGCTTCCTTCGATTTTGTCATGTCTTGGGTTTTCCTTTGCCAAGGCGTGCTTGGACTTTACGCCGCCAAGACTACATGCTTGGACTTACGCTGCCAAGACTTGTCTTTGGACTTCCTTTGCCAAGGTCCGTTTGGACTTAATGCCGCCAAGACAACATGTTTGGTCTTATGCCGCCAAACCTTTACTTTGGACTTCTCTTGCCAAGATCATACTTGAACTTTGCCTTTACCTGTCACTTAATCATGTTCACCATTAGATTACAATTTGTTGCCTAACTTAGATGATTATCCAAACATCAAAACATATAAATGCTTGGGGCATTGTTGCACCAACAGTAATCGCCTTTATAGTCTACCCATTTACGGGTGACGTTTGACGAAGCCAAAGTATGCAACTCCTTATGTAGGAAACCATGGTGACTTCAGGTCTAAGGACTAATAGTCCTACTAATAGCCACATGAGAAAGTATATGATACTCATATAATGATCTATGATACTTTCTCATGGTGGGTCATTCAGTATACATTCTCCAATGTATACCCATGTGTCAACTTGATATCTCATATTCATGACTTGTGAGATCAAGTCATCATGTTGACCTACATGCTAGTCTCTACACATTAACATTGTCCCTAAATGTTAATACTTGACTAGGAATGATTAAGAGTAGTGTTCTCTATATCATCTCATTATCGATTCAACAAATCGATTGATATAGATAAGAACCTACTACTCAAGGATGTTATTATACTTAGTTATTTGGAACCAATACAAGTAAATATAATAACCATGCCTTTATAAATAGGAATATGATACAATAAAGTCCATACAACAATCATCACATGATTGACTCTAGGGCATTCACTAACAATCTCCCATTAGCACTAGTGTCAATCACCGTAATATCTAATACCCAATGACCTAGTGTGACCATCATGCTTTTCCTGTGCCAAAGCCTTGGTCAAGGGATCTGCGATGTTAGCCTCTATGGGTACTCTGCAAATCTTCACATCTCCTCTATCGATAATCTCTCAAATAAGATAGAAGCACCGATATATTCAGCCTCTGTTGTAGAATCAGCAACTGTGTCCTGTTTGGAACTCTTCCAACTCACAGCGCCACCATTCAAGCAAAACACGAACCCTGACTGCGATCTATAATCATCCTGGTCAGTTTGAAAGCTGGCATCGTTGTAACCCTTTATAGCTAGCTCCTCATCACCTCCAAATATCAAGAAATATTCTTTAGTCCTTCTCAAGTATTTAAGAATATTCTTGACTGTTATCCAGTGATGCTCACCTGGATCTGACTGGTATCTACTCATCATGCTCAAAGCATACGAGACATCAGGACGAGTACATAGCATAGCATACATGATAGATCTTATAGCAGATGGATAAGGGATCTTATCCATGCGGTCTCTCTCCTCTCTAGAAGAGGGACTTTGAGTCTTCGAAAGACTCACACCATGTGACATCGGCAGAAGTCCTTTCTTGGAATTCTGCATGACAAACCGTAGTAATACCGTGTCAATGTATGTACTCTGACTTAGGCTAAGAAATCTCTTAGATATATCTCTATAGATCTTGATGCCTAGAATACAGGCTGCTTCACCTAAGTCCTTCATTGAGAAGCACGTCCCCAGCCAAGTCTTCACAGACTGTAGCGAAGGGATGTCATTCCCAATGAGTAGTATGTCATCCACATACAATATAAGGAAGACAACTGTATTCCCATTAAACCTCTTGTAGACATAGGGTTCATCTTCATTCTTGATGAAATCAAACTGTTTGATCGCATCATCGAATCGAAGATTCCAGCTCCGAGAAGCTTGCTTTAGCCCATAAATGGACCTTTGCAGCTTGCATACTTTCCCAGTATGTTATGGATCTTCAAAACCCTCAGGTTGTGTCATGTACACATCCTCGAGTAAGTTTCCATTCAGAAACGCAGTTTTGACATCCATCTGCCAGATCTCATAATTGTGGTATGCTGCAATAGCAAGAAAGATCTGAATGGACTTAAACATCGCCACTAGAGAAAAGGTTTCATCATAGTCAATACCATGAATTTGCTTGAAACCTTTGGCTACCAATCGACCCTTATAAGTATGCGTAAGTCCATCCATGTCAGTCTTTCTCCTAAAGACCCACTTACACCCAATGGGTTTGACCCCTTCAGGTGGATCAACCAAAGTCCATACTTGGTTGGTGTACATGGATTCCATCTCAGATCTCATGGCCTCTAGCCATTTCTCAGAATCTGGGATCATCACAGCTTCCTGATAGGAGGTAGGCTCATTCTCAATGAGCATAACGTCATCATGGTCAAATAAGAGAAATGAATATCTCTCAGGCTGACGATGTACCCTATCAGACCTGCGAAGAGGTATGTCTACCTGAACGGGTGGTTATTCCACAACTCTTTGTGCAACAACCTCATCACCAACAACACTTTGTGGTTCCTGTTCAACCTCCATCAAGGCCTTAGTGCTATGGTCTTTATCTTGAATTTCTTCAAGATCGAACGTACTCTCACTAATTTTTCTAGAAACAAAATCCCTTTCTAGAAAAACCCTAATCTTTTCCACAAACACTTTATGCTGACTGGGAATATAGAAGTAATATCCCTTTGTATCCTTGGGATATCCAACAAAATAGCACCTATCGGTTTTGGGTCCCAGTTTGTCTGAGACTTGACGTCGAGCGTAAGCCTCACAACCCCAAATCCTCATGAAAGACATCTTGGGATTTCTCCCTGTCCATATTGTATATGGTGTCTTTATCACAGCCTTGGATGGTACACGATTAAGGGTAAAGGCTGCTGTGTCTAGAGCATATCCCCAAAAGGATATAGGAAGATCTGTGTGACTCATCATAGATCATACCATATCTAATAGGGTACGATTCCTCCTTTCGGATACACCATTCCACTGTGGTGTTCCAGGAGGAGTGAGTTGGGATAGAATCTCACACTCAGCTAGATAGTCACGAAACTCATGGCTAAGGTATTCATCGTCTCGATCTGATCGAAGTATCTTAATACTCTTGTCATGCTGGTTTTGTACTTCATTCTTGAATTCTTTGAACTTTTCAAAGGATTCTGATTTATGTGTCATGAGATACACATAACCATATCTACTAAAGTCATCAGTAAATGTAATGAAGTACCTGTAACCACCTCTAGCAGTAACATTGAAAGGGCCACATACATCACTATGTATAAGTCCTAACAAGTCCGTTGCTCTTTCGCTGTGTCCACTAAAGGGAGTCTTAGTCATCTTGCCTAAAAGGCAAGACTCGCGTGTCTCATATGATTCAAAATCAAATGAGTCTAGCAGCCCATCCTTATGGAGCTGAGATAAGCGACTCTCATTTATGTTACCTAAGCGACAATGCCAGAGATAGGTTTGGTTCAACTCATTTGACTTGAACCTTTTGGTACTTATGTTATAGATAGGGTTCTCTAAGTCTAGAAAGTAGAGTCCGTTCATTAGAGGTGCACTACAATAGAACATATTATTTAAATAAACTGAACAACATTTGTTCTTTATTATAAATGTAAATCCTTTCTTGTCCAAACAAGAAACCGAAATTATGTTCTTAGTTAAGGCAAACACATAACAACATTCATCTAATTCTAGTACAAGCCCAGAGGGCAGAGATAGATCATAAGTTCCTACAGCAACAGCAGCAACTCTTGCTTCATTGCCTACTCATAGGTCCACCTCGCCCTTTGTCAATGCCCTGCTATTTCTCAGCGCATGCACATTGGTACAAATGTGATATGTACATCCGGTATCTAATATCCATGATGAAGAAATATATAGATTGACTTCTATAATATTTATACCTGAAGTAGAAGTCTCACTTCTCTTCTTCTTAAGATCTTCCAGGTATGCCTTGCAGTTACACTTCCAGTGTCCAGCTTTCTTGTAGTGGAAGCAAACCCCTTCCTTGGCCACCCCTCCTTTGGGTTTCAATTACTTGCCTTTGCCCTTGGCTTGGGACTTTCCCTTACCTTTAGGCTTGCCCTTGCCTTTCTTCTTTTGCACCATCAAAATGGTGTTAGATTTTCCCTTCTTAAGGTTGAGCTCAGCAGTTCTCAACATGCTGAGCATCTCAGGTAGTGACTTATCAATTTCATTCATGTTGTAATTCATGACAAATTGACTGTAGCTTTGCGACAAAGACTGCAAGATCAAGTCAGTGGTCAGCTCTTGGCCAAGGGGGGATCCCAATCTCTGTAGGTTTTCTACGTACTCAATCATCTTGAGTACATATGGACCTACGGGAGTCTCATCTTGCATTTTGGAACCAAACAATGCCTTAGAGATTCATATCTCTCGTGCCTTGCTTGTCCTTGATATAGTTGACGAAGATGTTCAACCATATCATAAGCATTCATGAACTCGTGTTGCTTCTGAAGCTCAAAGTTCATGGTTGCGAGCATTAGACATGACACATCTAATGCATCATCTTGATGCTTCTTGTAAGCATCTTTGTCAGCTCGCGAGGCAGTGGTAGAAGGTGCCTCCGGAATGGGTTGCTTCAGGACGTACAATTTCCTTTCTTGGGTGAGAACAATTCTCAGGTTCCTGTACCAGTCTAGGAAATTTGCTCCATTGAGCTTGTCCTTCTCAAGGACAGAACGCAGAGAGAGAGTGTTCGTGTCTGTCGACATAGTAATCTACAATATACAATACAGAGAATTAATATCATGTTCCTTTTATCATTTAATTAGGCCTTTAATCAAATGATGCTCCCACTGAATTATAGGAATTTTGTATAATCGAATTATGGATGTGGTCAAACCACATTACTAGATTCATACAAACTAGCTATAATTCTTACGGGACAAGATCCACATCATACTAAGCCTTGAGTTAGCTTTGGCTAAATCACCCAAGACTTAGTACAATCGGTGGGTAACACATTACCGATTACATTTCTATACAACTCTTGTTTATAGGATCAAGACCCACATTTACAAAAGACCTTGAGTTAGCTTTGGCTAAATCACCCAAGATTTAGTGTAAATGTGATCTTATCCTATCTTTCCAACGGTTGGAATATGCCTAGTTTTACTCGATCCAATTGAGTTAACTAGTTTTACTCAATCTAATTGAGCTTACTCTAACCCAAGCCGTGATAGGCGGGACCAAGATTGTCCCTCCGCACCCTACCAAGATAATATGCATTGCTCTGCTTTGGCAGATTCAACAACTACAAATGATCGAGGTAGTAATGGGTATCAAGGACTCGGTAGGCATTTACGAGTTGATTCGATTAAGATCTAATCTAATCGTAATGTGTATCATATACGCATTGAGGCCTTTATTATCCTATATTAGCATGCATCACATACATACAAGCATTATTCTAGCGTGCATCATATACATACAAGAAAAATATCCTAGCATGCATCATATACATACAAGCATTATTCTACTAGCATGCATCACATACATACAAGCAAAATCAAATATATATATATATATATATATATAATTAACTGTGATGTGGTCATGACCCTACTACGA
Source organism: Wurfbainia villosa (assembly GCA_025175895.1). NCBI lineage: Eukaryota > Viridiplantae > Streptophyta > Magnoliopsida > Zingiberales > Zingiberaceae > Wurfbainia > Wurfbainia villosa. Next base: position 111,181,869 of record CM045996.1, read on the forward strand.
TCTTCTCAAGCCAATTAGAAGATCTGACAGTCAACCTAGGGCTAGCGGCTTCTCCAAGCGCTTCCTTTGACCGCCATGTGTCGTCGGCACCCTTCTCGTAACTTCGTCTATAAGTGGACTTTCCACCGCTCCATTTTGTACATTACAAATATGAAACTTGAGTTACATTCAGTCTAAAACTATTTACAACTAGAATTTCAAAAGAAGAGGTAAGACGCCCAGGTCGCATACACTATACAACACGCACAACCACAAAAACGACATGTAGGCCGTATTATGAATTACAACACATCATTATCCAATCATATTGGGGTTCTTGGGCCATGACAATCACAGAATTATATATAATTCTAAATTATGTATTTTTACAAAAAATTTCTATAATTTTTCTTATTTTTTTCAATTTTATGAGTCACCTTTCCGTAACGGTCCCGCTAAGCGGTTTCTGAGCGTGATCGCGGGACAAGGCCCCTTTCGGGGATAGGGGAAGCGCCCCTACTCACAAAATAAACTTTGCGAGTGTCCCTACTACGATCTTACAGCGACTTAAGTTACTGTCCCAAAAGCCTAAAGCGAGAACTCGCCATTTCGGAGAGTTTTTCTCGATGGTTGAAGCCTACAAGTGTCCCAACACTCGTTGCTTCGACTCTTAGAGAAAAATACCCAAAAATTCGATAAAAATAGGAAATTTACAGAAACATAAAAATTTGTAATTTTTATATCTAATACAAAAACTATAAAAATGAAACACATACATGCTTCGCACGTGGCTCTGATACCACTGTTGGACTTTCACGGCTACAAAAACCGCTTTTTGCGTTGCGGAAACCCCAGAAGTCCGGCCACGGATCCGTGCGAAGATATATTAAAATAAAAACATGTATGTGCTAAGTAAACCTAGATCTACCTTAGATCTAGAAGTTGAAATCCCGCTCGTCCAAACATTTTGCCGGAACTCAAGAGTGTCAAGTGAACACTCCTCTATTAGTATCCACACGGACAAATGGTAGAGAAAAATAACTTAGAGTGTGCTAGCACCCTTTAGGAATTTCGGCAATATGAGGGATTGGAGAGCTTGAGAAGGTGATCTAAGGAAGAAGATGATGGAGTTACCACCCAAATGAATTCTCATCAAATGAGAAGTAAAGTGGTCGGCCACTCTTGGATGGGGGGTTACATGCATGCATGTAACTCCAATAGCCAATGGCTCTTGGTCTCCCTCATGAGGTGGCACCACATGATAAGTCAATGATGATGTGGAACACCATCATTAGCCAGCCCCCATGCCATGTCACCATGACATGGCAATTGGTCAAGTCAAAATTGACCATTCATCTTCCCTCTCAAGTCAAGTCAAACTTGACCTCTTATCTCCCATGGTTGATCAAATCTAACCACTTGATTCAAGTCAATTTGATTTAATGAATCTCTATTCATTAATTTAAATTGACTCAATGAATCAAATTTAAATTAGACTCATTCAACACTTAAATCAAATTGAGTCTAACTCAATTAGTCTAATTTGGATATCTCTTAATCCAATTTGGTTCATCCCATGAACCTAATCCTCATGGTTCATCATATGAACCTAATCTCCATCTAATTGCCCTTTGTATGTGACCCTATAGGTTCTTGTAACATTGGCAATGTCCCTAAACCGATTTAGGAACATAAGCAATGAGCGGTATCTAACAATACATCATTGCTACCCAAGTTACAAGAATGTTGAGCTCCAACATCACCTTTATGACTACTAATTGTGACTCTCACAATATGTGACAATGTCCCTCTATCCTTGACATCTAGATTGACTAATCGAGGCATAGACCGTGTCATCCTCGGTACAATCTATATCTTGAACTCCAAGTAGACTCACTCTAATCAAATGAGATCAATATATCATATTGACTCATTTGGGCATGACCATGCACTTCGTGGTCTCACTCTATCAAGAATATCGATGTCACTCCCGTCATATAGGAGGGATAGATCTCATCTACATCACTCACATCCCTCCACATAATTTGTCACATACCCAATAATCGCCTTTATATTCCACCCATTTACGGGTGACGTTTGACGAAGCCAAAGTATGCAACTCCTTATGTAGAAAACCATAGTGACTTTAGATCTAAGGACTAATAATCATACTAATAGCCACATAAGAAAGTATATAACACTCATATAACGATCCATGATACTTTCTCATGGCGGGTCATTCAGTATACATTCTCCAATTCATACCTATGTGTGAACTTGATATCTCATATCCATGACTTTGTGAGATCAAGTCATCATATTGACCTACATGCTAGTCTCTACGCATTAACATTGTCCCTAAATGTTAATACTTGACTAGGAATGATTAAGAGTAGTGTTCTCTATATCATCTCATTATCGATTCAATCAATCGATTGATATAGATAAGAACCTACTACTCAAGGACGTTATTATACTTAGTTATTTGGCACCAATACAAGTAAATATAATAACCATGCCTTTATAAATAGGAATATGATACAATAAAGTTCATACAACAATCATCACATGATTGACTCTAGGGCATTCACTAACAATAATAATACCTAAAATTTGATATTTGTTGCCATTTGATATAATTAAGTATATTTTGTCATATTACCCAAATTTTTCAAGTGTGCCAAAAACCCAAAATGGTATACCAAGACCTCTAAACCTAAGTTGTGTCAATTTGATTGATTTTTCATAATTCCAAAAATATATTGGCACATCCTAAAATATTTTATGATTATAATTCAAACCTATTTCCAAGGTATCCATAACCTTAAAAATAACCTAAAGTGCCACATTTACCAAGGTTAGGTTAACTACCCATCCATTTAAAGTTGGCACAATCTAACCCATTTAGCGTGAATCAATCACTCTCCTAGGAACCCAAAACCTATTTGAGCTCCTTGGGTTAATTAGGTATTCCTTAGGGATGACCTCCCTAGATACCCTCCTAATGACCCTTCTAGACTTATTAACTTTGGTCATTGTGGCCTTGTCATGGTTAACTCTAGGGGTGACTCTCCTTGTAACCTTCCTAGTGGCTTCCCTAGGTTTCTTCGAAACACTAGTCACTAGGCACACACCTTGGTTACCATTAGGGATGACTCCCCTAGTAACCTTGGTCTTCCTAAACCTAAGTTTAGTTCCATAGTCAAATGGAACACTATGGTAGGTAGGCTTATCTACCTTGGACCTAGGCTTGTGGCTCAAGCCTTTCTTGCTCATAGATGAGCTTTGCCTCCTAGACTCTAGACCTTGACTCTTGGACCTAGATTTTTGATTATTTGACCCTTTAAATTGATTTTGTATATTTCTAAGGGTCTTCTCTAATTTCTCAAGCCTTAGCCTCAAAGCTTGATTTTCCTTTTCTAATTGCTCAATTTTTGAATTTTGATTTAATCTTTGGGCATTGTTCTTTCTAGGCATATGCCTAGTCCATTTAGGATTAAAATCTAGGTGGTCCTCACTTTTCTTAATGCTTGCCCTAGGTAAGGTTTTTCTAGGGACATTAATCCCAAATTTCTCTTTAGTTTCAAGGTGAACATTTTTAGCTCCTAGGCAAAAATATTTGTTATTCCTACTAGCATACTTTTGTTTATGAGAAATAACAAGATTATTAACATAACTCCTAGCATGCTTTTTGATCCTAGAACTAGAAGGTGCATCAAAATATACTTAGGGTTTGCCCTAGAGGCTCCCCCTACTTGCGATGCTCCTTCTTTGACCTTCTTGCTCCCCCTAGGACATTGACTCCTATAATGCCCTCTTTGATTACATTTGAAGCATATGATGTTCTCCTTGCTTTTGATGGTTGGGGCATCGGCTTCCTTTGAATTTTCTTTACTTTTAGGTGCTGATGGACTTTTCTTGACCTTCTTTGGGCACTTGCTCTTGTAGTGCCCATACTCCCTACACTCAAAACACATTATATGAATTTTATTTTGAAATGATGTGCTTGAGTTACCTAGGTCAATGACGGCCGGATTTTGAGCTTCTTCATCTTGAGCAGATGTTGAAGGCTCTTCTTGATGCTCCAGAGTGAAAGGTCTAATCTCCTCCCCCTCAATCCTAGTGGTTGAGGCTTCCTCTGTTGGGTTTCCGGCACCGCGGCGAGTGTGTGTTCGAACATGTTTCATAAACATGTGCGCAGCGGAAGAAATAAAAGGCAATAAATCTAATTTATTACAACACACACACCACACGCATACATAGTATAACATGTGTAGACATAATCGTAGTTTCAAATTTTTCAATAAAAGGAAATTATTCTAGGTATACCTGACGTATCACGTGCAGCGGGAAAGACATCAACCAAAGCAACTCTCGTTAGAATCACCTCTATCTGTATCCACACCGAGTATCATCGGGATGACTTCACAAAGTCATGAGCCTCGTCTTCATAGGAGTCACTAGCCTTGTGTCGAAGACGATGTGATCGAGAGAAGATCACAATCCGAATCAAAATTCGGATTCGAAAATGAGTCCCCAAAACTCGCTTCTCCGGAGAAGTATTCGTCAACCGTTTGACGAATCCTTCGTCCTCCACCTATGAAGATTACCGGAGATCGAATCCCCGGCAAGGTAGCCACTGTCGGAGCTCCAAACGTAATCCAAATGACGCTCCGACACGAAGGGAGGAAGTTGTCCAGAATTCTGGACAGATTGGTGGAGGGGTTGTGCCGACCCAAAGAGGATGGCCGGCTGCACCTTGGTCACCTAAGCCAAGGGAAGTTGTCGGAGGGTCACCGGAGGATCGCCGGCAGGAGCTTGGATGCTGGCAGCAGCTTGGACGGTGGCACAAAGCTGGGCAGCAACAAGGTTGGGCGGCGACAAGGAGAAGAGAGGGAGAGGGTGGCTAGGTTTTTCAACACACAAAGTTATCCACGAAAAACCCTTAAGCGATGTTTTTATAGAGAACACATTCTCCTAACGGTTATTGGTTCATAACCAAAACCCGTTAACCCATTCCAATAACTTAAGTTAAAATAAACCGAACCGAGTTGATCTATTTTAAGTTAAAACGAACCGAACCAACTTTGGTTCATTCGTTTAAAACAAACCAAACCCCTTTGGTTTATTCTTCACCATTGGATTAGAATCAAACCAATTTGGTGTTAGTTATAGCCCTAGAACCAATCATGTGATGGTTGAATAGGGAACATTTTGTATCATATTCTATAAAGGCAAAGGATTGGTTATTATATTTACATCTTGCTTGTGCCAGCTAAATTAAATATAATAATGCCCTAGAAAAGTAGGTTCTTATCTATAGCACATCAATTGGCAGAATTGATTATGAGAGGCTGTAGAGAACACTTTCCTAAATGTTCCTAGTCAAGTATTAATATGCAAGGGCAATATTAATACATAAAGACTAGCATGTAGGTCAATTGATGACTTGATCTCACAAGTCATGGATATATGATATCAAGTTGACACATGGGTATATATTAGAGAATATATACTGAACTGACCCGCCATGAGAAAGTTTCATGGATCGTCATATGAGTGTCATAAACTTTCTCATGTGACTATTGGTATGAATAGTCCTCAAACCTGAAGTCACTACGGTTCCCTACATAAGGAATTATATACTTTGGTATCGTCAAATGTCACCCGTAACAGGGTGGACCATAAAGGCGATTACTGGGTATATAACAAATTATGTGGAGGGATGTGAGTGATGTAGATGGGATCTATCCCTCCCATATGACGGGAGTGATATCTGTGGGCCCCTTGATTGAGTGGAACTACTAAAATGCATGGTCATGCTCGAATGAGTCAATATGAGATATTGAGCTCATTTGTTTGAGTTAGTTTACTCAGGGATCAAGAAACACATAGATTGATCGAGGATGACACGGTCTATACCTCATTGGTCAATCTGATATCAAGGATAGAAGGACACGGTCATACATTATAGTAGTCACGGAAAGGTTAGTCGGATCTTGACTTATCTCGTAACTTGGGTAGCAATGATGTATTGCTAGATGCCGCTCATTGCTTGTGTATCTAAAAGAGTTTAGATCCACTGCCAACGTTATGAGAGCCTATAGGGTCACACACAAAGAGCATGATGATTAGAAGAATTAGTGCATTCTAGTTTGACTAGAATAATTTGGGAATAAGCTTAAGTACAAAATGGTTTTTGGACTTTAAGCTTAATGAGAATTTTAGCTTATTGATTTAATGAGATTAATTCAATATGCTAAGCTTAATTGATTTAATAAGATTAATTCAATATGTTACCTTATTGATTTAATGAGATTAATTCAATATGATAACATAAGCTTATTGAATTAATAAGATTAATTCAACATCCATGAATGCCACATAAGCATGCCACCTAAGCATGCCACCTAAGCTTGATGAGTTGGAAGGAGACAAAGGGTTTTGACCCTTGGATTTCCTCCACATGTGGCCGGCCAAAACAAGGAGGATAACTCCTTGTTTAATTATCTTTCAATGCCATTGATTGCATTGAATGTGATAGGAGATGAAAGGTTTTTCAAATCCTATAAAACACCCCATGGGGTGGCCGGCCAAAGGAGTTGAGTGGGAGCTTAAGGCTTGGTGAGAGCTTGGTGGGAGAGGCTTTTGTTGTGTGGTTTTGTGAGTGTAAGCTAGCAAGAAGAGTAGTCTTCTTCTTCCTTTCTCTTCTTCCCTACCTTCCTCTCCTTTAGGGACTTCTCTAGCAAGAAGTAAAGGAGAGATCTTCTAGTTTTCTTTTGTGAGACAAGAGCTTGCTCGTGTGGATACATATAGAGGCACGGACATTTGAACGTGCTAAAAGATCCAACACATCCAAGGAAAAGCGGGATTGCAAAGGGCACGCAACAAAGGTAGAACTCTCCTATAAGATAGGTTTTCTTTTAGAGAAATTTGTTTTGTACGAGGTTTTCTTTCGCAAGGATCACTTGGAAGGGATCCTAATTTTCCGTTGCGTGTATGCTATTTTGCATACAAGATCCCTACAGTGGTATCAGAGCCACTTGCGAAAGATCGTATAAAAATAGGTTTTCTCTATTTTATATATGATATAGAAGTAGGATAAATTTTATTATGAGTTGATAATTGCATTAGCAATTTTTCAAACATAATAAAATATCCGATGTCTTTTAAAAGTTAAAATGACATGGTTCATGGTTATGGCCTAGTCCCAAAAGGTTTGTGAATGTGTGTTGTAATTCTTAATACGGCCTGCGTATCGTGCCTTTCTCCTAACATTCTTGTTGTAAAATTAGCTTTAGACTCGAATGTAACTCGAGTATTTCTTCTTTTGTAATATACACAACAAAGATGGAGAGTCCATTGGAAGATGATGTTACAAGGAGGAAGTCAACAACACAAGACAACCAAAAGAAAGCACTTGGGAGAATATGCTATCCCTAGGTTGACCAATCAATCTTTTCATTGGCTTGAGAAGATTGTAGAATAAGGGTCATAACCATGACACGCTTAGTTTAATATGTATATGATGCATGTTAATTTAGCTTATATGTGATGTATGCTAATATGTATGTGATGCATGTTTAAGTTTATTTCTTAATAAGTCTAAACGATATGCCTACCAAAGTTTGGTACTCACTACTTCCTCGATCATTTGTTATTGGGTTTGCCAAAGCAAAGCAATGCATTTTATCTTGGAAGAGTGCGAGTGGACAATCGTGATGTCCCTCTATCAAACTTGGTTAAGACTTAATTAAGTTTTTAAAGTAGAGGCATATATTAGCTTTGAACATAAGTTTTAAAAATTAGTTTTGTGTGATTTCCGAACATCAGCTTTGTCTTAGAAGTGGTCGTTGCTCCGATATCCAAGAAGGCCTCTGTGCCTCGCCACGGCCTGGAAGCTGATTTAGGAATAAGCACTAAACTAATCTAAACTTAACCAAAGCTATTAAAGAGTTACATCAGATGTAATTGGCAAAAGATTGCCTACCTAATCATACTACGTCTTGGGCGATTAGCCAAAGCTAACTCAAGACGAATTATGATGTGGATCTTTATCCCATATAAATTTATAGCTAAATAGAAGCTAATCATATAAGCAAAATGTGTTTGCCTACATCAATGATTAGCTCATATCAAAGCTATGAGAATTTAGTGGGAGCCTCATTTAATTAAAGGCCTAATTAAATGACTTAGGTATGATACTAAATTTTGCATTTTAATGTTGTAGATCACCATGTCATCTAACACGACACACCCCCTCAACTTGCGATCTGTCCTTGAGAAAGACAAGCTCAATGGAGCTAACTTTCTAGACTGGTATAGGAACTTGAGGATTATCCTCAAGCAAGAACGTAAATTGTATGTCCTAGAGCAGTCTATCCCTGAAACACCCGCCTACCCACTGCAGGAAAAAGATGCTTATAAGAAGCATCAAGATGACACATTAGATGTGTCATGTCTTATGCTTGCCACCATGAACTCTGAGCTTCAGAAGCAACATAAGAACATGGATGCCTACGGTATGGTTGAACATTTGAAACAACTATATCAAGGACAAGCTAGGCACGAGCGTTTTGAAGTGTCTAAGGCTCTTTTTGCATGCAAGATGCAAGAAGGAACACCTGTAGGAACTCACGTACTTAAAATGATTGGATGCGTTGAGAACCTTGAAAGACTAGGTTTTCCAGAGCCAGAATTGGCGATGTTATCTCCTGCAATCGTTCGGAAGCATATAATCAATTTGTCATGAATTATAACATGAATGAAATTGATAAACCTTTGCTGAGATTCTCGGCATGTTAGAAGCTTGAACAAATCTCAGAAGAAAGTTAATGCGTACTAATGGTCGAAGGGCAAAGGTAGCGCTTGAAGGCAAGGGTAAGACCAAGCGAAGGCAAGGCCAATTCATCCACTTGAAGGGTAAAGGTAAAGTACCTAAGGAAGGGGCTTTGCTTCCATTCTTGGTGAGGCCCAGGACCTTTAGGCGGGCTATGAAAGTCTACCTTGAGGAAGTAAAGAATAAAAGAAGTGGGACTTACGCCTCGGTATACACGTTATAGAAGTTAATCTATCTATTTCTTCTACATGGGTATTAGATAGGATGTGCATCTCACATTTGTACTAATGTGCGAGGGTGAGAAATAGTAGACTAATGGCAAAGCGAAGTGGACCTAGAGTAGGCAATGGCGCATAAAGTTCTTTCTTGTATTTGTAGGAACATATTCTTTGTCTTTGCCTTTGGGCTTATCTTAGAACTAGAGGAGTGCTTTATGTACTGCATTAACAAAGAACATAATCTACGTATCTTGTTTAGACAAGAAAAACTTTTCTTTTATAATAAAGGACAAATGTTGTTCCATTTATTTAAATGAAATGTTCTATTGTAATGCACCACTTATGAATGGTCTCTATGTTCTAGATTTAGAAAACCCAATTTATAACGTAAATACCAAGCGGTTCAAATCGAATGATTTGAACCAAACATATCTCAGCATCGCCTAGGTCACATAAATGAAAACGCATATCCCAACTCCATAAAGATGGATTATTGGACTCATTTGATTTTGAATCATATGAGATATGAATCTTGTCTTTAGGAAAGATGACTAAAACTCCATTTAGTGGACATGGCGAGAGAGTAGCGGCGGACTTATTAGGACTCATACATACCGATGTATGTGGCCCTTTCAATGTCGAAGCAGGAGGAGGCTATAAGTACTTTATTACTTTCAGCGATGATATGAGTAGATTTGGCTACTTATATTTGATGAGACATAAGTCGAATCCTTTGAAAAGTTCAAAGAATTCAAGAATGAAGTACAAAACCAACTTGGTAAGCGTATTAAGCTACTTGATCGGATCGAGGTGGTGAATACCTTAGTCAAGAGTTTCGTGATCACTGGTGAGTGTGGGATAATATCCCAACTCACTCCACTGGAACACCACAATGGAATGGTGTATCAGAGGAGAAATCGTACTCTATTAGATATGGTACGATCAATGATGAGCAGTGATCTACCTACTTCCTTTTGGGGTTTAGCTCTAGAGGCGGTAGCTTTCACATAATCGCGTCCCATCAAAGCCGTAGAAAAGACACCATACGTTATGGTGGGAAGAGTCCCAAAATGTCTTTTATAAAGATTTGGGGTTGTGAAGCTTATGTTAGGCGTCAAGTCTCGGATAAACTAGGACCCAAATCGGATAAGTGTTATTTTGTAGGATATCCCAAGGAAACTAAGGGATATTACTTTTACAATCCCACACTTGGCAAGGTGTTTGTTGCGAAATCTTTTCTAGAAAGAGAATTTATTTCTAGAAAAACTAGTGGGAGTAAAATTCATCTTGAAGAAATTCAGATGAAGATAACACTAAGGCCGATGGAAAATGAGCAGGCACCACAAAGTGTTGTGGATGAGGAAATTGTTGCCCAAGAGTTGTGGAGCAAACACATTCAAGTAGACCAACCTCTTCGTAGATCTGATAGGATCCGTCGTCAACCGAGAGATATTCTTTTCTCTTGGTGACAACGGTGAAGTATTGCTTATCGATCTTGGCGAGCCTACATCCTATCAAAGCTATGATGAGCCCAGTTAGAAATGGCTAGAGGCCATGAGATCGAAATGGAATCCATGTACACTAACCAAGTATGGACTTTGGTTGATCCACGAAGGGTAAAACCCATTGGGTGTAAGTGGGTCTTTAAAGTAAAAGGGACATGGATGGTAATAAGCATACCTATAAAGGTAGATTGGTGGCTAAAGGATTCAAACAAATTCATGGTATTGACTATGATGAAACCTTTTCACCAGTTGCGATGCTTAAATCCATTCGGATCATACTTGCTATTGCAGCCTACCACGATTATGAGATCTGGCAGATGGATGTCAAAACCGCCTTTCTGAATGGAAAGCTACTCGAGGATGTGTACATGACACAGCCTGAGGGTTTTGAAGATCCAAAGCATCCTGGAAAGGTATGCAAATTGCAAAGGTCCATTTATGGACTAAAGCAAGCCTCTCGAAGCTGGAATCTTCGATTCGATGATGCAATCAAGGAGTTTGGTTTCATCAAGAATGAAGATGAACCTTGTGTCTACAAGAGAAATAGTAGAACCTGATTGTATTTCTTGTCTTGTATGTAGATGACATACTTCTCATCGAAAATGATATTCCCTCACTCCAGTCTGTGAAGATGTGGTTAGGGAATTGTTTCTCGATGAAAGACTTAGGTGAAGCTGCCTATATTCTAGGCATCAAGATCTATAGAGATAGATCTAAAAGATTACTTGGCCTAAGTCAGAGTACATACATTGATAAAGTGCTAGATCGTTTTGCTATGCAAAATTCCAAGAAAGGATTTCTGCCTTTATCACATGGTGTGAGTCTTTCGAAGACTCAATGTCCCTCTTCTAAGGAGGAGAGAGATCACATGGATAAGATCCCTTATGCATCTTTCATAGGGTCTATCATCATATGCGTGCTTTGTACTGAATGCTTTGAGCATGGCGAGTAGATACGATCGGATCGGTGAAAGTCCTGGATAGCGGTCAAAATATTCTTAAATACTTACGAAGAGCGAAAGAATATTTCACGATATTTGGAGGCAATGAGAGCTAGCTGTAAAGGGTTCTGATGATGCAAGCTTCCAAGCGGACAAGGATGACTATAGATCGCAATCGGAGTGCGTGTTTTGCACGAATGGTGGAGCTGGTGGAAGAGTTGAGCGAGGACCACGATTCTTGATTCTACAACAGAAGCGAGTATATTCTTTGCGTCGATCACGATGCAAAGAAGGAGGTTGTTTGGCTACGCAAGTTCATCAGTGAACTTGGGGTAGTTCCTAGCATTGCAGATCCAATAGACCTCTATTGTGACAACAATGGGGCTATTTCATAGGCTAAGGAACCTCGATCACATCAGCGGACCAAACACATACTGCGGTGCTTCCATCTTATTCGAGAGATCATCGATAGAGGAGATGTGAGGATATGCAGAGTACCAACAGAAGCTAACATCGCAGATCCACTGACGAGGCTTTGTACGCGGAGGAAGCATGATGGTCACACTAGGTCACTAGGTATCAGATATTATAGTGATTGGTACTAGTGCTAGTGGGAGATTGTTATTTATAGCCCTAGAACCAATCATGTGATGGTTGAATAGGGAACATTTTGTATCATATTCTATAAAGGCAAAGGATTGGTTATTATATTTACATCTTGCTTGTGCCAGCTAAATTAAATATAATAATGCCCTAGAAAAGTAGGTTCTTATCTATAGCACATCAATTGGCAGAATTGATTATGAGAGGCTGTAGAGAACACTTTCCTAAATGTTCCTAGTCAAGTATTAATATGCAAGGGCAATATTAATACATAAAGACTAGCATGTAGGTCAATTGATGACTTGATCTCACAAGTCATGGATATATGATATCAAGTTGACACATGGGTATATATTAGAGAATATATCTTGACCGACCATATGAGAAAGTTTCATGGATCGTCATATGAGTGTCATAAACTTTCTCATGTGACTATTGGTATGAATAGTCCTCAAACCTGAAGTCACTACGGTTCCCTACATAAGGAATTATGTACTTTGGTATCGTCAAACGTCACCCGTAACAGGGTGGACCATAAAGGCAATTACTGGGTATATAACAAATTATGGGGAGGGATGTGAGTGATGTAGATGGGATCTATCCCTCCCATATGACGGGAGTGATATCTGTGGGCCCCTTGATTGAGTGGAACTACTAAAATGCATGGTCATGCTCGAATGAGTCAATATGAGATATTGAGCTCATTTGTTTGAGTTAGTTTACTCAGGGATCAAGAAACACATAGATTGATCGAGGATGACACGGTCTATGCCTCATTGGTCAATCTGATATCAAGGATAGAAGGACACGGTCATACATTATAGTAGTCACGGAAAGGTTAGTCGGATCTTGACTTATCTCGTAACTTCGGTAGCAATGATGTATTGCTAGATGTCGCTCATTGCTTGTGTATCTAAAAGAGTTTAGATCCACTGCCAACGTTATGAGAGCCTATAGGGTCACACACAAAGAGCATGCTGATTAGAAGAATTAGTGCATTCTAGTTTGACTAGAATAATTTGGGAATAAGCTTAAGTACAAAATGGTTTTTGGACTTTAAGCTTAATGAGAATTTTAGCTTATTGATTTAATGAGATTAATTCAATATGCTAAGCTTAATTGATTTAATAAGATTAATTCAATATGTTACCTTATTGATTTAATGAGATTAATTCAATATTATAACATAAGCTTATTGAATTAATAAGATTAATTCAACATCCATGAATGCCACATAAGCATGCCACATAAGCATGCCACATAAGCATGCCACCTAAGCTTGATGAGTTGGAAGGAGACAAAGGGTTTTGACCCTTGGATTTCCTCCACATGTGGCCGGCAAAAACAAGGAGGATAACTCCTTGTTTAATTATCTTTCAATGCCATTGATTGCATTGAATGTGATAGGAGATGAAAGGTTTTTCAAATCCTATAAAACACCCCATGGGGTGGCCGGCCAAAGGAGTTGAGTGGGAGCTTAAGGCTTGGTGAGAGCTTGGTGGGAGAGGCTTTTGTTGTGTGGTTTTGTGAGTGTAAGCTAGCAAGAAGAGTAGTCTTCTTCTTCCTTTCTCTTCTTCCCTACCTTCCTCTCCTTTAGGGACTTCTCTAGCAAGAAGTAAAGGAGAGATCTTCTAGTTTTCTTTTGTGAGACAAGAGCTTGCTCGTGTGGATACATATAGAGGCACGGACATTTGAAGGTGCTAAAAGATCCAACACATCCAAGGAAAAGCGGGATTGCAAAGGGCACGCAACAAAGGTAGAACTCTCCTATAAGATAGGTTTTCTTTTAGAGAAATTTATTTTGTACGAGGTTTTCTTTCGCAAGGATCACTTGGAAGGGATCCTAATTTTCCATTGCGCGTATGCTATTTTGCATACAAGATCCCTACATTTGGTTCATCCATCATGTTTTCATAAGACACGACCCATCCACGCTTCCATTGCGACAGAAACGATTTCATGCTCGATCCTTGTTTGGTCCAACCAAACCTAGTTTCTCTCGGTCTGAGAATCTTATTCTCAAGCTCGTTTTAAATCCTTTGGATTACGCTCGTTGTGTGTGTGACCAAATAGGTTCTTGGTTTATGTTGGTCGTCTATAATTTACCATTAATTATAGAACGATCATGAGTGACACCTAGTAGAACATCATGATCCCCAATTATCCGAAAGATCAATGGTTGCTCCAGAACTATTTCCGAAACCCTTCAACAGCTACAATGAATCGTGCCTCGTTCCCTTCACGCATCTTATACCCACTTGGTTCAGGACATGGTCTATAGTGTCAGTCCCCACTAGGTTAACTACGCCACACCTAGCCCAAGTATTATTTTCTCGTCCTACGGATTCTAATTACTACACATGTATCCAAGAGTACCTTACTCTAAACATGTAATGCTTTGGCCAAAGACTTTAGTAACAATCCGACGAGAGGCCGTGGGTATACATCTCCTCGCAAGGAGTGGTGAATCCTTTATAGGCTATTCAAACACCTTTGATCACTTCGACTTATGCCCAATCATCCTGGGTCCACATCTCCTCAGAGATGCTTGCTTAAGATGTCAAAGCATAAGTCTTCATGACCAAGATGACTTGAATACCGCAAGTCAAAGGAACATCTCACTTAAGTTGCAGTAAGAACTACATTGATATATCTATATATCTAGAGAACCATATGAAGTTTTACAACTGGTCACTCCAATGAACTAGTTACCATAACTAGCATCCATGATTAACTCCGGACATCACAATGTCTCCAGCCAGTGAGAATCAGTTACTTGGATACACCAAGGAGTATACCTCGTGCTAGTCTCGACAAAATTAATGGTGTCCAAATCCATCAATTCATCGACTAGGGATAATTCTGATGCATCACAATTACACATGTAGAGATACTCACTAGTTGTGATCCAATCACAAATTCTCGCATGTTGTGAATCGTATTATGGACATTCAGTAAATGAGTTTAAGATATAATCAAATAGTGAATCTTCATTTATCATATAAATGGTTCAAACATAAGGCGATTGCCTTAGGAAATCTCTCATATATTACTAACATCCTCTATTCCCCTTCCACCGATCCAGAAGTAGATTCTCTATCAACTTCCGAATCCTCAAACTCTTGGGATGAAGATGTTGGGTTTCCGGCACCGCGGCGAGTGTGTGTTCGAACATGTTTCGTAAACTTGTGCACAGCGGAAGAAATAAATTAATAAATCTAATTTATTACAACACACACACTACACGCATGCATAGTACAACATGTGTAGACATAACTGCAATTTCAAATTTTATAATAAAAGGAAATTTATACTACGTATACCTGACGTATCACGTGTAGTGAGAAAGACATCAACCGGAGCGATCCTCGCTAGAATCGCCTCTATCCGTATCCACGCCGAGTATCTTCGGGATGACTTCACAAAGTCACGAGCCTCGTCTTCGTACGAGTTACTAGCCTCGTGTTGAATATGATGTGATTGAGAGAAGATCACAATCCGAATCAAAATTCGGATCCAAAACGAGTCCTCAAAAACTCGCTTCTCCAGAGAGGTATTCGTCAACCGTTTGACGAATCCTTTGTCCTCCACCTATGAGGATTACCGGAGATCAAATCCCTGACAAAGTAGCCGCTGTCGGAGCTCCAAACGACGTCCAAACAACGCTCTAACTCAAAGAAAGCAAGCTGTCCAAAAAACTGGACAGCTTGGTGGAGGAGTTTGCGTCGGCCAAAGAGAAGAGGGCCAGCAAGTCCTTGGTCACCGGAGCCAAGGAGGATCACCGGAGGGTCGCCGGAGGATAGCCGGCTAGAGCTTGGATGCCAGCAACAAGCTTGGACGGTGGCACAAGGGTGAGCGGCGGCTAGGGTTGGGCGCCGACCACAAGAGGAGAGGGAGAGGGTGGGCGGCAACTATGGGTTGCTTGGATTAGGTTTTCACAAAACCCTTAAGCCCTATTTTATAGAGAATAAATTCTCCTAATGGTTATCGGATCATAACCAAAAGCCCATTAACTCTCTCCATTAATTTAAGTTAAAATAAATCAAACCAATTTAGTCTATTTTAAGTTAAAATGAACCGAACCTACTTTGGTTCATTAGTTTAAAACAAACCAAACCCCTTTGGTTTATTCTCCACCATTGGATTAGAACCAAACCAATTTGGTTCATCCATCATGTCTTCATAAGACACGGCCCATCCACGCTTCCATTGCGACTGAAATGATTTCATGCTCTCTCCTTGTTTGGTCCAACCAAACCTAGTTTCTCTCGGTCTGAGAATCTCATTCTCAAGCTTGTTTTAAATCATTCGGATTATGCTCGTTGTGCGTGTGACCAAATAGGTTCTCAGTTTATGTTGGCCGTCTATAATTAACCATTAATTATAGAACGATCATGAGTGGCACCTAGTAGTACATCATGATCCTCAATTAACCGAAAAGATCAACGGTTGATCCAAAACTATTTTTGAAACCCTTCAACAGCTACAATGAATCGTGCCCCATTCCCTTCACTCATCTTATACCCACTTGGTTCAGGACATGGTATATAGTGTCAGTCCCCACTAGGTTGACTATGTCACACCTAGCCCAAGTATCATTTCCTCATCCTACGGATTCTAGTTACTGCACATGTATCCAAGAGTACCTTACTCTAAACATGTAATGTTTTGGCCAAAGACTTTAGTAACAATCCGACGAGAGGTCATGGGTATACATCTCCTCGCAAGGAGTGGTGAATCCTTTATAGGCTATTTAAACACCTTCGATCACTTCGACTTATACCCAATTATCCCGGGTTCACATCTCCTCAGAGATGCTTACTTAAGATGTCAAAGCATAAGTCTTCATGATCAAGATGACTTGAATACCGCAAGTCAAAGGAACATCGCACTTAAGCTGTAGTAAGAACTTCATTGACATATCTATATATGTAGAGAATCATATGAAGTCTTACGGCTGGTCACTCCAATGAACTAGTTACCATAACTAGCATCCACGATTATCTCCGGACATCACAATGTCTCCAGCCAGTGAGAATCAGCTGCTTGGATACACCAAGGATTATACCTCGTGCTAGTCTCGACAGAATCGATGATGTACAAATCCATCAATTCATCGACTAGGGATAATTTCGATACAACACAATTACACATGTAGAGATACTCACTAGTTGTGATCCAATCACAAATTCTCTCATGCTGTGAATTGTATCGTGGACATTCAGTAAATGAGTTTAAGATCTAATCAAATACATGAAAATATGTATACTCAAATAGTGAATATTCATTTATCATATAAATGGTTTAAACATAAGGAGATTGTCTTAGGACATCTCTCATATATTACTAACAAACTCCCACTTGGCCTAATGCTAATCGCTACAGGTATCCAATACCATATGCTCTAACATGACCCTCAAACTTACTTTGAGGTAATGCCTTAGTCAAAGGATCCGCTAAGTTCCTTTCAATGGGGATTTTCTCGATTTGTATTTCCTTCCTACTAATGATCTCTCTGATCAGATGATAGCGGCGAAGCACATGTTTATATCGTTGATGAGACCTTGGCTCTTTCGCCTGTGCAATTGCTCCATTGTTGTCGTAGTAGACCGACATTGCTTCAACAATGGCTGGAACCACACCAAGTTCATAAATGAACTTCTTGATCCAAACCGCTTCCTTTGCTACTTCCGAAGCTGCAATGTATTCTGCCTCAGTGGTAGAATCCGCTACAGTATCTTGTTTGGAACTTTTTCAACTCATTGTGCCCCCATTCAAGGTGAACATGTATCCAGACTGAGACCTGGAATCATCCTTGTCTATCTATAAGCTGGCATCCATATACCCGGGTATCACCATGTACCCTTCTCCATATATTAGGAACACATCCTTAGTTCTTCTTAAGTACTTAAGGATTGTCTTAACAGTCTCCCAATAATCCATTCCTGGATTAGACTAGTATCTACTCGTGACACTCAGAGCATACGATTCATCGGACCTCGTACATAACATAGCATACATGATAGATCCTATTGCGGATACATATGGAATCTTACTCATGCAAATCCTCTCGTCTTCTGTGCGCGGACACATAGACTTCGAAAGGTGTATCCCATGCCTAATGGGTAGGAAACCTTTCTTGGATTCCGACATGCTAAACCTCTTTAGCACTCGGTCTATATATGTAGACTGTGAAAGACCAAGAAATTGTTTCGATCTATCTCTATAGATCTTAATCTCGAGGATGTAGGTTGCTTCTCTCCGGTCTTTCATGGAGAATATCTTGGACAACCAAATCTTAACTGACTATAAGACTGAAACATCGTTTCCTATAAGTAATATATCATCGACATACAATACTAGGAACACGGCTGCACTCCCACTAACCTTCTTGTACACACAAGGTTCGTCTGGATTTTGTGAGAAATCAAACCTTTTGATTGTCTCATCAAAATGGATATTCCAGCTCCTAGATGCTTGCTTCAATCCATATATGGATCGTCGCAATTTGCATACCTTGGTTTTATCAACCGATGTGAAACCCTCAGGTTGTATCATATACACGTCCTCAAGCAGGTTTCCATTAAGGAAAGTTGTTTTCACATCCATCTGTCATATCTCATAATCATAATGAGTCGCTATGACCAGGAGCATCCGAATGGATTTAAGCATAGCTACAGGCGAATAGGTTTCGTCATAATCAACACCTTGATTTTGACGATATCCTTTCGCCACTAATCTAGCCTTATAGGTAATCACATTACCATCCATGTTGGTTTTCTTCTTGAAAACCCACTTGCACCCTATAGACTTTATGCCTTCAGGTGGGTCAACCAAGTTCCAAACTTGGTTTTCAAACATGGAATCCATTTCCGACTTCATGGCTTCAAGCCACTTATCCCTTTCTGAACTTGTCAAAACTTCTTCATAACTGGTAGGCTCCTCATCATCAATATTGTGTGTTCTACCAGATCTACGAAGATGTGGTGTCATAATAGGTCCAGCCGATGGCTCATCACTATGAGTTATTGGTTGTTGTGCTTCACCAGATATCTCATCAATGTCTATTTGA
The DNA here is from genome assembly GCA_025175895.1 of Wurfbainia villosa. Lineage (NCBI taxonomy): Eukaryota > Viridiplantae > Streptophyta > Magnoliopsida > Zingiberales > Zingiberaceae > Wurfbainia > Wurfbainia villosa. The sequence goes on from CM045996.1 coordinate 111,201,025, forward strand.
GTCTCTCGAGCCTCCTCAAGCTCGATGACACTCCCACTGTTTTCTTACAAGAAAAACTTTTTCTCTAGAAACATAGCATGCCTTGAAACAAACACCTTTTGTTCCACTGGATGATAGAATTGGTAACCCCTTATTTCCTTAGGGTATCCAATAAATATACATTTATCAGACTTAACATCCAATTTGTCTGATACAGTCTGCTTCACATAAGCAGGACAACCTCATATCTTCAAGTAAGATATATGAGGTTTCTTACTATTCCATATCTCATATGGAGTAGTAGAGACTACCTTGGTTAGCATTCTGTTTAACAAGTAAATAGCTGTCTGAAGTGCATAGCCCCAAAAGGACTTGAGAAGATTCGCATGATTCATCATTAACCTGACCATGTCCAACAAGGTCCGATTACACCTCTCAGATACACCATTATGCTGTGGTGTATATGGCGGAGTCCATTGAGACAATATACCATTGTCTTTTAGATAATCTAGAAACTCTTGACTTAAGTATTCACCACCTTGATCCGATCGAAATATTTTTAATAATCTTGTCATGTTGTTTTTCTACTTCATTTCTGAATTCTTTGAACCTTTCAAAGGCTTCAGACTTGTGTTTCATCAAGAACATATATCCAAACCGTGAGTGATCATCGGTGAAGGTAATGAAGTAGCTATAGCCTCCCAAAGCTTGAGTTGACATAGGTCCACATACATCAGCATGTATTAGACCTAGCAACTCTCCCACTCGTTCACCTTTTCCTGTAAAAGGTAACTTAGTCATCTTGCCTTTTAAGCATGATTCACATGTATCGTATGAATCCAATTCAAACGATTCCAGAATTCCACATCCGTGTAATTCAGACATGCGTTTCTTGCTTGCATGGCCAAGATGACAATGCCACATGTAGGAGTCTAATTGATTATCCTTTCGAGCACGCTTGTTGTTCGCTTCGATATTGAAAATGTCACTGGATACGTCCAACGTATAAATACCATTGCTCAAAGTTCCAATTCCATAAAGTACTCCATTCAAAGTTATATAACAACAATTGTAACTAAACGTCAAATGGTAACCATTTCTATTTAAGAAATAAATATAAACAATAATGTTCTTTATTAGAGAAGAAACACAATAGCAATTGTCCAATTCCAAGACTAGTCCACTAGGGAGCTTCAGCAAATAAGTTCCGATGGCGACCGCAACAACCTTTGCTCCATTGCCAACTCACAAATTTGACTCCCCTCTGACGAGTCTTCTTATATTCCTTAGCCCCTGTATGTCATTACATATATGTGAGCCACACCCAGTATCCAATACCCAAGTGTCTAAGGAAATAGAATGACAATCAATAACGAAGATACCTGAAGAGAATGGGGCATCGGATGCCTTCTTCTTCATGGACTCAAGATAAATCTTGTAGTTTCTTCGCCAGTGGCCTTCCTTGCCACAATGATGGCAAGTGCCCTTTTGTGCTGGTTCTGCCTTCTTAGCCTTCTTGTTCTTCCCTTTCTTCTGTTCCTTTGCCTTATTCTTAGAACCTTTCTTTGAGAAATCAACTAACAGAACCACCTTCTCCTAATGCTTCACAGAAGGCTCCACAGTCTTCAGCATATTGAGGAGCTCAGGAATAGTGGATTCGAATTTGTTCATCCGATAGTTCATCATAAATTGTGAGAAATTCTTGGGTAAACAATGCAGAATTAAGTCAATACTTAATTCATGATCCATCACAAACCCGAGGGTGGCCAGCCGCTCGATGTACCCATTCATCTTTAGCATAAACTGTACTACAGACGAACCTTCTTGCATCTTAGAGGTGAAGAGGAGCCTGAAGACTTCGAACCTTTCAAATCTCACTTGCTCATCAAACAACTCATGAAGATGGAAGACTATGGTATTAGCATCCATATGCTCATGCTGCTTTTGTAGCTCAGGTACCATCGCAGCTAGCATGATACAACTCGTCAGTTCAGAATCTGCCACATGTTTCTGATAGGCCAACATTTGGTTTGGAGTTGCATTGTCCCTAGGACGATTGGGAAGAGGCTCTTCAAGGACATATGCTAGCTTTTCCTCCTTGAGAACAATTCTCAAGTTTCTAAGCCAGTCCAGGAAGTTAGGCACAGTTAATTTGTTTGAATCCAAAATAGTGCACAAGTTCAAAGACGTCATGATCAATAGATTAACCTAGAAATACAAAATGAGCATATATGAGAAAATGATTTTAAAATGCATCAATATACATTCATAAATCCCATTCATTTTTCGAATTTCAAAAACCCCAAAATCACTTCGGAAGATCGTAGGTCCATCTCCGAATGGGCTGATATCCAACATAGATATGAACAACCTTGGAGAGAGTCCAACAAGTCATTCATAACTACAATGGTAGGTATCAAATATATCATTTGCATATCACGTATATGCAACTATCACAATGTGCTATCAACTAATTAAATGTTCACACATACATCGGGTTGTTAACACATTAACAAGTATGCATCATATGCATAGTACCCAACTTCACCTCCCTTCACATCGACCTTGGAGAGAGTCCAACAAGCCGATGCTCCAGGTTAAAGCCAACCCATTAATCGAGAAATAGTTTTAATATGGTTAGAGCGCATTCAACCAATTAGCCCGGCTTGGAGAGAGTCCAACAACCAAAGCTAACAATTAACCTCTGACTCTTACCATATTAGTATTAAACTATTCCATGGTTTGAACATGTTCGGGTTCGAGCCGGGTTTGGAGAGAGTCCAACAACCCAAACAAGAAACGGAACTCTGGTTCTAACCATATTAATGGAAGGTGTAGGCTTTAATATTGAGTAAGGGTTTTTATGTCTCATCATCTTTGCATGCAAATAACTATTATCTAAATGACATTACATACATGGCATACATATATATGTTACGACATGCATGGCATAATGATATGCAGCTAATGCAATTACATAACATACAATTATGACATGTACAAAATTTCCTTATATGTCATAACTATTTATGGAAATAAAATATGTTTGAGATTTGATTCTCCAAATCAAATCATGATTAAATTAGGAAATAAATTTCCAAATCTAATCAAATATTTTATTTATGGAAAATATTAATTTCCATAAATACTTCTAACTTTCCAAAAGTAGAAGATTTCCATAAATACTTCTAGACTTTCCAAAATTAAAAATTTTCATAAATACTTCTAACTTTCCAAAAGTAGAAAATTTCCATAAATATCATTACGACTATCGCAAAACAATTTTAAGATTATGTCGAAACACAACCTGGGCTCTGATACCACTATTGGGTTTCCGGCACCGCGGCGAGTATGTGTTCGAACATATTTCGTAAACATATGCACAGCGGAAGAAATAAAATTAATAAATCTAATTTATTACAACACACATATCACACGCATGCATAGTACAACATGTGTAGACATAACCGCAATTTCAAATTTTACAATAAAAGGAAATTTATACTACATATACCTGACGTATCACGTGTAGCAGGAAAGACATCAACCGGAGCGATCCTCGCTAGAATCGCCTCTATCCGTATCCACGCCAAGTATCTTCGGGATGACTTCACAAAGTCACGAGCCTCATCTTCGTACGAGTTACTAGCCTCGTGTTGAAGACGATGTGATCGAGAGAAGATCACAATCCGAATCAAAATTCGGATCCAAAACGAGTCCTCAAAAACTTGCTTCTCCGGAGAGGTATTCATCAACCGTTTGACGAATCCTTCGTCCTCCACCTATGATGATTACCGGAGATCAAATCCCCGGCAAAGTAGCCACTGTCAGAGCTCCAAACGTCGTCCAAACGACGTTCCGACTCAAAGAAAGCAAGCTGTCCAGAAAACTGAACAGCTTGGTGGAGGAGTTTGCGCCGGCCAAAGAGAAGAGGGCCAGCAAGTCCTTGGTCACCGGAGCCAAGGAGGATCACCGGAGGGTCGCCGGAGGATAGCCGGCTGGAGCTTGGATGCCGACAACAAGCTTGGACGGCGGCACAAGGGTGGGCGGCGGCTAGGGTTGGGCGCCGACCACAAGAGGAGAGGGAGAGGGTGGGCGGCAACTATGGGTTGCTTGGATTAGGTTTTCACAAAACCCTTCAACCTTATTTTATAGAGAATAAATTCTCCTAATGGTTATCGGATCATAACCAAAAGCCCATTAACCCGCTCCATTAATTTAAGTTAAAATAAACCAAACCGATTTGGTCTATTTTAAGTTAAAACGAACCGAACCAACTTTCGTTCATTCGTTTAAAACAAACCAAACCCCTTTGGTTTATTCTCCACCATTGGATTAGAACCAAACCAATTTGGTTCATCCATCATGTCTTTATAAGATACAGCCCATCCACACTTCCATTGCGACTGAAACAATTTCATGCTCGCTCTTTGTTTGGTCCAACCATACCTAGTTTCTATCGGTCTGAGAATATCATTCTCAAGCTTGTTTTAAATCCTTTGGATTATGCTCGTTGTGCGTGCGACCAAATAGGTTCTCGGTTTATGTTGGTCGTCTATAATTAACCATTAATTATAGAACAATCATGAGTATTGTTGGTGCAGTATGTACCTGAGTTTTGATTATAACAAACGATACAAAGTTAAGCTCATGTTATTATCTCATGAGATGAATCAAGTGTGCAGAAATGCTAAGCTAAGCCGAAGGTCAGCGACACTCGGAGAGAATCGTAGTGGTCGGGCAACACCAGGAGGACTTCGGAGGGAGCCGAAGGAATCAGGTGGAGACCGAAAGCAAGGCTTCAAAGGTAAATGTTGAGGTAAGCTCGTGTGAGTGAGCGTAAGTAAGGTCGAGTCCTTCATACGGGGACATCCTTAGGCGACGATCTGACCAAGAGTTCCCATGGAAGGTCTATGTTGAGATCGGATGGCAAGTGACCGTCAAATTCACTTATATTTCGAGCTAACTCTTTATTACAGTTGAAAAGTCTGGAAATCAGTTCAACCGGCCAAGGATCAGTTCAACTGCTGAGCCATCAGTTCAACCGGCCAAGAAATCAGTTCAACCGATGGTCAAAAATCAGCCTCGAGGAGTCAAGCTTTATCACCATTTTTCAAGGAGTTTTGTGCCCAATTCCTATTGGTTGAAGACCCATTCGATGAGGGGCTTAAAGGCTATAAAAGGAGGACTTCTCCTAGGGTTTTTCATCATCTCTAAGTGCTCACAAACCTCCATAACTCTGTGATTTTTCGACGACTCTACGACGAAGTGCTGTCAACAACCCTAGATTACTTTCTACTCTTTTAGTTGTTGATATTCTTATTTTGTCGTCTCTTTAAATATTGCAATTCCTTTTATTAATCAAGGTTTTCTATCGTTGCACTTTACATTAATAGAAGAAAGGGTTTGTCTCTCTATCTTTTCTTTCGAAGTTTTTTTTGTAATCGTCAAACTCCTACCTCCAACGAGGAGGAGTGTTTTTAGTGAATTGCCCTCCGTGCGTGATCAAGGATCACTAGGGTCTTGGAGTAGTAGCCGAAGGCTACGAACCAAGTAAAAAAACATTTGTCTCATTTATTTATAGTTTATCTTTCCGCTGCAATTAACTGTCTACTCGAGTTTTAACGAACGAATTAAAAAAAAGGGTTTATCGCTATTCACCCCCCCTCTAGCGATCCGCTTTGATCCAACAATTGGTATCAGAGCCGGGGGCGCTTAGATTTGGTGAAACCACCAATCTAGCATTTTTTACAGATTTATTTTTCATTCATTTAAATTTTTCTCCCGCACTACTAATCCAAGACGAAGTCTTGGTACTCTTCGTTTGGTTTTGTTTTGCAAGTATTCGCTTTTGGAGTAGCCGACGGTAAAATGGGCATAACTTTTCGTACAAGTTGACCCACGAAATGGTCTACCTACCAAAGCGAAGCTCTCGGAAAGATCTACATTTCTTACTAGGGTAAACCCTCGTAACAAGCTGTATTCATCCCGAAAAACCATCGTTTAGTACCATTTCCGGGACATCGAAGGTTGTAAGTGCTCATCTTTTATTTTAGTTGGTTATTTCTTGTTTATTCCTTTTGTTTCTTTTCATTTCCTACATTACTAATCCAAGGCGAAGTCTTGGAACCTTTTTTTTCGTGTTTTTTTTTTGTATTTTTTGTGCAAGGTTTCCCTTCCAAATGGCTCATCTCGAGGGTTTTAGCATCGTCCGACCTCCGTTTTACAACGGAGATGATTTCCGTTACTGGAAAGGTCAGATGGAATGCTTTCTCAAAACCCAAATCAAGATGTGGATCATAATCCAAATGGGTTTCACACTTCCGACTAACGAAGTGGGTGAATCCTTGGGTTATGACCAATGGATCATTGAGACAAAACGACAAGTCGAAGCCGACGCCAAGGCAACACAAATCCTCCAATGTGGCTTGTCCAAGGAGGAGTTAAATCACGTCGGCCCCTTCATAAGCGCAAAGGACCTTTGGACAAAGCTAGTGGAGCTACACGAAAGGACCGATGAAGCCAAGGTATGTAAGCGCGACCTTTTATTTAATAAATTATATAATCTAAAAATGCAAGAACATGAAACGGCGATGCAACTCCACGCCCACGTCTAGGACATAGTCAACAATCTACACGCAATCGGGCAAAAGGTCGAAAACTGTGACCTTATAAGGTATGTCCTAAACTCCTTTCCGAGGACTACCTTGTGGGCATCCATGGTCGATGCCTACAAGGTCTCCAAGGATCTTTCTAAACTTAGGTTAGATGAACTTTTTTCTGATTTTGAACTTCATAAGCAGTCTAACTCGGAACCCGAGAAAAGTATAGCACTATTTGTAGGTTCAAAGAAGAAAACCGCTAGCAAGCCACCCCCGAAGGAAGAAGAGGATGACTCAACTCGGAAATGGAGGCCGAACTAGTCAACCTAGTTCGGAGGATAGTCAAGGGCCGAAAATGAACCGTCACTCGACCCAACAAAGGTAAGCCTAAAAGTTCAAATATTAGATGTTATGAATGCAACAGGTTTGGACAAATCAAGTCCGAATGCCCAAAACTCAAGAGCAAGGCACAAAAACACAAAAAGACACTCAACGCTACTTGGGAAGAAGTTTCCGAGGAAGAAGACGATGATCGAGTCCTCATGGCTAAACCGGTGGAATCGGAGATGGAGTCGGAACTGGAACTTGAATCGAAAATCGAAGACGAGTCGGACTGCGAAGCACTATTCAAGACAAGCCACGGATACGCATCTGGTTCAAAAGATACACTCAAGGTAAGTCGGTCTCTCATTACTACACTTTATAGTGCAATTAAGTTTTTAAATAGAAAGTTAGCTAAGTCTAAGTCCTAGTTGAGGAAGTTAAACTCCTCAAACACGAGGTCTCCCTAACCTCTTCGACTAGTCGAGTTCAAGAGAAGGACTCAACTCGGGTTGAAAAACTCGAAGTTGAGAACTCACTCTTGAAGAGTCAAGTCGAAGATCTTAGGAATACGTTGGAAAGGTTTACTTTGGGATCCAAAGGACTTGACCTCCTACTTGGATCGCAAAGGGCCATGTACAACAAGGTCGGGCTAGGGTTTAGCTCAAACACGACCAATAAGTCGTATATGTCAATTGTAAGTCGACATAAAAAACATGTCCAAGCATGGGTCCCTAAGACCACCTTGATTTCAAACTTAGGATCAAACCAGTACTGGGTTCCCAAGGACCAAATCCACTATGTAGAGAGACCGAATCGATTCAATGGTCCAGGGGGAGCTAGTACGAAACTTGTTTATGTTTTAACTTAGAAATTGCATGCTTAGGTTTTTATTTAGTTGGATTTTTCTTTTTAGAATGGTTAGATAGGACTATAACTCGTCAACACTTGATAACATAGTACCAGGATGTGGCGAGATGATAGTACGCTAGGAAAACGGAGTCTCGTGTATTAGAGCTAGATAAGGCATATCTAGTTTGGTTCACTTGACCGAGTGGAACTAGCTGAAGCTACCTCTCCGTATCCTAGACTAGTTAGACCAGGAAGTGGTCTTAGGTGAGTCAAGTTACTATTTTCTTGAAAATGTCTTTGTCTAAGGAAGTGGTCGTTGTTCCGATCAAAGAAGGCCTCTATGCCTCGCCACGACCTGGAAGCCATGATCTTGAAAAGGTGACTTGATAAGCTTAAGGTCAAATCCGAATCTAACGCAAGGTTGACAAGTGTTTAAGTCATTAAATTTAAATCAAGTAAAATTGGAAGTCATCTCACAAGAACATATAGGGTTAACGTGTTTGATCATGTAGACATGGGTGAGATGATTTAGGTTAATAATTTTCAACCAATCTTTAATAAATCCAATATCCGATCCAACTACCTTGCGTGTAGGATCAATGGATGTTGGACAGTGGTTGCTCCCGACACATGACCGGGGATCAACTCAAGTTTTCGAAGCTTCGATTCAAACGACAAGGATCGGTAGCCTTCGAAAATAATGGCAAGCTCAAAATCATCGGATCAGGTGATATTGAGCTTAACTCAAATTTTGTTATTCAAAATGTTTTATTAGTAGAAAATTTTCAATATAATCTACTTAGTGTAAGCCAATTGTGTGATAATAACTATAAGGTCATATTTCTAGAAAATGAATGCGTAATTAATACAAACGAAACCTCTAAAAGAATTCTTAAGGGAACTAGAAATAACAACATTTACACTATTAACTTAACTAACTCCTCAACTAAGTGTCTTATGACACGGCAAGAGGAATCATGGTTGTGGCACCGACGACTTGGTCACTCACACCCAAGACTCATCCACAAGATGAGTCAGAGTGACTTAGTCAGAGGTTTGCCTAACCTCAATAACTTGGATAATAAAATATGTAATGCTTGTCAACAAGGTAAACAATCTAGGACACAACATCAACTAACTAATCAAGAATGAACCAAAAGTGTGCTTGAGCTCCTACACATGGATCTATTTGATTCACACGAAGCTAAGTCACTTAATGGAAGTAAATTCTGTTTAGTCATTATTGATGACTACTCTAGATTTACTTGGGTTAGGTTCATCAAACACAAAAGTGATACCCTAGATCAATTAATCAACCTATTTAAGTTAATAGAAAATCAACAAAACATTAAAATCAAAAGACTTAGGACTGATCATGGTGGTGAATTCGAAAACCATAGGTTTACAGAATTCTGTAACCTAAATGGATACCACCATGAGTTCTCTTGCCCTAGAACTCCACAACAAAATGGCCTAGTAGAACGCAAAAATAAAACCCTACAAGAAGCCGCTAGGACAATGTTAAATGAGTATAACCTACCCGATAGGTTTTGGGCGGAAGCCGTGAGTATGACATGCTATGTCCAAAATAGAATCCTTATGGTAAAGAGGCACCTTAAGACCTCATACGAGATTTATCACGATAAAATACCTAACATCAAGTACTTTAGGGTATTTGGGTGTAAGGTACATATCCTAAACACTAAGGATTACCTAGGGAAATTTACATCCAAAACCACGACCGGAATCTTTCTAGGATACTCAACTACAAGTAGAGCTTATAGAGTATATAACCACGACACCCTTAGAGTCGAGGAGACTATCAATGTAGTACACGAACCTACAAAACCCCCGGCAACCCCAATTAGCGAGCTGACTCATACTAGACCTAACTCTGATCCGGAGATCAGGTCTAGTGTTAATCCTAACCTAAGTCAACCAAGTCACTCTATCGACCAAGTGATAGATGACTCCAACCAAACTAGAACTCAAACGAGTCATCCTATGGATCAAGTTGTAGACTCAAACCCAAATCCAACTAGGACTCAAACGAATCATCCTATCGACCAAGTGATAGGTGATCCAAGTCTAGGAGTTCGAACTAGAGCCTCATACAGAAACCTTAGTCAAATATCTTTGATTTCTAAAATTGAACCCAAAACTATTGACCAAGCTCTTCTTGATCCCGATTGGATTATTGCAATGCAAGAAGAGTTGGCTCAATTCACTAGGAACGAAGTATGGGAATTAGTACCACCACCTAAAGATAAAACAATCATTGGAACAAGGTGGGTGTTTAGAAATAAAATTGATGATAAAGGTGAAGTAGTTAGAAATAAAGCTAGACTAGTTGCTAAAGGGTTTAGTCAAGTCGAAGGTTTAGATTACGACGAGACCTATGCCCCAGTAGCTAGATTAGAGTCCATTCGAATGCTATTAGCATATGCAGCACATCGAGGATTTAAGTTGTTTCAAATGGATGTGAAATCTGCATTCTTAAATGGATACATTAAAGAAGAAGTTTATGTTAGTCAACCCCCCGGTTTCGAAAGTTTAGACACATCCGATCATGTCCTTAGGTTAAAGAAAGCTCTTTATGGACTTAAACAAGCTCCTCGAGCTTGGTACGAGAGACTTTCGATTTATCTTAAGTCCAAAGATTTTAACCAAGGTGTAGTTGACCCAACCCTTTTTGTAAAAACCTTAGGTAAAGATATATTCATAGCCCAAATCTACGTATATGATATTATTTTCGAAACCACCAACTCAATCCTACTAAATGAGTTCATTTCACTTATGGAAAGTGAATTTGAAATGAATTTAGTAGGCGAGTTAAACTTCTTCTTAGGTCTACAAATTAAACAAACTAAAGATGGAATATACCTACATCAACGCAAATATACTAGGGAATTAATTAAACGCTTTGGAATGCAAGACGCTAAAATTATTAATACCCCAATGGCAACTAATGTTAATATAGAAGAAGATTTAATCGGAAACTCAATTTATTTAAAATACTATAGGAGCATAATAGGGAGTCTCCTTTACTTAACTGCAAGCCGACCTGATATCCTATTTGCAGTAAGTATGTGCGCAAGGTTCCAAACCTGTGCCAAGGAGTCTCACCTAACTCTAGTCAAGCGTATCCTTAGATATCTAAAGGGTACACTTAATGTTGGTATTTGGTACCCTAGATCTACCGAGTTCGAAATAACCGGCTACTCCGATTTAGACTATGCCGGTAGTAAGCTCGATAGAAAGAGTACGAGTGGTTGTTGTCAACTTCTCGGCTCGAGTCTAGTGAGTTGGTGCAGTAGGAAGTAACACTGTGTTGCCTTATCTACCACCGAAGTTGAATACATCGCGATGGGTGAGTGTGTCACTCAGCTTCTTTGGATGAAGCACACTCTCCGTGACTTTAAGTTAGACTTTACGAACAAGAAACTCCACGTAGATAACATTAGTTCAATTAATCTTACTAAGAATCCGATATGTCACTCTAGGACCAAACATATAGAGGTCAAACATCATTTCATTCGAGAACATGTGGCCAATGGAGCCATACAACTCGAATACGTCGAATCGAAGTCTAACTTAGCAGACCTATTTACTAAACCCCTACCCGAAGCCGAATTTAGTCTATTAAGATGAAAATTAGGCATGTGCGTAGTAGAATAGGAACTTGCAAATTATATTTTCTCACTACTATTTCTTAATTTTCATTTTTTATGGAACTAGCATGGGACATACCTTAGATATCATGCACCTATAGATTTAAGGAGCCAATACATCTCACAACACATAGGACTAATGTGTTTGTGTACTTAGCCACGTAGATGGGCGTGAGATGTTAGGACCTTACTCCTGGTTCCAGATGTAGAGCTAGTGCATCGCCATGAACCACAGAGTATAATCATACATACTAACCGACTCTGACCAGGACTGGTTGATCTTTCATATCAATCAAGCCAAATATGAGTCGAACATTTTATAGATGAACTTATTTTCAGTATATTATTTTCAAAATAATGTGGAACATTTTCAAATTAATACTTATTTTTTATTCCACACACACCCTCACTCTTTTCGATATATAGCAAAAGGGGGAGAAAAAGGCCAAAGTTAAGGGATAATTTTTTTATGGCCAAGGCTTAGTTAACTTGTTCGTGTTAACAAAATGGAAAGGTTTACTTAACTTTAAGTTAACTTGTTAACAAAACGGAAGTAAAGGGAAAGGTTAAGAAATCAATTTTTTGATTTCTTAACTTAAAACTTATTTCAAACACTATGGCCAATATTAAGTAATTTCGGTTACTTAAATTCTTTTTTAGTAGCAAACATCAAGGGGGAGAGTTAAAACTCTTTCTCAAGTACTCACCCTCGGTCAAGGGGAGGATTCCTCAAGGGAGAGCACTTGAAAAAGAGTTTTTATATACTCCTGCTCATTCATGCATATCTCATACTTATTTTGCTTAATGCACTTAATTTATTTTTCTTAACTTTGTATGTGGGTTTGCCATAAATCAAAAAGGGGGAGATTGTTGGTGCAGTAGGCACCTAAGTCGAACCTGAGTTTTGATTATAACAAACGATACAAAGTTAAGCTCATGTCATTATCTCACAAGCTAAATCAAGTATGCAGAAATGCTAAGCTAAGCTGAAGGTCAACGACACTCGGAGAGAACCGTAGTGGTCGGGCAACACCGGGAGGACTTCGGAGGGAACCGAAGGAATCAGGTGGAGACCGAAAGCAAGGCTTCAAAGGTAAATGTTGAGGTAAGCTCGTGTGAGTGAGCGTAAGTAAGGTCGAGTCCTTCATACGGGGACATCCTTAGGCGACGATCCGACCAAGACTTCCCATGGAAGGTCTATGTTGAGATCGGACGGCAAGTGGCCGTCGAATTCACTTATATTTCGAGCTAACTCTTTATTACAGTTGAAAAGTCTGGAAATCAGTTCAACCGGCCAAGGATCAGTTCAACCAGCCAAGGATCAGTTCAACTGCTGAGCCATCAGTTCAACCGGCCAAGGATCAGTTCAACTGCTAAGCCATCAGTTCAACCAGCCAAGAAATCAGTTCAACCGATGGTCAAAAATCAGCCTCGAGGAGTCAAGCTTTATCACCATTTTTCAAGGAGTTTTGTGCCCAATTCCTATTGGTTGAAGACTCATTCGATGAGGGGCTTAAAGTCTATAAAAGGAGGGCTTCTCCTAGGATTTTTCATCATCTCTAAGTGCTCACAAACCTCCACAACTCTGTGATTTTCCAACGACTCTACGACGAAGTGCTGTCAACAACCCTAGTTTACTTTCTACTCTTTTAGTTGATGATATTCTTATTTTGTCGTCTCTTTAAATATTGCAATTCCTTTTATTAATTGAGGTTTTCTATCGTTGCACTTTACATTAATAGAAGAGAGGGTTTGTCTCTCTATCTTTTCTTTCGAAGTTTTTTTTGTAATCGTCAAACTCCTACCTCCAACGAGGAGGAGTATTTTTAGTGAATTGTCCTCCGTGCATGATCAAGGATCACTAGGGTCTTGGAGTAGTAGCCGAAGGCTACGAACCAAGTAAAAAAACATTTGTCTCATTTATTTATAGTTTATCTTTCCGCTACAATTAACTGTCTACTCGAGTTTTAACGAACGAATTAAAAAAAAGGTTTATCGCTATTCACCCCCCCTCTAGTGATCCGCTTCGATCCAACAAGTGGCACCTAGTAGTACATCATGATCCCCAATTAACCGAAAAGATCAACGGTTGATCCAGAACTATTTCTGAAACCCTTCAGCAACTACAATGAATTGTGCCCCATTCCCTTCACTCATCTTATACCCACTTGGTTCAGGACATGGTCTATAGTGTCAGTCCCCACTAGGTTGACTACGTCACACCTAGCCCAAGTATCATTTTCTCGTCCTACGGATTCTAGTTACTGCACATGTATCCAAGAGTACCTTACTCTAAACATGTAATGCTTTGGCCAAAGACTTTAGTAACAATCCGACGAGAGGCCATGGGTATACATCTCCTTGCAAGGAGTGGTGAATCCTTTATAGGCTATTCAAACACCTTCGATCACTTCGACTTATACCCAATTATCCCGGGTTCACATCTCCTCAGAGATGCTTACTTAAGATGTCAAAGCATAAGTCTTTATAATCAAGATGACTTGAATACCGCAAGTCAAAGGAACATCGCACTTAAGCTGCAGTAAGAACTTCATTGACATATCTATATATGCAAAGAACCATATGAAGTCTTACGGCTGGTCAATCTAATGAACTAGTTACCATAACTAGCATCCACGATTAACTCCGGACATCACAATGTCTCTAGCCAGTGAGAATTAGCTGCTTGGATACACCAAGGAGTATACCTCGTGCTAGTCTCGACAGAATCGATGATGTCCAAATCCATCAATTCATCGACTAGGGATAATTCCGATACATCACAATTACACATGTAGAGATACTCACTAGTTATGATCCAATCATAAATTCTCTCATGCTATGAATCGTATCATGGACATTCAGTAAATGAGTTTAAGATCTAAACAAATACATGAAAACGTATATACTCAAATAGTGAATATTCATTTATCATATAAATGGTTCAAACATAAGGCTATTACCTTAAGACATCTCTCATATATTACTAACAAACTACCACTTGGCCTAAAGTCAATTGCTACAGTATCCAATACCATAAGCTCTAACATGACCCTCAAACTTACTTTGAGGTAATGCCTTAGTCAAAGGATCCACTAAGTTCCTTTCAGTGGGGATTTTCTCGATTTGTATTTCCTTCCTACTAATGATCTCTCTGATCAGATGATAGCGGCGAAGCACATGTTTGGATCGTTGATGAGACCTTGGCTCTTTCGCCTGTGCAATTGCTCCATTGTTGTCGTAGTAGACCGGCATTGCTTCAACAATGGCTGGAACCACACCAAGTTCATAAATGAACTTCTTGATCCAAACCGCTTCCTTTGCTGCTTCCGAAGTTGTAATGTATTCTGCCTCAGTGGTAGAATCTGCTACAGTGTCTTGTTTGGAACTTTTTCAACTCACTATGTCGCCATTCAAGGTGAAGAGGCCGCTCGATGTACCCGTTCATCTTTAGCACAAACTGCACTACAGACGAACCTTCTTGCATCTTAGAGGTGAAGAGGAGCCTGGAGACTTCGAACCTTTCCGATCTCACTTGCTCATCAAACAACTCATGAAGATGGAAGACTATAGTATTAGCATCCATATGCTCATGCTGCTTTTGCAGCTCAGGTACCATTGCAGCTAGCATGATGCAACTCACCAGTTCAGAATTTGCCACATGTTTCTGATAGGCCAACATGTGGTCTAGAGTTTCATCGTCCCTAGGACGGTTGGGAAGAGGCTCTTCAAGGACATATACTAGTTTTTCCGCCTTGAGAACAATCCTCAAGTTTCTAAGCCAATCCAGGAAGTTAGGCCCAGTCAATTTGTTTGAATCCAAAATAGTGCACAAATTCAAAGACGTCATGATCAATCGATTAACCTAGAAATACAAAACGAGCATATATGAGAAAATGATTTTAAAATGCATCAATATACATTCATAAATCTCATTCATTTTTCGAATTTCAAAAACCCCAAAATCACTTCGGGAGATCGTAGGTCCATCTCCGAATGGGTTGATATCCAACATAGATATGAACAATCTTGGAGAGAGTCCAACAAGCCATTCATAACTACGATGGTAGATATCAAATATACCGATTGCATATCGCGTATATGCAACTATCACAATGTGCTATCAACTAATTGAATGTTCACACATACATCGGGTTGTTAACACATTAACAAGTATGCGTCATATGCATAGCATCCAACTTCACCTCCCTTCACATCGACCTTGGAGAGAGTCCAACAAGCCGATGCTCCAGGTTAAAGCCAACCCATTAATTGAGAAATAATTTTGATATGGTTAGAGCGCATTCAACCAATTAGCCCAGCTTGAAGAGAGTCCAACAACCAAAGCTAACGATTGACCTCTGACTCTTACCATATTAGTATTAAACTATTCCATGTTTTGAACATGTTCGTGTTGGTGCAATCGGCCCAGGTCACGATTGACCAGGACTCGAGTTTGACTCGAGTGATGTTTTGATGTTTCGACAAAAACACATGACAATGTAATTGTCATGGTAAAGTCCAAGTCATGAGTACTTGGCATGGTAAGTCCAAGTGGGACACTTGCCATTTGGGAAAGTCCAAGTCTTGAGTACTTGGCACAAGGAAAGTCCAAGCATGGGTCTTGACATGGAAAGTCCAACATGGGTTGGCAAAGGAAAGTCCAAGCATGGGTCTTGGCATGGAAAGTCCAACATGGGTTGGCAAAGGAAAGTCCAAGCATGGGTCTTGGCATGGAAGGTCCAACATGGGTTGGCAAAGGAAAGTCCAAGCATGGGACTTGGCATGGAAAGTCTAACATGGGTTGGCAAGGGAAAGTCCAAGCATGGGTCTTGGCACGGAAAGTCCAACATGGGTTGGCAAGGGAAAGTCCAAGCTTGAGTCTTGGCATTTGAGAAGTCCAAGGGATTTGAATTTGGCGGCGTAAAGTCCAAGCGGAGTCTTGGCGACGTAAGTCCAATGTGCCTTGGCGGTGTAGCACCTGAAGGCTAGCACGATGGATGAGCAAGTCATGGATGATTTGGAGGGATCCGAGAGGCGTGAGGCTGATGGAGGTGGCTAGAAGGCTTAGGTCTAGGCTAAGGGTAGTCTAGCAAGTATGGGGACACCATACTTGGGTTAAAATCTCATTTTTTAGGTTGGCAGTCGACTGGCATTATGGCCGGTTCGACTGTCGTGAGTCGACTTGAGTTCGACTGTCGTGAGTCGACTTGAGTTCGACTGCCATTTAAGAGCTGAAATTGCTCGGTCATCGCTCATCGAGAAGCGATCGATTGATGTCGATAAGCCGATCGATGTCGGCTGACCGATCGGTGATGTCGACGATGTCGGTCGACGACAGCAATGATCGCTAGCTTGAGTCATGCGAGAATGTATCGCCTGTAGTCGACCAGGGCCGACTACGCGGCCGATCCGCCAATGTTGGCACGATTACAGGAGAGTCCCGCTGAACTTGTCCAACGTGGATCGAGCCGCTGTCTCACCATGGCAAAGGTTGGCAATGATCGGGACTTATGGCAATGATCGCCAAAGGAAATCCAGCCCGACGCAAGATAAAAAAGGGGAGCTCATGGAGGATTTCATCATCAGTTCTTTGGGGGCTTTGGTGAAGCGATTTGAAGGCGATTTGCAGGTGCATTTCAGGGTCCTTCAAGCTCATCCAAGCAACCGATAAGCCAGTGCTCAAAACCCTAGTTTGTAAAGTGTTCTTTACATTTTCACTTGTATTTGCTTGTTTACTTTGTATTACTTGTTGTAATTCATTGTACGAGGTTTCTCCACCTCCGACTTGTTGTCGAGAAGGAGTTTTATTGCTTAGTGGTGTTTGTGGCATCGCTAGGGTTCGTACAAACCCAATCCGTAGAGTATGAACCGTTTTGGTTCTGAACCACGTTATATCGTGCGTGTTGTGATTGTATCTTGTGTTTGTATTTGTTATTGTTTATTCCGCTGCATACTAACAAGATTGTAGACAAGCAACGTGAACGAATTCCATCATCGTACGGTCACCCGCTATTCACCCCCCTCTAGCGCCCTTAAATCTCCTACAATTGGTATCAGAGCCTGGGGCTCTTCTACGGACTAACCGTCGGGAGCTAAAGTAAAGAAGCTAGAGGGAAGATGATGGATCTTCAAGAAAGATGGGGTGATGACATAGCGACTCCACCCGCCTTTGACCGCGAAGATTTCGCGTATTGGAAAGGTAGGATAGAATATTTTCTAATGTCGAATATAGAAAATTGGTTTGCCGTGATTATAGGTTTTGATGCTCCGAGAGGAGAGAACGACGAAATCCTCAAAAAGAAGCGATGGACCGAGGAGCAACAGGAAAAATTCAAGACAACCGTTAAGGTAACAAAAATGTTGGTTAATTTGATACCTAACGACATTTTGTCTAGATTAGGAAGCTATAGGGATGCCAAAGAGTTGTGGAACAAGTTGGTCAAGTTCTACGACAATCCCGAATCGGTCCAAGAAGATTTGGAAGAGGAGGAGATCGAAGAGGAAGCTTCATCATCCTCACAAGAAAGTGAGGAGTCAACTTCCAGATCGGAGAAGGAAGTAGAAGAGGTGGAAGAAGCATCCACTTCTATGATTGAGGGAGAAAGACCATCCACACCGGAGCCGGAACAAAATAAAGAAGAAGCCTCAACCTCCGAGGAGGAAGAAGTGGTGGAAGAGGTAGAATTAGAAGAAACCTCAACCTCTAGGATTGAGGGAGAGGGGATTAGAACATCTACACCGGAGCAACCCCAAGAAGAAGCTTCGACATTCGGTCAAGATGAAGAAGCTCAAAATCCGATTCCGGCACCTACAACCACCCAAGGTAACTCAAGCATATGTGTTAATAATAAAATGCATATAATATGTTTTGAGTGTAGGGAAATTGGGCACTACAAAAGCAAGTGCCCAAAGAAGATTAGGAAAGCTCCACCGGCACCAAAAGTCAAGGATGTCGGTTCCCCAACACCTAAAGGCAAGGAGCACATCATATGCTTCAAATGCAATTCAAAAGGACATTATAGGAATCAATGTCCTAGGGGGAGCAAAAAGACCCAAGAAGGAGCATCACAAGTAGGGGGAGCTACTAAGGCAAACCCTATGGTATATCATTTCAATAATGCTCATTCTTCTAGGTTTAATGTTAAAAAGCATGCTTTTAATTCTCTTGCAATTCATCATGAAAAGCATGCTAGGAACAATAAATATTATTGTTTAGGAGCTAAGAGTGTCCATTTTAAAACTAAGGAGAAATTTGGGACTAATGTCCCTAAAAATATTTTACCTAGGGAATCTATCAAGAAAATAGGAGAACACCTAGGTCTTAATCCTAAATGGACCAGGCATATGCCTAGAGGAAATGGTAATTCCCAAGGACCAAATGAGAAATTAAAAATTGGGAAATTAGAGTTGAAAAACCAAGCCTTGAGGTCAAGGCTTGAAAAACTAGAAAAGACCCTTAGGGATATACAAAATCAAGTTCCAGGGTCTAGTGGTCTAAGTCAAGGGTCCAAAAGTCAAAGTCAACACCTAGGACCTAAGAGTCAAAAGTCAACCAAGGGCAAGCAAGGTTTGGGTCACAAACCTAAGCCTAAGGTGGCTTATCATAGTGTTACATTTGTTTATAGAACACAAACTAGGTCTAGAAAGACCAAGGTCAATAGGGAAGTCATCCCTAGAGTTGACCAAAGTGTGTGCCTAGTGGCTAGAGTTTCAAGGAAATCTAGGGAAGCCACTAAGAAGGTTGCAAGGGGAGTTACCCCTAGAGTCAACCTAGGTAAGATCAAAATGACCAAGGCTACCAAGCCTAGGAGGGTCATTAGGAAGGTATCTAGGGAGGTCATCCCTAAGGAATACCTAATTAACCCAATGAGCTCAAATAGATTTTGGGTTCCTAAGGGCGTGATTGACTCACGCTAGATGGGTTAGGTCGTGTCAACCTTGATTGGATGGGTAGTTAACTCAACCATAGCAAAGTTGACATTTTAGGTCATTTCCAAGGTTATGGATATCTTGGAAATAGATTTGAATCAATATCCTAAAAGATTTTAGGATGTGCCAATGCATTTTTGGAATTATGAAAAATCAATTAAATTGGCACATTTTAGGTTTAGAGGTCTTAATGTGTCATTTTGGGTTTTTGGCACATATGGGAGATTAATAGTAATATGGTAAAATAAACTTAATCATATCAAATGGCAACTAATATTAAAATTTAGGTATCATTATACCTACACTTTTTATTTGTCATGCCTTGATTGCCACATAACATGTCATGACATCATGTTTATTTTTGTCATCTATATGTCATGATCATGCTTTTAGGATTAGGTCTAATGTCATGTGTTTTTAGATTCCATCTTATGTCATGACATCATGATTATGAGCATGTGTTTATCTATACCATCTTTAATGTCATAATCATCTCATGCATCTAAATTGATTAAAATTGAGTTAAGGACAATGGCATGACTTGAAGTCCCATTTATAAGGAAATCAAGTAGGGTTGCCTTAGAAAATGCATGAAATCCTAGATTAAATGAACCAAAACCCACATCTCACATTAAATTGACATGTATGTGTATGTTGTACACCCTAGATACATGTGAGATGCTAGGATATGAGTTAAGTTCAAGGTGTATAGTTTTTGCATCTAGGTGAACTCAAACTCATCTTATATGAGTTGTGGATCATTGGGAAAGTTTGTGTACAAGTCATGTGCATAGAACCCAAGGAATATGATCCAAGATAAGGTTTTGAAATCATTTTAAAATCAATTTAGAAAACCTTGGTGAAGCCTATCTTTTGATAGCAATCACCATTGATGAGATTGATAGAAAGTGAGCTAGAACATTGAAGTTTTTCTTCACTTTTGAATTTTGTATCAATTTTGGTATTTTATGGGTAAAATAATTTTCAAATATTTTTCACCCATTGTATTGACTATAAGTAATATACATATGAATTTTCATGATTTTTCAAAATACGTAGAATTACTTATGACTTTTCAAAACTCGATTCTAATAGTTGAAATTCGAGAATTTCAATTATCAGTCGACTGCCGCCTGATGGAAGTCGACTGATGTGAATGGCAGTCGACTGATTACTGTAAGTAGTCGACTGCCAAGCTGATTTCGGGAAAACTAGGTTTGGTTAGCCCGTGTTCAACTGCGGTTAAGGTCCCTAACCACTCCTAACCCTAGGATATGCTTTGGGAAGCATTAGAATGGGGTGAAAATCCATTGGATATGGATTAGAAGAGGTGTTAGGGTAATGTATCAAATGTAAGGTGGGGAGAGTTCATGTTTGAACTTTGAGCCTTAATTTTAATGGTTTAGAGTTTCTATTGGCTTAGGGACTTCTCAAGGATATTGTTGGTGCAATGGTCAAGGGGGAGCAAGCCTTTAGGGGGAGTTATCCATCTTGGGATGATGGATGTGTTTCTCTTCTTGAAGGGGGAGAAGTTATTGGGAAGTATCATCAATTGAGAAAATTGATGGGATATTGAGAAACCCAATTTGGAAATTGGGAGAAAGTATAGGATTGCCTCTCTTGAGTGATATGGGACTTATCACTAGGAAAATGGTAGGCATCCTAGGTATTTTTAGACCAAGGGGGAGATTGTAAGATCTCATTGGGACATGAGACATTGACCTCCTTGGAGAGATAACCTTTTTGATGTTAGTCAAAAAGGGGGAGAATGTTTGGAGGAGAAGTTTTAGAAAATGTTTGGGATTACCAATTTGGAATAATTGGTAAGAGTTTTGAGTTAGTGTTCTAACTCAATGGTTTGTGTGGTTTTTGTCAAACATCAAAAAGGGAGAGATTGTTGGTGCAATCGGCCCAGGTCACGATTGACCAGGACTCGAGTTTGACTCGAGTGATATTTTGATGTTTCAACAAAAACACATGACAATATAATTGTCATGGTAAAGTCCAAGTCATGAGTACTTGACATGGTAAGTCCAAGTGGGACACTTGGCATTTGGGAAAGTCTAAGTCTTGAGTACTTGGCACAAGGAAAGTCCTAGCATGGTCCAATATGGGTTTGCAAAGGAAAGTCCAAGCATGGGTCTTGGCAAGGAAAGTCCAACATGGGTTAGCAAAGGAAAGTCCAAGCATGGGTCTTGGCATGGAAAGTCCAACATGGGTTGGCAAAGGAAAGTCCAAGCATGGGTCTTGGCATGGAAAGTCCAACATAGGTTGGCAAGGGAAAGTCCAAGCTTGAGTCTTGGCATTTGAGAAGTCCAAGGGATTTGAATTTGGCGGTGTAAAGTCCAAGCGGAGTCTTGGCGGCATAAGACCAATGTGCCTTGGCAGTGTAGCACCTGAAGGCTAGCGCGATGGATGAACAAGTCATGGATGATTTGGAGGGATCCGAGAGGCGTGAGGCTGATGGAGGTGGCTAAAAAGCTTAGGTCTAGGCTAAGGGTAGTCTAGCAAGTATGGGGACACTATACTTGGGTTAAAACCTCATTTTTGAGGTTGGCAGTCGACTGACATTATGGTCGGTTCGACTGTCGTGAATCGACTTGAGTTCGACTGCCGTTTAAGAGCTGAAATTGCTCGGCGATGACGCTCATTGGAGCATGATCGATGTCGATAATGACCGCTAAGGGACGGCATTGATCGCCAGTTGAGTTACGAGCAGAACTCTCAGAGCCGATCGAAGTCGATTACGGTGTTAGCGATCGACGCCAATGTTGGCAGTTGACTTCCAAGAGTCCCGTTGGAACTTGTCCAACGTGGATTGAGCCGTTGTCTCATAGCTACAGTGTTGGCAATGAGGGACTTATGGCGATCGCCAAAGTAAATCCAGCCCGACGCAAGATAAAAAGGGGAGCTCGTGGAGGATTTCATCATCAGTTCTTTGGGGGCTTTGGTGAGGCGATTTGCAGGTGCATTTCAGGGTCCTTCAAGCTCATCCAAGCAACCGACAAGCAACCACTCAAAACCCTAGTTTGTAAATTGTTCTTTACATTTTCACTTGTATTTGCTTGTTTACTTTGTATTACTTGTTGTAATTCATTGTACGAGGTTTCTCCACCTCCGACTTGTTGTCGAGAAGGAGTTTTATTGCTTAATGGTGTTTGTGGCATCGCTAGGGTTCGTACGAACCCAATCCGTGGAGTAGGAACCGTTTCGGTTCCGAACCAAGTTATATCGTGCGTGTTGTGATTCGATCTTGTGTTTGTATTTGTTATTGTTTATTCCGTTGCGTACTAACAAGATTGTAGAAAAGCAACGTGAACGAATTCCATCATCGTACGGTCACCCGCTATTCACCCCCCTCTAACGGCCTCAAATCTCCTACAGTTCGGGTTCGAGCCGGGCTTGGAGAGAGTCCAACAACCCAAACAAGAAACGAAACTCTGGTTCTAACCATATTAATGGAAGGTGTAGACTTTAATATTGAGTAAGGGTTTTTATGTCTCATCATCTTTGCATGCAAATAACTATTATCTACATGACATGACATACATGGCATACATCTACATGTCACGACACGCATGACATAATAATATGCATCTAATGCAATTACATGACATACAATTATGACATGTATAAAATTTCCTTATATGTCATAACTATTTATGAAAATAAAATATGTTTGAGATTTGATTCTCCAAATCAAATCATGATTAAATTAGGAAATAAATTTTCAAATCTAATCACATATTTTATTTGTGGAATGTGCTGATTAAGGAAAGTCAATTTAGGAAATAAATTTCTTAAATCATCAAAACTACTTATGGAAATAAAATATTTTAAGATTTGATTTCCCAAATCAAATCATGATTAAATTAGGAAACAAATTTTCAAATCTAATCAAATATTTTATTTATGGAGAATATTAATTTTCCATAAATACTTCTAACTTTCCAAAAGTAGAAGATTTCCATAAATACTTCTAGACTTTTCAAAATTAAAAATTTCCATAAATACTTCTAACTTTCCAAAAGTAGAAAATTTACATAAATACCATTATGACTATCGCAAAATAATTTTACGATTATGTCGAAACACAACCTGGGCTCTGATACCAATGTTGGGTTTTCGACACCGCGGCGAGTGTGTGTTCGAACATGTTTCGTAAACATGTGGACAGCGAAAGAAATAAAATTAATAAATATAATTTATCACAACACACACATCACACGCATGCATAGTACAACATGTGTAGACATACTCACAATTTCAAATTTTACAATAAAAGAAAATTTATACTACGTATACCTGACGTATCACGTGTAGCGGGAAAGAAATCAACCGGAGCGATCCTCGCTAGAATCGCCTCTATCCGTATCCACGCCGAGTATCTTCGGGATGACTTCACAAAGTCACGAGCCTCGTCTTCCTATGAGTTACTAGCCTCGTGTTGAAGATGATGTGATCGAGAGAAGATCACAATCCGAATCAAAATTCGGATCCAAAATGAGCCCTCAAAAACTCGCTTCTCCGGAGAGCTATTCGTCAACCGTTTGATGAATCCTTCATCCTCCACCTATGAGGATTACCGGAGATCGAATCTCCGGCAAAGTACCCGCTGTCGAAGCTCCAAACGTCATCCAAACGACGCTCCGACTCAAAGAAAGCAAGCTGTCCAGCTTGGTGGAGGAGTTTGCGCCGGCCAAAGAGAAGAGGGCCAGCAAGTCCTTGGTCACCGGAGCCAAGGAGGATCACCGGAGGGTCGCCGGAGGATAGTCGGCTAGAGCATGGACGCTGGCAACAAGCTTGGGTGGCGGCACAAGGGTGGGCGGCGGCTAGGGTTGGACGCCGACCACAAGAGGAGAGGGAGAGGGTGGGCGACAACTATGGGTTGCTTGGATTAGGTTTTCACAAAACCCTTAAGCCCTATTTTATAGAAAATAAATTCTCCTAATGGTTATCGGATCATAACCAACAGCCCATTAACCCGCTCCATTAATTTAAGTTAAAATAAACCAAACCGATTTGGTCTATTTTAAGTTAAAATGAACCGAACCAACTTTGGTTCATTCATTTAAAACAAACCAAACCCCTTTGGTTTATTCTCCACTATTGGATTAGAACCAAACCAATTTGGTTCATCCATCATGTCTTCATAAGATACGGCCCATCCACGCTTCCATTGCGACTGAAATGATTTCATGCTTGCTCCTTGTTTGGTCCAACCATACCTAGTTTCTCTCGGTCTGAGAATCTCATTCTCAAGCTTGTTTTAAATCCTTCGGATTACGCTCATTGTGAATGTGACCAAATAGGTTCTCGATTTATGTTGGCCGTCTATAATTAACCATTAATTATAGAATGATCATAAGTGGCACCTAGTAGTACATCATGATCCCCAATTAACCGAAAAGATCAACGGTTGATCCAGAACTATTTCTGAAACCCTTCAGCAGCTACAATGAATCGTGTCTCATTCCCTTCACTCATCTTATACCCACTTGGTTCAGGACATGGTCTATAGTGTCATTCCCCACTAGGTTGACTACGTCACACCTAGCCCAAGTATCATTTCCTCGTCCTACGGATTCTAGTTACTGCACATGTATCCAAGAGTACCTTACTCTAAACATGTAATGCTTTGGCCAAAGACTTTAGTAATAATCCGACGAGAGGTCATGGGTATACATCTCCTCGCAAGGAGTGGTGAATCCTTTATAGGCTATTCAAACACCTTCGATCACTTCGACTTATACCCAATCATCCTGGGTCCACATCTCCTCATAGATGCTTGCTTAAGATGTCAAAACATAAGTCTTTATGATCAAGATGACTTGAATACCGCAAGTCAAAGGAACATCACACTTAAGCTACAGTAAGAACTTCATTGACATATCTATATATACAGAGAACCATATGAAGTCTTACGGCTGGTCACTCCAATGAACTAGTTACCATAACTAGCATCTATGATTAACTCCGGACATCACAATGTCTCCAGCCAGTGAGAATCAGCTACTTGGATACACCAAGGATTATACCTCATGCTAGACTCGACAGAATCGATGGTGTCCAAATCCATCAATTCATCGACTAGGGATAATTCTGATACATCACAATTACACATGTAGAGATACTCACTAGTTGTGATCCAATCACAAATTCTCTCATGCTGTGAATCGTATCGTGGACATTCAGTAAATGAGTTTAAGATCCAATCAAATACATTAAACATGTATACTCAAATAGTGAATCTTCATTTATCATATAAATGGTTCAAACATAAGACGATTGCCTTAGGACATCTCTCATATATTACTAACAGATGATGTGCTTGCTTCTTCTTGAGCTTGAGAGGATGATGATGATTCCTCCTCTATCGAGTTTTCTTGGACCGGTTCAGGATTGTCGTGGAACTTGACCGACTTGTTCCACAACTCCTTAGCATCCCTGTAACTTCCTAATCTAGACAAAATATCATTAGGAATCAAATTTACTAGCATTTTTGTTACCTTAACGGTTGTCTTGAATTTTTGTCATTGCTCCTCGGTCCACCTCTTCATCTTGAGGATTTCTCCGTTCTCTCCTCTCGGAGCATCGAATCCTATAATCATGAAAAACCTATTTTCTATATTTGACATTAGAAAATATTCCATTCTACCTTTCAAATATGTGAAATCTTCACGGTCGAAGGTGGGTGGAATTGTTATGTCATGGCCCATCTCTCTTGAAGATCCATCTTCTTCCCTCTAGCGTGCTCCCTTGGATGTGAAGTCGGTGAAGAGCGACCCACTCTGATACCAATTGTTGGGACCGTTGTGCCCGCTAGAGGGGCGTGAATAACATCATCGATGTTTGATGGAATTTGATCGCGTTCGTCTCTACAATACTTGTTAACGCAGTGGAATATATAATAACAATAATAAATACAACACAAGCACAAAAGACACAATGATATAATGTGGTTCAAAACCTAATGGTTCCTACTCCACGGATTGGGCTCTAAAAGCCCTAGCAATGCAAACACGCACTACTAATCACAAATACTCCTTCTCGGAACAATACGGAGGTAGAGAAACCTCGTACAATAGCTCTTACAATAGTAAGAAATAAATATAAGAAAGATACAATAATAAAATGTAATACAAGTAAAGAAAATAACTTTATAAGAGCTTTGGATTGCTTGTTTTGTGGTTGCTTGAAATGCACTTGGAGACCTTAATTTGCAGCAGCAATTCGCCCCAAAACTCCTCAAGAACCGGTTGTCAAATCCTCCTCCACGAGCTCCATTTAAAACTACTGCTTGGGTTGGATTTCGCCTATCAGTCGACTACTCGGGACCATCAGTCGACTAATGTCACTGTTGTCATGAGACAATGGCTAGATCCACGCTGAAAAAATTCAACAGATACACCATCACTCGACTGATTATACCCATCGATCTGTCACGATCCGAGTGGTGGACCGATCATGAGATAATAATGCGAATCTCGACCATCGATCGATCACCTTGATCGATCAAGCTAGCCGATGCCCACCTCTCATGATCGTCAGGAAACTTCTCGTAGTCAAACCCTAGTTGACTCACACTAGTCGACTGACCCATGGTCCCAGTCAACTGATACACTTCAAACATGAGGTTTAACCCAAGTATGGTGCCCCCATACTTGCTAGACCACCCATCGCCTAGACCTAAGCCTTCTAGTCACCTCCGTCAGCCTCGCGTCTATTGGATCCCTCCAAGTCATCCATGACTTGTTCATCCATACGCTAGCCTTCAGGAGCTTCCATCAGCTATTGTCATGCTAACAGTGTCTACACCGCCAAGGCACATTGGACTTACATTGCCAAGACTCCGCTTGGACTTTACGCCGCCAACCATTGGACTTATGCTGCCAAGACTCCACCCTTGGACTTTACACCGCCAATATCAAACCCCTTGGACTTCCCTGTTGGTGCAATCGGCCCAGGTCACGATTGACCAGGACTCGAGTTTGGCTCGAGTGATGTTTTGATGTGTTTTGATGTTTCGACAAAAACATATGACAATGTAATTGTCATTTGGTAAAGTCCAAGTCTTGAGTACTTGGCATGGAAAGTCCAAGTGGGACACTTGGCATTGGGAAAAGTCCAAGCATGGGTCTTGGCAATGTAAAGTCCAACATGGGTTGGCAAGGAAAGTCCAAGCATGGTCTTGGCAATGTAAAGTCCAACATGGGTTGGCAAGGAAAGTCCAAGCATGGTCTTGGCATGAAAAATCCAACATAGGTTGGAAAGGGAAAGTCCAAGCTTGAGTCTTGGCATTTGAGAAGTCCAAGGGTTTGATATTGGCGGCGTAAAGTCCAAGCGGGAGTCTTGGCAGCATAAGACCAATGGTTGGCGGCGTAAAGTCCAAGCGGAGTCTTGGCGGCGTAAGTCCAATGTGCCTTAGCGGTGTAGACACGTTAGCATGCATATAGCCGATGGAAGCACCTGAAGGCTAGCGCAATGGATGAACAAGTCATGGATGACTTGGAGGGATCCGAGAGGCGTGAGGCTGATGGAGGTGGCTAGAAGGCTTAGGTCTAGGCTAAGGGTAGTCTAGCAAGTATGGGGGAACCATACTTGGGCTAAAACCTCATGTTTGATGTGTGCCGAGGTGCCATGTGCGTCCGACCGGACCGACCAGTCAACTAGGGGTTTGGCTCTGATAACCTAGCGGGCGACGCGGCGATCGATGCAGCCGATCGTGATCGTGTGATCACCGATCGCGGTGCGAATTCGGCCACAAAATGGAGTCGAGACTCGACTGGTCGAGTGAGGACTCCATCAGTCGACTGATGGTAGATCCGTTGGACTTATCCAGCGTGGATCTAGCCGTTGTCTCACGACAACAGTGGCATCAGTCGACTGATGGTCCCGATCAGTCGACTGATCGACTTTTTCCAGCACATGTTGAAGCTATATATGGAGCTCGTGATGGAGGAAAAAGTAATCGGTTCTTGAGGGCTATTGGGGCGATTTGTTGGTGCAAATCAGGTATCCAAGTGCAAGCAAGTAACCAAGCATTCAAGCAATCAAAACAAGTGTTGTAAAGTCTTTTCTTTACTTGTATTTCATATTTACATTGTATATTGCTTGTATTTCGTTCTTACTATTGTAAGATCTATTGTAAGGGGGTTCTCTGCCTCCGACTTGTGTCGAGAAGGAGTGTTTATCATTAGTGAGTGTGTGTGCATCACTAGGGCTCTTTAGAGCTCGATCCGTGGAGTAGGAACCGTGCGGTTCTGAACCACGTTATATCATTGTGTTAGCTTGTTGTCTATTTCGTTATTGCTTTTATTATTTCTATTTCCGCTGCGCACTAACAAAATTGTAGACACGAACGCGATCGAATTTCATCTACGCTATTCACCCCCCCCCCTCTAGCCGTTCCAAGGGTCCTAACAAGTGGTATCAGAGCCCGGGGCTCTTCTACGGACTAACAACCCGGAGTCAAGAATCTAGAGGGAAGAATATGGATTTCCAAGAAAGATTGGGTGACGACATCAACATCCCACCTTTCTTCAACCGCGAGCATTTTGCGTATTGGAAAGGTAGGATGGAATATTTTCTAATGACGAATATAGAAAATTGGTTTGCCGTGACTATAGGTTTTGATGCTCCGAGAGGAGAAAACGGCAACATCCTCAAGAAGAAGAGATGGACCGAAGAGCAACGGGAAAAATTCAAGACAACCGTTAAGGTAACAAAAATGTTGATTGATTTGATACCTAACGATATTTTGTCAAGATTAGGAAGCTATAGGGATGCCAAAGAGTTGTGGAACAAGTTGATCAAGTTCCACGACAATCCCGAATCGGTCCAAGAAGACTTGGAAGAAGAGGAGACCGAAGAAGAATCATCTGTTGGTGCAGTGGGCACCAAAGTCGAACCGGTATTTTGATTATGGCAAAAGGCTCAATAGTTAAGGGTATATTTGTTATCTTACGAGCTCAATTAAGTGTGCAGAAATGCTAAAGTTGAGCGGAAGGTCTGCGACACCCGGTGGGAACCGAGGTGGTCGGGCAACGCCAGAGGGACTTCGGAGGAAGCCGAGGTACTCGGGTGAAGACCGGAAGCGAGGCTACAAGGTAAGCTCGTGTGAAAGCGAAGCAAGGTCGTTAAGCGTAGATCCGACCCAATACCTCCAATGGAAGGTCTAGGTCGAGATCAGATGGTTAGAACCATCGTACTTTATATTTTAAGCTAACTTGTACTGCAGTCCAAAACCCTTTGACTACAGTCAACTGCTAGTCAAGTTCCAGCCTCGAGAAGAGCTCGAATTTCAAGGGGGTGAATTTGGACTTGACTCGTGTTTTGGTACAAAGGGTGATGTGGCATCAAGGTGGACATCCAAACCATCACCAAGCTTCCTTGTGGTGGACGCCCAAAATAAGGTGAGTTGGCACAAGATGGTTGGCTCCCATGATGTGGCACAAGTTGAATGGCTCCAACAAGTTGGCGCCCAAGGAGGTTGGAGGTGGCACAAGGTGGTTGGATGAAACACCTCATCCTCAAGTTGGCGCCCAAGGAGGTTGGAGGTGGCACAAGGTGGTTGGATGAAACACCTCATCCTTGAGTTGGCGCACAAGGAGGTTGGAGGTGGCACAAGGTGGTTGGATGAAACACCTCATCCTTGAGTTGGCGCAAAGGATGTGGATGAACAAGTCTTGGGGATAAGAACCTCACCTTGGACACTACCTATGTCTAAATTCATAGATCAATATCCATAAATAGACATGTTCAAGCCAAGCAAATAACAAGAATTCAAGAGCTCTCAACACGGTAACGCCGCTACTACTGCTACTACTCACATTTGCTACGACGAAGTGCAACGAAAGCTACATCTTCTACTTATAAGAGTTGTCGGTATATTTATTTAAGTTCTACTTCTTTAAATTGTCTTTGTGCTTTAATCGTAACAAGGAAAGGGGGAGTGTCCCTTTGCCTTGATTTCTTTTTGTAATCGTTGCTCCTACTTCCAACGAAGAGGAGTGGTTTTAGTGAATTGCCCTCCGTACGTGATCAAGGATCACTAGGGCCGTGGATTAGCAATCGAAAGATTGTGAACCACGTAAAAATATCTTGTCTACTTTATATTTCCGCTGTGCATTCTCTACTTGCTTTTTACTTATTGCAAAAGTTTTTAACGACACCGTATCGCTATTCACCCCCCCCCCTCTAGCGACACTTTCGATCCAACATCATCATCATCCTCACAAGAAAGTGAGGAGCCAACTTCCGGGTCGGAAGAGGTGGAGGAAGTGGAAGAAGCATCCACCTCAAGAATTGAGGAGGAGGAGAGAACCTTCATACCGGAACATCGAGAAGAAGAAGCTTCGACATCCGGTCAAGATGAAGAAGCCCAAAGTCAAATTCCGGTCTCCACCACCATCGGTAACTCAAACACCTCAATTCAAAATAAAAATAACATTATGTGTTTTGAGTGTAGGAAATTTGGGCATTATAAGAGTAAGTGCCCAAAGAAAATCAAGAAAGCTCCTCCGGCACCTAAAAGTCAACAAAAGTCAACGGACGTCGGTTCTCCAAGTCAAAAGAGCAAGGAGCATGTCATTTGCTTCAAATGTCGACTACCGGGTCATTACCGGAGTCAATGCCCAAAGAAGAAGAAGAAGGGGCAAAGGGGAGCATCACAAGTAGGGGGAGCCACTAAGGCAAACCCTAAGGTATATTTAAATAATTCTCCGTATAATTTAAATATTAAAAGGCATGCTAGAACTAATTTTTGCAATTTTGCTATGTATCATAAAGAGCATGCTAGAAATAACAAACATATTTGTTTAGGAGCTAAGAAGGTTCACCTTAAGGATAAGGAGAAATTTTGGACTAATGTCCCTAGAAAAACTATACCTAGGGAATCTATTAAGAAAATGCAAGAACATCTAG
Source organism: Wurfbainia villosa (assembly GCA_025175895.1). Lineage (NCBI taxonomy): Eukaryota > Viridiplantae > Streptophyta > Magnoliopsida > Zingiberales > Zingiberaceae > Wurfbainia > Wurfbainia villosa. Next base: position 111,232,307 of record CM045996.1, read on the forward strand.
GTTTTAATCCAAAATGGACTAGGCATATGCCAAGAAAGTCCAATGCCCAAGATTTAAATAAAAATTCTAAAATTGGGCAATTAGAATTAGAGAACCAAGCCTTGAGGTCAAGGCTTGAGAAATTGGAAAAGACCCTAAACAAGATACAAAATCAATTTCAAGGGTCTAATTGTCAAACTCTAGGACCTAAGAGTCAAAAGTCAACCAAGGGCAAGAATGGTTTGGGTCACAAACCTAAGTCCAAGGTGAATTACCATAGTGTTCCATTTGATTATGGAACACTAAATAGGTCTAGGAAGACCAAGGTCAATAGGGAAGTCATCCCTAGAGTTGACCATGGTGTGTGCCTAGTGGCTAGGGTTTCTAGAAAACCTAGGGAAGCCACTAAGAAGGTTACAAGGGGAGTCACCCCTAGAGTTAACAATGGCAAAACCAAAATAACCAAGGCTAATAAGCCTAGAAGGGTCATTAGGAAGATATCTAGGGAAGTTATCCCTAAGGAATACCTAGTTAACCCTAGGAGCTCAAATCGGTTTTGGGTTCCTAAGAGCGTGATTGATTCACGCTAAGATGGGTTTAGGATATGTCAACCTTGATTGGATGGGTAGTTAACTCAACCATGGCAAAGGTGGCACTTTAGGATATTTTCAAGGTTATGGTTACCTTGGAAATAGATTTGAATCATAATCCTAAAAGATTTTAGGATGTGCCAATATTAATTGAGAAGTTTGATAATTTGATCAAATTGGCACAATTTAGGTTTAGAGGTTTTTAATGTGCCAATTTGGGTTTTTGGCACATTTGGGAGAATTTAGGTTAATATGGCAAAATAAACCTAATTATATCAAATGGCAATTAATATTAAAATGTAGGTATTGCTATACCTATATATTTTATGTGTCATGCCTTGTTTGCCATATAACATGCCATGACATCATACTTAGTTTTAATCTTATAAAATGTCATGTTCATGTTTAGGATTTAAGATAAATGTCATGTGTTTTTAGATTTCATATTATGCCATGACATCATGATCATTGGCCATGCTTAACTATCGCTATTATTATGCCATGATCATTTCATGCATTTAATTGATTAAAATTGATATAAGGACTATGGCATGACTTGGAGTCCCATTTATAAGGGAATCAAGTAGAGTTGCCTTAGGAAAATGCATGAAACCCTAGATTAAATGAACCAAAACCCACATCTCACATCCAATTGACATGTATGTGTATTTATACACCCTAGATACATATGAGATGCTAGGATATGAGTTAAGTTCAAGGTGCATAGTTGTTGCATCCAGATGAACTAAAACTCATCTAATTTTATTTGTGGATCATTGGAAGAGCATGTGTACAAGTCATGTACATAGAGCCCAAGGAATATGATCCAAAATAAGGTTTTGAAAACATTTTAAAATCATTTTGAAAAACCTTGGTGAAGTCTATCTTTTGATAGCAATCACCATTGATGAAGTTGATACAAAATAGGACCAAAACATTGAAAATTTCAATGGTTTTGAGTTTTGTATCAAATTCACTATTTTATGGGTAAAATAATTTTAAAATATTTTTCACCCATTGTATGTGTCATAAGTATTATACGTATGAATTCTCACGATTTTTCGAATTACATATAATTATTTATGAATTTCCAAAACTCGATTCTGATAATCAAATTGGAATTTGCTCGATCCGACGCCTGAGTGGCGCTTGATCGATGAATGTTGCAATGATCGTAGCTGACAGAGTCGACTGCCAAGGCTGATTTCGGGAAAACTAGGTTTGGTTAGCCCGTGGTCAGCCATGGTAAAGGTCCCTAACCACTCCTAACCCTAGGATATGCTTTGGAAAGCATTCTAAAGGGTGAAAATCCATTGATATGGATTTGGAGAGGTTTTAGGGTTTTTGTATCAATCTTAAGGTGAGTGAAAGTTCTATGTTGAACTTAGAACCTTAATTTTTGATGGTTTAGAGTTCCTATTGGCTTAGGGGCTTCCCAAGGACATTGTTGGTGCAATGGTCAAGGGGGAGCAAGTCTTTAGGGGGAGGTATCCATCTTGGGATGATGGATGTGTTTTTCTCCTTGAAGAGGAGAAATTATTGAATATGACATCAATTGGGAAATTGATGGGACTTCTGAGAGACCCAATTTGGAAATTGGGAGAGTAAATGGGATTGTCTCTCTTGAGTGATATTGGACTTATCACTAGGAAGATGGTAGGCATCCTAGGTATTTATTTTTGGATCAAGGGGGAGATTGTAAGATCTCATTGGGACATGAGACATTGACCTCCTTGGGGAGAAAACCTTTTTGATGTTAGTCAAAAAGGGGGAGAACATTTGGAGAGTATTTACCAATTTGGGATAATTGGTAAAGGATTGGAGTTAGTACTCTAACTCAATCATTTGTTTTGTTTTTTGTCAAACATCAAAAAGTGGGAGATTGTTGGTGCAATCGGCCCAGGTCACGATTGACCAGGACTCGAGTTTGGCTTGAGTGATGTTTTGATGTTTCGACAAAAACATATGACAATGTAATTGTCATTTGGTAAAGTCCAAGTCTTGAGTACTTGCATGGAAAGTCCAAGTGGGACACTTGGCATTGGGAAAAGTCCAAGCATGGGTCTTGGCAATGTAAAGTCCAACATGGGTTGGCAAGGAAAGTCCAAGCATGGTCTTGGCAATGTAAAGTCCAACATGGGTTGGCAAGGAAAGTCCAAGCATGGTCTTGGCATGAAAAGTCCAACATAGGTTGGCAAGGGAAAGTCCAAGATTGAGTCTTGACATTTGAGAAGTCCAAGGGTTTGATATTGGCAGCGTAAAGTCCAAGCGGGAGTCTTGGCAGCATAAGACCAATGGTTGGCGGCGTAAAGTCCAAGCGGAGTCTTGGCGGCGTAAGTTCAATGTGCCTTGGCGGTGTAGACACCGTTAGCATGACATAGTCGATAGAAGCACCTGAAGGCTAGCGCAATGGATGAACAAGTCATGGATGACTTGGAGGGATCCGAGAGGCGTGAGGCTGATGGAGGTGGCTAGAAGGCTTAGGTCTAGGCTAAGGGTAGTCTAGCAAGTATGGGGGAACCATACTTGGGCTAAAACCTCATGTTTGAGGTGTGTCAGTCGACTGGTGCCATGTGGTAGTCGACTGGACCAAGTCAACTAGGAATGATCGCCAGAGGCGCAATCGATCGATGGCGAGCAATGACCGATCGTGGTGATCACCGACTGGTGCTCGGGAATTCGGCCACAGAATGGAGTCGAGACTTGACTGGTCGAGTGAGGACTCCATCAGTCGACTGATGGTCACAATCAGTCGACTGATGGTAGATCTGTTGGACTTATCCAGCGTGGATCTAGCCGTTGTCTCACGACAACAGTGGCATCAGTCGACTGATGGTCCCGATCAGTCTACTGATCAACTTTTTCCAGCACAGGTTGAAGCTATATATGGAGCTCGTGATGGAGGAAAAAGTAATCGGTTCTTGAGGGCTATTGGGGCGATTTGTTGGTGTAAATCAGGTCTCCAAGTGCAAGCAAGCAACCAAGCATTCAAGCAATCAAAACAAGTGTTGTAAAGTCTTTTCTTTACTTGTATTTCGTATTTACATTGTATATTGCTTGTATTTCATTCTTACTATTGTAAGATCTATTGTAAGGGGTTTCTCCGCCTCCGACTTGTGTCGAGAAGGAGTATTTATCATTAGTGAGTGCGTGTGCATCACTAGGGCTCTTTAGAGCTCGATCCGTGGAGTAGGAACCGTGCGGTTCCCAACCACGTTATATCATTGTGTTAGCTTGTTGTCTATTTCGTTATTGCTTTTATTATTTCTATTTCCGCTGCGCACTAACGAAATTGTAGACACGAACGCGATCGAATTTCATCTACGCTATTCACCCCCCCCCCCCTCTCTAGCCGTTCCAAGGGTCCTAACATTCCCAAATGCCAAGTACCCATGACTTGGACTTTCACCGCCAAGACTACACCCTTGGACTTACATGGCCAAGACTACACCCTTGGACTTTTCAAATGCCAACCCATGTTGGACTTTCCATGCCAAGTACACAAGACTTGGACTTTCCTATGACAATGGTCAAACCATTGTCGAACATCAAATGTGACCTGGGTCAATTGCACAAACAATCTCCCCAACACATTATCAGACATCAATGTCAAACCTTCATGTCAAACATCAAAACATCGCTCGAGTCAAACTCGAGTCCGATCAATCGTGACCTGGGCTGATTCCACCAACACTTTCTTCTTCTTTGGGCTCTCTCTCTACTTAAGCTATAGATGGTTTTTCATGGAGCTTGGCCAATTTTTCCCATATCTCCTTGGCATCTAGAACTTCACCTAACCTAGACACAATATCGTTGGATAACGAATTTAATATCAATTGCATTACCTTATCATTTCTCTCGAAGGTTTGAACTTGCTCTTCATCTCTTCTTCTTGAGGTATCCACCTTTTGGACCTCTTGGAATTTCAAACCCCTTCACTATGATCATCCAATCTTCAAAGTCCATTATGAAGAAGTTCTTCATTCATGCCCTCCATTGCTCAAACCCTTCTTGTCCATAGAAGGTGTATGGGATCGGAGTGTTGATGTTCCATCCCAACTTTTCTTCAAATTCCATCTTCTTCCCTCTAGCATGCTCCCTCGGATGTGAAGCCGATGAAGAGCTCCGAGCTCTGATATCAATTGAAGGGACCATTGGTGACCGCTAGAGGAGGGTGAATAACTCGTACGTTGCATCTTGATGGATTTCGATCGTTCTTGCCTATGATTATTAGTACGCATTGGAATATAGAAATAATACAAACAAACACACAAGACAAACACAAATACACAAGATATAACATGGTTCGGAACCTCAAGGTTCCTACTCCACAGGTTGAGCTCAACGAGCTCTAGTAATGACAACATCATTAATAAAAACTCCTTCTCGAGAACAAGTTAGAGGTGGAGAAATCTCGTACAAAGATTACAACAGTAATACAAGGTAAAACAAGCAAATACAAAATGAAACAACAATCTATGTAAAAAAAATTTTACAAATGCTCTTTTGAATGTTTGCTTGTTGATCGCTTAAATCGTACTTGAAGACCCTGATTTGCACCAGCAAATCGCCTCAAAAATGCCCAAGAAATTATTGTGGAAATCCCTCCCGTCAAGCTCCTTTTAAGCCTCCTCGTGACCTGGATTTTCATCTGATAATCTCAACCATGAGATTTAACCCCAAGAATGATGCCCTCATACTTGCTAGACCACCCTTAGCCTAGACCTAAGTCTTCTAGCCACCTCCGTCAGCCTCACGCCTATCGGATCCCTCCAAGTCATCCACTTGTTCATCCATACACTAGTCTTCTGGTACTTCCATCAACTATTGTCATGCTAAGCTAGTCTATACCGCCAAGGCACATTGGACTTACACTGCCAAGACTACCGCTTAAATTTTACGCCACCAACCATTGACTTATGCTGCCAAGACTCCACCCTTGGACTTTACGTCGCCAATATCAATCCTTAGACTTTTTTTGCCAACCCATGTTGGACTTTTCATTTGTCAAGACTCAAACTTAGACTTTTCCTTGCCAAGACACATGCTTGGACTTTCCATTGTCAAGTGTCCCACTTGGACTTTCCATGCCAAGTACCCATGACTTGGACTTTCGATTGCCAAGTATCCCACTTGGATTTCTCCATCATATGGTCAATCCCATGTCAACTATATAGTCAACTCATTGTCAAACAATGGTCAACTCCCTTATCAAACATCAATGTCAAACATCAAAACACTACTCGAGTTCGGTCAATCGTGACCTGGGCCAATTGCACCAACAATAAATATTCCATTTGGATTTGCATGTGATGCTTTATCTTCGAAAGCAATTAATAGAATATATGAGATCAAAGGACCTCCTTCTTGGACATGCTACTTTTGTTCTTAAGCGAGGTGATTCTAGCATTTCGGAGAAGTCTCTATCTTTTGGTTGTATCTAAGTACTATCTCGTAGGCTTTTGCATGTTTATAGCTACACATAAGATAAGTTATCTCCCCCTTCTTTTACATTACTTTCATTGCATTTTATATATTTTCTTTCATTAATGTTTGACCTAACTTAAGTATCGAAGTGTTGTCATCGGATAGGTCGCGCGATGGTTTAATATGTGTTAACTTTTTCAGGGGAAATTTACTGATGCGATCGGAGAGAAACCCTCCTTGGTGGCACCAAATTGAGGAGCAGAAAATTTGTGCCACATCAATTGATGTCGTCTGTGGAAACTTCTGGACAAGACGTTGTGAGAACAATTTGATCATCTAACTAGGATGATTTTTCCATTGAAGATATATCATATGAGGCACACTTAGAGAACAAATAGTATGGTTATATATACATATAGAATATCTTAAAAGTTTAAATTTAATTTAATTACCTCTATGTGCAATACTTATTTTGAAAATTTACATTTAATTAATCATTCTAGTATTTCTTAATCATTCATAGCAAGTTGTATTATTTATATATGAGAGATGTCCTAAGGCAATCGTCTTATGGTTGTACCATTTATTGGATAAATGAAGATTCACTATTTGAATATACATGTTTTTATGTATTTGATTGGATCTTAAACTCATTTACTGAATGTCTGCAATACGATTCACAGTATGAAAGAATTTGTGATTGGATCACAACTAGTGAGTATCTCTACTGTGTAATTGTGATGTATTGGAATTCTCCCTAATCGATGAATTGATTTATTCGGACACCATCAATTCTGTTGAGACTAGCACGAGTTATACTCTTTGGTTTATCCAAGCAGTTATTTTTCACTGGTTGGAGACATTAGGATGTCTGGAGTTAACCGTGGATGCTAGTTATGGTAACTAGTTCATTGGAGTGACTAGCTGTAAGACTTTATATGGTTCTCTGCATATATGGATATGTCAATGAAGTTCTTACTGTAACTTAAGTGCAATGTTCCTTCGACTTACGGTATTCAAGTCATCTTGGTCATGTAGACTTATGCTTTGACATCTTAAGCAAGCATCTCCGAGGAGATGTGGACCCAGGATGATTGGGTATAAGTCGAAGTGACCGAAGGTGTTTCAATAATCTACAGAGGATTCACTACTCCTTGCGAGGAGATGTATACCCTATGGTCTCTCGTCTGATTGTTACTAAAGTCTTTAGCCAAAGCATTACATGTTTAGAGTACGGTACTCTTGGATACATATGTAGTAACTAGAATCTGTAGGACGAGGAAGTAGTACTTAGACTAGGTGTGACATGGTCAACCTAGTGGGGACTGACACAATAGACCATGTCCTAAACCAAGTGGATATAAGATGAGGGAACGGGGCACGACTCACTATAGCTGCTGAAAGATTTTAGAAGTTGTTCTGGGGTCAACCATTGATTTTTTGATTAATTGGGGATCATGATATACTACTAGGTGTCACTCATGATCGTTCTATAATTAATGGTTAATTATAGATGGCCAACATAAATCGGGAACCTATTTGGTCATACGCACTACGAGTGTTATCCGAAGGATTTAAAACAAGTTTGAGAGTGAGATTCTCAGATCGAGAGAGACTTAGTTTGGTTAGACCAAACATTGAGCGATCATGAAATTGTTTCAGTCGCATCAGAAGCATGGATGGGTTGAATCTTATGAAGATATGATGGATGAACCAAATCAGGTTGGTTTCTAATCCAATGGTGGAAAATAAACCAAAGGGGTTTGGTTTGTTTTAAAAGAATGAACCAAAGTTGGTTCGGTTCATTTTAATTTAAAATAGACCAACACGGTTTAATTTATTTTAACTTAAGTTAATGGAGTGGGTTAACGGGTTTTGGTTGTGAACCAATAACCCTTTAAGAAAAGGTTTTCGAGAAAAGGCTTTAGAGAAAAGGTCTTGAGAAAAAGTCTCTTAATGGATAAGAGATACATTCTCTATAAATAACGGGGTTGAGAGATAACCCGGGATCAAACGACTTAGGTTTTTGGAAAACCCTAGTTTCTTTTCTCCTCTTCTCCCTTGTGCGCCGCCCAAACCCTTGGTGTCGCCCAAAACCGTTTGGCCGCCACCTCCTCCAGCATATAACTTGGTTCGGAACCTAGAGTTCCTACTCCATGGGTTGAGATCAAATGAGCTCTAGTGATGCACACCACCACTAATATACTCTTTCTCGGAACAATCTTGAGGTGGAGAAAACTTGTACAAGAGATTACAAAAGTAATATAATAATAATAACAAGATACAAGCAATTACACTAAATAAATGAATACAAGTAAAGAAAAACACTTTACAAATGTGAGCTTTGAATATTTGATCTTTGGTTGCTTTTGGAATGCCTTGAAGGTCTGGAATGCAGCAGCAATTTCCGTTCAAATTCCTCAAGAAACGCTGGCCAAAATCTTCTTCTTCGTGTTCCTTATAAAGTTGTAACTCGAGCTGATTTTCACTTAGCAGTCGACTGCCCCTATAGCCATGGTCTCATAACGGCTCAATTCACACTGGAAAAACTTCAACGGATACCCTAGCAGTCGACTGTCCTTACCAAAAGTCGAATGTTGGCCTGACAGTCGACTGATAGTCGACTACTAAAGCTTCTGTGCTCGTGTCCATTTAGAATAATCGACTGCCCTTCATGGCAGTCGACTGCTGTGACTAGTCGACTGCTAAACCCTAGTAGTTGATTGCTGGACCATAGAATAGCAGTCGAGCATCAATCGACTCCCACCAGTCGATTGCTCATAATCCCAATTAACCGAACCAAGTTGAATAGGCTGCCAAGTGTCAAAAACTCAGTTAGTCGATTGATCCATAATCCCAGTCGACTGATGCACCTCAAACATAAAGTTTAACTCAAGTATGATCCCTTCATACTTGATAGACTACCCTTAGCCTAGACCTAAGCCTTCTAGTCACCTCCATCAGCCTCACGCTAATCGGATCCCTCTAAGTCATCCATGACTTATTCATCCATACGCTAACCTTCAGGTGCTTCTATCGACTATTGTCATGCTAAGCAAGTCTACTTTGCCAAGGTACATTTGGACTTACACTGCCAAGACACACAATTAGACTTTATGCCTCCAACCATTGGACTTATGCTGCCAAGACTACAGCTTGGATTTTATGCCGCCAATATCACACCCTTGTGTTAGTGCAATTGGCCCAATTCATGATTGATCAGACTTAAGTTTGACTCGAGTAGTGTTTTGATGTTAGTGTTTTGATGTTTGACGATGAGTTGACCATTGTTTGATAATGGTTTGACTATATGGTTGACTTGAGGTTGACCATATGATGAGAAGTCCAAGTGGGACACTTAGCATGGAAAGTCCAAGCATGGGTCTTGACAATGGTAAAATCCAAGTCTTGAGTACTTGGCATGGAAAGTCCAAGGATCTTGGCAAGGGAAAGTCCAAGCTTGAGTCTTGGCAATTGGAAAGTCTAACATGGGTTGGCAAGGAAAGTCCAAGGGTGTAGTCTTGGTCACGTAAGTCCAAGTGTGTAGTCTTGGCGGTGAAAGTCTAAGTCATGGGTACTTGGCATTTGGGAAGTCCAAGGATTGATATTGGCAGCGTAAAGTCCAAGGGTAGAGTCTTGGCAGTATAAGTCCAATGGTTGGCTGCGTAAAGTCCAAGCGTGTGCCTTAGCAGTGTAAGCCTAATGTGTCTTGGCGGTATAGACCAGTTTAGTATGACAATAACCGATGGAAGCACTTGAAGGCTAGCATATGAATGAATAAGTCATGGATGATTTGGAGGGATCCAATAGGCATGAGGTTGATGGAGGTGGCTAGAAGGCTTAAGTATAGGCTAAGGGTGGTCTAGCAAGTATGAGGGCATTATACTTGGGGTTAAACTTCATGGATGAGATTTAGCAGTCGACTGGGGGTATGGACCAGTTGACTAGTCAAGTGTTTGACACTTGCCAGCCGAGTTGACACTGAGCAGTCGACTGGGATTATGATCAATCGACTGCCGTGAGTCGACTGACATTCGACTATGACAAATAGCTTTGGCAATGATCGTCATGTACGGGCAAAGTGGATCAGAATGAGCAAGATCGCCATGGAGGGCAATGATCGTTGGTGTCTTTGGTCGCGGCGCGTAACGCTTTTAGTCGATCGAGCTCGATTGCCGCATGTATCTCGTTCTTTGGAATGTCGACGTGGATTAAATCATTTTGAGACAACAACACTTTTGGCAGTCGATTGGGGCCTTATGGTAGTCAACTGCCAAGCGCGGAATCAACCCAATGCAGGGATAAAAGAAGTAGCTCATGGAGGATTTCGGCCATGATTTCTTGGAAGGTTGTTGAGGCGATTTGAAGGTGAAGTGCAAGCATATTTTAGGGTCCTTCGAGCTCATCCAAGCAACCAACAAGCAAAGCATTCAAAGCCCTAATTTGTAAAGTGCTCTTTACATTTCAGTTGTATTTCATTTATATTTGCTTGTATTCTTTTATTTACTATTGTAAACACTTGTATGTGATTTTTCCACCTCCGGTATGTCACCGAGAAGGAGATTTTTAGTGGTGAATACATCACTAGAGCTCGTTGAGACCGCCCCATGGAGTAGGAACCCTAAGGTTCTGAAACACGTATATCGTTGTGTTTTTGTTCTTGTGTATTTTGTTAATACTTTATTATTATTTCCGCTATGCATATTAATGAATATTGTAGACAAGCACGCAAGCGCGATCAAATTCCATCGAGCAACGAAAATGCATCATTCACCCCCCCCCCCTAGCGCTCATTGAAGTTCCTACAAGTGGTATCAGAGCCCAATGGCTCTTAGAAGAAGAAGACACTCTGATTCCAACAAGCGCTCTTCTACGGATTAACAATCGGGAGCAAAAGCATTAGAGAAGATGGAGTTGCTAAAAGATGGACTTGGATGAGACATCAACACTCCAATTCCATACACCTTCTATGGACAAGAAGGTTTTGAGAAATGGAGGGCATGGATGGAGAACTTCTTCATGATGGACTTTGAAGATTGAATGATCCTAGTGAAGGGATTTGAACTTCCAAGAGGTCCAAAAGGTGGATACCTCAAGAAGAAGAGATGAACCAAAGAACAAGTCCAAGCCTTCGAAAGAAACGATAAGGTAACACAATTGATATTAAATTTATTACCTAACGATGTTGTGTCTAGGTTAGGTGAATTTCAAGATGCCAAGGAGCTATGGGATAAATTGGTCAAGCTCCATGAAGAACCATCTGTGGCTCAAGTAGAGAGAGAGCCTAAAGAAGAAAGCTCATCCTCACAAGAAAGTGAGGATTCAGAGGTCAAGAGGTGTTCTACATCCGAGGAAGAAGTGGAAGAAATTGAAAAGCCTTCACCTCTAGGATTGAGGGGGAGGTGAGAATTTTCACTCCGAAGCAAGATCAAGAAGTAGTCTCCACCTCCGAAAGAAGTGATGAAAAAGATCAAGAGGTTTCCACCACCATTGACTTAGGTAACTCAAGCACCTTAATAAATAATAAAAATCATATTATGTATTTTGAGTGTAGGGAATATGGATACTATAAGAGCAAGTGCCCTAAGAAGGTCAAAAAAGCTCAATCGACACTAAAAGTAAAAAAAAAAAAAACCTAAGGATGCCGGAGTCCCCATTAAGAAGAGCAAAAAACACATTGTGTGCTTCAAGTGTCATCAAAAGGGACATTATAGAAGCCAATATCCTAGGGGGAGGAAGCCTAGCAAGGGTGAAGGAGCATCAAATGTAGGGAGAGCTTCTAAAGCAAATTCTAAGGTAAATTTTAATAATGCTCTTCTTTAAGTAATAGACAAAAGCATGCTAGAAATACTTTTAATACTCTTGCAATTGTGCATAATCATGAAAATCATGCTAGAAGTAACAATAAGTATTTTTGTCTAGGTGCTAAGAGTTGTAATTCTAAGCCTAAGGATCATACTAGGTCTACTTTACCTAAGGACAAATCTAGAACCAATAACTCTAGACCTATTCTACCTAGAGAGTCCATTAGGAAGGTAGAGGATCACCTAAATATTAATCCCAAGAATCATAGACATATGCCTAGGAAGAATCTTTCCCAAAAGATTAATGAAAAATCAAAATTGAAAAAATTAGAATTAGAAAATCAAGTCTTGAGGTCAAGGCTTGAGAAATTAGAAAAGATCCTTAGAAAGATGCAAAATCAAATGAAAAGGTCAAATAGTCAAATTTTAGGATCAAGGAGTCAAAACCTAGGGTCTATGAAGCAAAGTTCATCTAAGGGTAAGAAAGGTTTGGGTCACAAATCTAAGCCCAAGGAGACCTATCATAGTGTTCCATTCGATTATGGAACTCAATCTAGGTCTAGGAAAGCCAAGGTTACTAGGAAAGTTATCCCTAAGAGTAACCATGGTGTGTGCCTAGTGGCTAAGGTTTCAAGGAAACCTAGGAAAGCCACTAAGAAGGTTACAAGGGAAGTTACCCCTAGAGTTAACCTAGGTAAGACCACAATGACCAAGACTTCTAAGTCTAGGAGGGTCATTAGGAAGGTATCTAAGAAAGTTATCCCTAGTGAATACCTTATAAACTCAAGGAGCTCCAATAGGTATTGGGTTCCTAGGAGCGTGATCGATTCACGTTAAATGGGTTAGGGTGTGTCAACCCTAAGTGGATAGATAGTTAACTTAACCATGGTAGAGTTGACACCTTAGGACATTTTCAAGGTTATGAATACCTTAGAAATAAGGTTGAATTTAATCCTAAAGAAGTTGAGGATATGCCAATATCTTTAAGAAGTGTTGAAAAAATTGATCAAATTAGCACAATTAGGTCTTAGAGGTCATGGTGTGTCATTTTAGATTTTTGACACACTTGGTATAATGACAAAATAGACTTAATCATAAAAAATGACAATTAATACTAAAATCTAGGTATTATTATACCTTTATATTTTATTTATCATGATTTGTTTGTCATATGTCATGTCATGACATCATATTTTATTTTTAATCATTTAATATGTCATGATAATGCTTAGGTTTAATTTTTTTATATCATGTATACTTAGATTGTCTTCATATGTCATGACATCATGATTATTGACATATTTTTTATTCATGCTATCACTTATGTCATAATCATTATTCATGCATTAATAAAATTGATGTAAGGACTATGACATGATTTGAAGTCCCATGTATAAGGGAATCAAATAGTGTTGCCTTAGAAAAATGCATGAGACCTTAGTTTAGGATAAACAAAACTCACATCTCACATCAAATTGACTTGTGTGTATTGATACACCCTAGACACATGTGAGATGCTAGGAAATAAGTTAAGTCCAAGGTGCGTAGTTCTTGCATCTAGATAAACTCAAACTCATCTTATACCATGGATGAATCATGAGGAAAACTTATATACAAGTCATGTGCATTTAGCCCATAGACCATGATTTAATATAAGGTTTTAAAAATATTTCAAAATTATTTTAAAAAATCTTGGTGTAGTCTATCTTTTGATAGAAAGTCACTATTAAAGAAGTTGATACAAAATAGGTCAAAAATAATAAAGTTATTAATGACTTTGAGTTTTGTTTGAATATCACTATTTTATTTGTATTTTATTTTTTTAAATATTTTTCACCTATTACGATTGACTTAAGTATTATACATATGAATTTTCATGATTTTTCAATTTATGTATAATTACTTATGATTTTCCGAATTTTAATTCTGAAAACTTGATTTCTGCACTTGTAGAAATCAATTGACTGCCATGGATGGCAGTTGACTGGCGTCAATGGCAGTCGACTGTTGATTGATAGAGTCGACTGTCAATGCTGATTTTGAGTAAACAAGATTTGTTTAACTTGATTTCAACTATGTTAGGCTACCCTAACTGCTCCTAACCCTAGGATATACTTTAGAAAACATTATAAAGGGTGAAAATCCATTGGATATGAATTAGGAGAATTGTTTAGGGTGTGTATCAATTTTAAGGTGTGTGAAAGTTCAAGGTTGAACTTTTGCCCTTAATTTTGATGGTTTAGTGTTCCTATAGGCTTAGGGACTCTCCAAGTGTAGGGGATCATTGGAACGCTAGAGGGGGGAGGTGAATAGCGTCGAGCTAGTGCGTGATGGAAATCGTTCGCGTTTGATCATCTACAATCTTGTTAGCACAACGGAATAGTAATAACAAAGAAATATAACAAGATACGCAATCACAACACGGTCATATAACGTGGTTTGGAACCGCACGGTTCCTACTCCACGGATCGGGCTGAAACGCGCCCTAGCGATGCCACAAGCACACCGCTTTGTAATAACTCCTCGGAACAATTCGGAGGTGGAGAAACCTCGTAAAATGTATATAACAATAATACAATGAAAATACAAGCAAATACAATGGAATGCAAGTAAAGAAAACTTTACAAAGAGCTTTTGAATGCTTGCTTGCTAGGTTGATCGAGTAGCACTTGGAGACCCTGAATTGCAGTAGCAACTCGCCCCAAAACACCTCAAAGAACCTTGGTGTTTTCCTTCTCCACAAGCTCCATTTAAAGCTTCTACTTGTGCTGGAAAATGCCGATCAGTCGACTGCTCGGGACCATCAATCGACTGATGTCACTGTTATCATGAGACAACGGCTAGATCCACACTGGAAAAATCCAACGAATCCATCATCAGTCGACTGATTATGACCATCAGTTGACTGATCAAGCCATCACTCGACTGCTGACCACAACGGTCGAGTGAGCATTCTCAGGCTCCAAACTGAAAGCACCGGGCCGACCGATCACACGATCAATGATCGTTTCGGCCGATCACCGATCGCCCACCTTCCGGCAATGATCGCTAGGCCAATTCTCGCAGTCAAACCCTAGTTAACTTTTACCAGTCGACTGCCACATGGCACCAGTCGACTGGCACACCTCAAACATGAGGTTTTAGCCCAAGTATGGTTCCCCCATACTTGCTAGACTACCCTTAGCCTAGACCTAAGCCTTCTAGCCACCTCCATCAGCCTCACGCCTCTCGAATCCCTCCAAGTCATCCATGATTTGTTCATTCATCGCACTAGCCTTCAGGTGCTTCCATCAACTATGTCATGCTAACGGTGTCTACACCGCCAAGACACATTGGACTTACGCCGCCAAGACTCCACTTGGACTTTACGCCGTCAACCATTGGATTTATGCTGCCAAGACTCCCGCTTGGACTTTACGCTGCCAATATCAAACCCCTTAAACTTCTCAAATGCCAAGACTCAAGCTTAGACTTTCCCTTGCCAATCCATGTTGGACTTTCCATGCCAAGACCTATGCTTGGATTTTTCCTTGCCAAGACCCATGCTTGGACTTTACATGTCAAGTACTCAAGACTTGGACTTTCCATGACATGGTCAACTCCAGTCAACCATCAAAGTCTTCCTCGAGTCAAACTCGAGTCCGGTTAAACATAACCCGGGTTGATTGTATAAACAATCTCCCTAAAACATCAACAGACATTAATGTCAAACATCAATGTCAACTCACTTTGTCAAATATCAAAACATCACTCGAGTCTGGTCAATCGTGACCTGGACTGATTGCACCAACACCAAGGACATTATTGGTACAATGGTCAAGGGGGAGTAAGCCTTTAAGGGGAGGTTATCCATCATAGGATGATGGATGCGTCCTACCTCATAAGGGGGAGAATTTGGAGAAGTAAGGATTGTCTCTCTTTAGTGATATGAGACTTATCACTAAGAAGAGTGAAGACATCCTAGATGTTTTTGGACTAAGGGGGAGATTGTAAGATCTCATTGGGATATGAGACATTGATACCCTTGGGGAAGAGCCTTGTTGATGTATATCAAAAAAGGAGAGAATTATGGAGAATTGAGTGAGAATTGGGAGAATTGATGGGAGAATGTGAAAATTCCCAATTTGGACAATTGGGAGGATTAGATTGAGTTAGTGTTCTAACTCAAAGATTTGATTTTTGTCAAACATCAAAAATGAGGAGATTATTGGTGCAATCGGCCTAGATCATGATTGACCAAACTCGAGTTTGACTTGAGTAGTGTTTTGATGTTTGACGATGAATTGACTATTGTTTGATAATGGGTTGATTATATGGTTGACTTGGGGTTGACCATATGATGGAGAAGTCCAAGTGGGACACTTGGCATGGAAAGTCCAAGCATGAGTCTTGACAATGGTAAAGTCCAAGTTTTGAGTACTTGGCATGGAAAGTCCAAGTATGGTTCTTGGCAAGGGAAAGTCCAAGCTTGAGTCTTGACAATTGGAAAGTCCAACATGGGTTGGCAAGGAAAGTCTAAGGGTGTAATCTTGGGCACGTAAGTCCAAGTGTGTAGTCTTGACGGTGAAAGTCTAAGTCATGGGTACTTGACATTTGGGAAGTCCAAGGGTTGATATTGGTGGCGTAATGTCCAAGAGTGGAGTCTTGGCAGCATAAATCCAATGGTTTGCGACGTAAAGTCCAAGCGTATGTCTTGGCAGCTAAGCCCAATGTGCCTTGGCGGGTAGACCAACTTAGCATGACAATAGCCGATGGAAGCACCTAAAGGCTAGCGTATGGATGAACAAGTCATTGATGACTTAGAGAGATCTAATAGGTGTGAGGTATGAGGGTATCATACTTAAGGTTAAACCTCATGAATGAGGTTTAGCAATGATCGATATGACTACCGACCGTCAAGTGTTCGACACTGACACCGAGTCGACATCGAGCAAATAATCGGGATTATGATCACCGAATGTCATGAGTCGATCGGGCGCTCGATCATGAATAGCCTTGGCAATCGATCGCAATGTACGGGCAATGATCGTTATGAGTAGTCGATCGCCATGGAGGGTAGTCGATCACAGGCTTGGTCGCAAAGGCAAAACGCCGTAGTCGATTGAGCGGCTCGGCTTGAGCAATGATCACGAGAATGACAATCGACTGTCAGTGTATCCTTTAATTAGAATGCCGACGTGGATTATGTCGTTGTGAGACAACAACACTATTGGCAGTCGACTATCAGGCGCGGAATCAACCCGATGCAGGGATGAAAAGAGCAACTCGTGGAGGATTTCGACCATGGTTTCTTGGAAGGTTGTTGAGGCGATTTAAAGACGAAGTGCAGGTGTATTTCAGGGTCCTTTGAGCTCATCCAAGCAACCAACAAACAAAGTATTTAAAGTCCTAGTTTGTAAAGTGCTCTTTATATTTCGGTTGTATTTCATTTATATTTGCTTGTATTCTTTTGTTTATTATTGTAAACACTTGTATGAGATTTCTCCACCTTCGGTGTGTCATCGAGAAAGAGATTTATTAGTGGTGTGTACATCACTAGAGCTCGTTGAGCTTGCCCGGTGGAGTAGGAATCCTAAGATTCCGAAACATGTATATCGTTGTGTTTTTGTACTTGTGTATTTCGTTTATACTTTATTATTATTTCTGTTGTGCATATTAACAAATATTGTAAATAAGCACGTAAACGCGATCAAATTTCGTCAAGCAACGAAAACGCGTCATTCACCCTCCACTAGCGCTCACCGAAGTTCTGTCAGGTACATAAGACTTGGACTTTTTCATTATATGGTCAATCTCATGTCGACCATATAGTAAATCCATCGTCAAACAATGGTTAACTCATTGTCAAACAATGGTTAACTTATTGTCAAACATCAAAATACTATTCGAGTCAAATTTAAGTCTGATTAATCGTGACCTAGATCGATTCCACCAATATTAAATTTTTTTAGAATAAATTTACTGATATGATCGGAAAAGACCTTCTTTTGTGGCACCAAATTGAAAAGCGAAAAATATATGTCGCATCAGATATCATGTCAATAATTATAACTTGCTTTTGTGCTAAACTTTAAAAAAAATGACCTTTTTTTTATTCTAAAGCATCAAATCTTATGACCTTTCCCTCCTATTTTTGTTTGACATATATCAAATTTATTTGATCACCAAAAGTACCATCAACCAATCCAACTCTTATTACAATATCATCTCTCGTTTAGTCGATTAAATCCTTTCGCATCTAAGCACTAGAAGTATCAAGCACAATCTAAGTTGGATAGAACAACTCCATCATTTTCAAAATTAATTAAATAAAAAATAAGATACTGAATTATATATATATATATATATATATATATATATATATATAATATGTGCAAATGGGTGGAGGTATTTTTATTAAAAAAATATAAACGAATGCTTCTTTTCGTATAAATCCATATTAAAATGCAATGCTCTAATTCCCAAGCAGTGTGAATTTTAATGAAAACCTGACCAAATTTCTATAAAAAAAATAAATCTTTTTTAAAGTTATCTGCACAAGCCTCCTGTTTTCCCAATGGAGAGAGAAGCCAGTGGATGCTAGTCGTTATCGTTCACTAACTTAAATAAACTTGGTGGTTGGCTGGTCCACATCCCAACACCTAATTTTAGTTGCCCGGCCCCGCCCTTTGCTCTTTTTTCCAATTAACCGTTGATTTTGATGTATCTCCGTCTCCACGTGAAGGGCCCGATGATAAGATCGATGATAAGATAAAATATTATTTATAAAATAAATAAAATGAAATTTTAAAATTCCTTTTAATTTTAAATAAATCTTTCTCTACTTTGTCATCGTATCAAAAAATTTTATCTCCATAATTTATTCTCCTTTTCGTCAATATCTTAGAATAAATAACAAGAGACTACTAATTAGACAGATTTCTGACTTTTAGAGTTAAAGAAATATCTCACTTTTATTTATTATTAAAAGGATTTTTTGTTTGATTTTTCTATTAAATTTTTAATTTTAAATTCAGTGCATCTTAACTGCTAAATATTCTTTAAAAAAATAATCAAATATTACATTTTTTTTAGAAAATTTAAATTTTAAACATTATTAAAAATTCGAGTGAATCTCATAGAATAATAATAATAATAATAATAATAATAATAAAAATAAAGTCACAAAATCTAATTTATATAATGAATTCCATAAATTTAGAAGTAAAAAAAAAAAAAGGCTCCTTTGCCACAGTAATCCTATCCCTTTTTTAATCTAAAAAGCTTCCTTTATATTTTTAAAATTTCCCCATTAGAACTCTTCCTATCCTTTCGTTCCGATCAGTGTCGATCCTTATCCCTCCCTCCATCATCCATTTAAGCCGGTCATTTTTAAAAGTATGGTCACCAGCTAATTGATCAATAAAGTCCTTGGCAGCCAGGTGTCATGCGAGATGCGACCAACCTTTGCCACAGTAAAACGATTTCCCCTCTTATCTTATGTCATCGCAATTCCAACAATCAGGTTTAATCTCCTGCCAAAAGGAGGCGAACAAGTTATGGTATCGATAATCAATAAAGAGCGAATATATTTTACCTCAATGGAATACAAATAAACACGCCGACGGAGATGACGGAATCGCGACGACGCCCAACGGGTAGCGTAACATAACATGCCTGCCTGCCACAAGTCTGCAACGCAACGGAATAATCAGTTACGTTCCGGAATTTTGAAATTGATTTATCACTTTATTCATTTTTGAAGCTTTTTTAATATCTTTGCGTTCTGCCGTCTTGTCCTCGGTTCAAATTCCGAGTTCGCATGCCTTCGTTCCCATAGGCAGCATCAACAGCTGCCGGATAAATATGTACAAACCAACGGATCAGATTAAATCACGACCCCAGCTATCACACTCATGTCCTTTCCCCCTGCCGTTTATGGTACAATAATAATAATAATAAATTGGAAAGCTTCCAACCTTCTGTTTGTTATGCGATCAGCATCGGACGGTCGAAGACGTAACTCCGGCAGACGATTAGAGAGTTTTTTCCATACTCTTCCTGACGAACCTGATTCGGGATCTGACGATCTATAGATCGCCGGCTTTGGACATCCGAGAGAGGCGGCTAGGGCGAGGTTGGAAGTCGCCCCTCCGGCGCTGCTGGTGGGAAGAAGGGCGTATGAGGGCGGAGAGCGCGCGCTTCACCCAATCGCCCTCCACGGCTCCGATACGTACCAGTGAGTTCTTCATGGCGGAACGACGCGCGTTGAGTCGGTTCAACGGCGAGGAAAAGGCGGCGGCGGCGGCCTGGAGCTGGTTGCCCTTGTGGAGGCCACAGCGGAATGATCCAGGGTGCTTGGTGGGAGAGCAAAGGCAGGTGCGGCGGACAGGGAAGGCAACAGCGGAAGATGAGCGCTTGTCGGCAGCGGAGAGGGCACGGCCGGGAGAGGCGGAACGAACGAAGGAGAAGCGTACCGCGGGAGCATGAGGAGGGGAGGCGCCGTAGAGATTCACGCGGGTCGGCGAAGTGGCGCGAGAGTGTTGGTAGTGGTGATCAGCGAAGAAGGTGGTGGTGGATGGGGCAGTAAAGCTGGAGGATGAGGAGGCGAAGGCGGAGGCGCCACCACCTGGCGAGATGGATCGCCGGGAAGAGCGCACCGCTTCGCTATATCTCCTGGATGATGACGCCAGCGCGGACGGATGGAACGAGAAGGAACTTAAGGTAAGGAGTCGGCACCTACCTAAATGGGCAAACCTAGCTCGAGTCCGGCGTGGCATATATAGAAGGAGAAGAAGAGGGTAGATTAGTAAATAACGACAAGGTAAGGGGGAATACACTACCGCCGGAGCTCAGGACGTCGTTAGGGTTGGTGAGTGGTGACGGCGGTTAGCACTGGAAATTGGATTCGTTTGGTTTGTTGACTGGACGAGGATTAAGGCGGTGAGGGTTAGTTTCATAGATAAAAAAGGAAAAGAAAAAAAAAAAAAAAAAGAGCGGATCTAGCCCCCCTTTGCCACCGCACAGGATGTAGCATTTACGACGTCGCCACGCGTTGAGATTATTGCAGGCGCGAGTACGTGGCGGAGATGTGGAAGACGTTACGCGTAAGCAACGTGAACTATCCGTTGGAGTTGGCCAGCACAACACGGTTCGTTACGTGTAAGAGTCACGTAAAGCAAACTACAACGAAGAAGCCGTAAAAATTAAGATACTGCCATTATATATAAAAAAAATATTAGCATTATTCATATAATTGATTTTTTTATATCGATAAAAAAAGTCGACTATTTAATTAACAAAAAAAATGAAACAGCGAATATAGCCCATTTTAAAATTAGACTAAAAGCGATTATTTTACAATGACAATATATAATTTTAAAGATTAATAAAAAATTGTTATTTAAAAATTTTTAAAAATAAATTATGCTAGAATGAAAATTGTTCTGCTGTCAAATTTAAAAAAATTGTTATGCTAGAATTGGTGTTTAGTCAAATCAATAAAATAAATTACATTGTTTAATCTATAAAATGAAAATAAATGTAATTCTTTAGTATTATAAAAATTATTAAAAACATAATTGATCTTATAATTTTAAAATATAAAACAAGTAACATACAACTTTTAAAATTAAATATAAAAGGACTAAATGTTAATGTTAAGTAACTTAGAGAAAATGTGAAAGAATTATTTGCGTGAAATACATAATTAATAGGAAATTTAAATAGCTGATAAAATAAAATGAAAATAAGTGTAGTTTCATTTTCTTTTAAAAATAATAATAGATTTAGTATTATAAAAATTACTAAAAACATAATTGATCTTATAATTTTAAAATATAAAACAAGTAACAGACAACTTTTAAAATTAAATATATAAAGGACTAAATGTTAATGTTAAGTGCCTTAGAGAAAATATGAAAGAATTATTTACGTGAAATACATAATTAATAGGAAATTTAAATAGCTGATAAAGACTAAGATAATTGAGAATGATAAAAATTCAAATAAATCATACACGATTAGATGCTTGACAAAGAAGGAAGTTCAAGGTTGAAAACTTCGAAGAAGTGAATTCTAGATGGTAAAAATCCTATCTAGTTAGAAATGGATTTGAAGTTGGGCAAGTTGAAGCTTGCAAGCCTTCTAAGAGTGAAATCTAGGTAATAGTTTAAATCTAAAGCAGCGGAAATTCTAGTAGGGCGAAGTAGGTTGAATACTGGAGAATCGAGAAAAACCTAGAAACAACGGTAATTTATCAAATACAGCTCCTAAAATTCGGAATTGCCCAAAAAGTGCAATATGGTTTCAGATTTACCAAATCGCGCACCTAATTCTCCTTTTACCCCTCCCACCAAACAGACCTGCAATTTAATGATGAAAGAGAATTTTCATGCATCCGAGCCACTACTGAAAATTCTGAACCATCTAAACGTGGTGCTGGGAATTCAAATCCCAGCACCACTTTTTTTTTTATCTGATTTCTAATTTATATCGATCTGATTTCTGAAATATTGCTGTGAATACCTAATAAAACCTTGAATATCAGAAATTTTGACCACGGATACACAGAGGGACACTACTCAAACTCAATGGACTTGGATTGGATCGAAAAAGAGGTGAATATGACTATCAATGAGTTTTGACCGAAACCCATTGATAGACTTAGAGGAGTCCAAATTTCGAAATCTTGACATAGACTGAAAGATCTTACAACATGAATTTTTTATATGTCGAGGAAATTTAGTTTTAATCCTTCTATCTCCCAATTTTAACTTGTGTCGAAAAAAAAGATGGTACTGAAAGTTGAGAAACTGGTGGAAGATGATGGTAGTGGTGCTGGAATTACGAATTCCAGTATCACTGTGGTGCTAGAATTGGAATTTCTAGCACCACTGTGTCAGATCCTGCACCACCACTACGGTGTCGAATTTATCCAAGACTACAAAGCAGGCCGAAATTCCAATTTCAGCACCTCTGTGGTTCAAATTGATGAAATTATTAGTGTAATTGATCCTTAAAGAAAAATTTTAAAAATACATCTGAAAAAACATATAAATGATAACGATTACCTCTTGTCTTTCAATGAAACCTTGCTGCTGAAGGTCATATAACTTGAAAGAGACTGAAATAAAAAAAAATTATGCCTTCAAAATTCCATATAATCAAGAAACTTTTTTTTTATCGAATTGAATAGTTTTGGCAAAAACATAATGGTCAAAATTAGACAGGACCATAATACACAAGCAAATTGAAATTTAGTATTGCTAAAAAATTGAACAAAGGTGACTCATCCATAAGGTTACCGATTACTGACATTGTGGATTTAGACAATCAGTATCTACGAAAGCATTTTAGCACATTGCAATGACAATTTGAATTTCATAATTAGAACAAAAGCAATTTACCTTCCAACACAAACTTCCCATTCTAAAAAAAAAGGATGGACCTGCTTTAACTAAGATAGATGGACAATGATTGGAACCTCCAGTTTCAGAGGCTGAAATCATCAAGTTTAATATGCCATTAACTAGAAATTCCAGTATGGGAGGATTTGTCGTGATATGCAAGTAGTGCTTTAAGGCCAGTTATGTTTCAAGGTCTTTTATTCTATTTTGCATATGTTATTTTGTCCCAAGATTTTTTGGTTCTTAAAAAGAAACAATTTGAAAAGATACGAATGTAAGAAATGAATTTCTAGGTGTGAGGATTTGTTAACATCAAGGTGGTAAAAGATGCAACATTTGTGATGATCCATATATACAAAAGTATATTACAGAGTTTTAATAATACAATATAGTGAATATTACACATTATTAACATATAGTATCAAGATAGTGACTATAGATAACTCAGAAATGTGAACCATCTATATGATAATCAAGTAAAACAAGAGGATGCAACAAGAAGATTGGTTTTGGTTCTCCTCTCTCTTTAACCATAAAAATGATGAAACATTATAAATCAGTGAAGCATACAATCAATTTTGTCATCAATAGGAGCATTCGGATGGAAGACAGATAGTGCACGTGCAAACTCTTCAAATCCTAGAATTCCGTTGTGCTTTGTGTCAAATAAGTCAAACACCTGCAAAAAGAGTAAAAAATTTAGAAATTATATCCTACAGAACATCATAGACTAAACTAAAATGAATTAAATGACAGCCGAAGATATAGCCTTAAGATGACAATAATTAAGGGAATCAACAACAACTCTTTATTGATTGACAGGAACCAAAAATTAAAAATATCAGTACTACTACTAGTTTGAAAATCATTTCACAGCTCATGCAAATTTTTGGAAGAGCCATCAATTTTTGTTCACAAGATTTTCACAGACAACCTTTTTTGTTTCTCATACATTGTTGTTGAAACCATCCAACTTGCTTGCCAAAATGCAAAAAAGGATGTACACACATTGGGTAAATCTAGAGCCATCTGAAATTACAAACAGCTCAAGCTTTACAAAAGAAAAATTCCTGAAATATTGGTAAATTACCGTAATTTATATCGGTCTGATTTTCTGAAATATTGCTATGAATATCTAATAAAATCTCGAATATCAAAAATTTTGGCCACGGATACACAGAGGGACATTACTCAAACTCAATGGACTTGGATTGGATCGAAAAAGAGGTGAATAGGACCATCAATAGGTTTTGATCGAAACCCATTGATGGACTTAGAGGAGTCCAAATTTCGAAATCTTGACATAGACTGAAAGATCTTACAACATGAATTTTTTATATGTCGAGGAAACTTAGTTTTAATCCTCCTATCTTCCAATTTTAACTTGTGTCGAAAAAAAATATGGTACTGGAAGTTGAGAAACTAGTGGAGGTGTTGGGATTGGAATTCCCAAAGACCACGCTGGTGTTGGGATCGCGGTAATCGAATTCGCACTCCGACACCGTGCCGAATTGCAAAGACCACATCGGTGTTGCAATCCCAAAGACTATTACACGGTGTCGGGAATTCCAATCCCAAAGACCACGGTGCCGGAAATTAAATTTCAAGATAGTGGTGCCGAATTGCAATTCCAGCACCACATTGGTGTTGCAATCCCAGCACCATCACTGTGGTGCTGGGAATTCCAATCCCAGCACCACAGTGGTGCTGGAAATTCAAATTCCAGCACTATAGTGGTGCTGGAATTCACAATTCTAGCACCTCTGTGGTGATTAATATATTTTTCATCATTAATTATTCATCATTGTGGTGCTGAGAATTGCGAATTCCAGCACGACTATCACCATCTTCCACCAATTTTTTAACTTCCAGTACCATATTTTTTTTCGACAAAAGTTAAAATTGGGAGATAGGAGGATTAAAACTAAGTTTCCTCGTCATATAAAAAATTCATGTTGTAAGATCTTTCAGTCTATGTCAAGATTTAGAAATTTGGACTCCTCTAAGTCCATCAATGAGTTTCGGTCAAAACCCATTGATGATCCTATTCACCTCTTTTTCGATCCAATCCAAGTCCATTGAGTTTGAGTAGTGTCCCTCTATGTATCCGTGACCAAAATTTTTGATATTCAAGGTTTTATTAGATATTCACAGCAATATTTCAGAAATCAGACCGATATAAATTAGAAATCAGATAAAAAAAAGGTGGTGCTGGGATTTGAATTCCCAGCACCACGTTTAAATGGTTCGGAATTTCCAGTAGTGGCTCGGATGCATGAAAATTCTCTCTCATCATTAAATTGCAGGTCTGTTTGTCAGGAGGGGTAAAAGGGGAATTAGGTGCGTGATTTGGTAAATCTGAAACCATGTTGTACTTTTTGGACAATTTCGAACTTTAGAAGCTGTGTTTGGTAAATTGCCGTAGAAACAAAGAATCTTTAGATTAAGATAAATCTCAATTGTTTGATGTTAACTAGCTAGATACTAGTAAAGATAAAATTCCCATAAGTTAGGGTCGACTTGTACTAGGCAGATAAGAAATTCTTGAATAAAATGAGTTTCTTAACACAACATACATCCAATCTTAATGTGGCTGGAATAAAAGTACTAATTGACTACTGAAGAGATCGGTTGATTGATGAATTCATAATTGATTTAGTATTATAATAATATATTTAGTACTTGTTGGTTACTGTCTACGTAGAGGCATTTGAGAGATGAGAATCCATTATTCCATGTTCAATTAACCTATGATCTCAATTCTCTCCCTCCGCATAAATACTTCTTGTGAAGATGTAGACAACTTGATGCAAGTTTGTGTGCATGGTGTGGAGAAAGAGTTATCTGTGTGCAAGTGCTTTGCATGCAGGCAAGTAGTGCAAGGTTCAGATAACTCTCATCTCATGTTGAGAAGAATAAGAGATCGTTGCCATCTAATTTTAGGGTCGCACATTGTGAGATTGCGATGGTAGTTCGTTCTATGTGACTATCATCCTGACTGCGAGCATTGCGTGGAGTTCATGATCTCAACATCGCAGTTTGTAGAACTTACAAAAACTAGATAGGTGTAATGTCTATGATTCCGTAATTTCAATTTCATAGTGTAACATTGGTATCAGAGCCAAGTTGAATGCAAACAATTTCATGTTCAATAATTTCCTAAGTTAATACTTAGGAATGACTGTTGAATCTGAGATTGTGAAACACAGTTCTTGTTTGTGTGCTCGTCCGATGTTGTGAAACATGAATTTTATTTTTATATTCATCGATTTTTCACTGTCTTCGTGGAGAAGACGATGAACAGTGTCGAATGACACTGCCAAGTGAGAAACACAGTGTCATCGAGCAATGTCGAGTGGAACTCGGCATTGTGGAGCGAGAACCACAGTATCATCAAGTGGGACATGACGATGCTGAGTGGTTCATGATGCACCAGAGTGAGAAAACTCTATCGAGCGGATCTCTCTGTGTCGACCAAGCACTTTAGGTGCTCGACATAGAGGAAAAGATCGTGATAGATGTTGGTGCAATTGACCTAGGTCACGATTGACCAGACTCGAGTGGGACTCGAGTAGGGTTTTAATGTTCGACAATGGTTTACAATGTGGTTTGACCATATGACTAATGGATGTTATGGGATATCAAAGGTCATATGAGAAAGACTATTAAAGAAATCAAAGTCGATCAAGGTTGACAGGACACTTGGTGTAGAGAAGTCCAAGTATGGTGACTTGGCAAGGAAAAGTCCAAATATGGATACTTGGCAAGGGAAAATTTAAGTCGGTCAAGGGAGACTGGACACTTGGTGTTGGAAAGATCAACGGTGAGTTGGCGAGGGAAGTCTTGGCATGCTTGGGAGGTCGTGCTTGACAAGTGAAGTCCCAAACGAGGAGTCTTGACAAATGAAATCCCGGACGAAGAGTCTTAGCAAATAAAGTCCCGGACGGGGAGTCTTGGTAGTGAAGTCTCAGACGAAGAGTCTTGGCAAATGAAGTCTCGGACAAAGAGTCTTGGCAAATGAAGTCCCGAACGGGGAATCTTGGCAGTGAAGTCCCGGACGAGGAGTCTTGGCAAATGAAGTCCTGGACAAGAAGTCTTGATAGTGAAGTTCCGGAGGTGTGACCTCTTGGCAAAGGTATACCTGAGAGCATGACGATAGCCATGTTGGGTTTCCGGCACCGCGGCGAGTGTGTGTTCGAACATATTTCGTAAACATGTGCACAGCGGAAGAAATAAAAAGAAATAAATCTAATTTAATACAACATACACACCACACGCATGCATAGTACAACATGTGTAGACATAATCGTAGTTTCAAATTTTGTAATAAAACGAAATTACTCTACATATACCTGACGTATCATGTGTAGCGGGAAAGACATCAATCGGAGCGACTCTCGCTAGAATCGCCTCTATCCGTATCCACACCGAGTATCGTCGGGATGACTTCACAAAGCCACGAGCCTCGTCTTCATACGAGTCACTAGCCTCGTATCGAAGACGATGTGATCGAGAGAAGATCATAATCCGAATCAAAATTCGGATTCAAAAATGAGTCCCCCCAAATTCGCTTCTCCGGAGAGGTATTCGTCAACCGTTTGACGAATCCTTCGTCCTCCACCTATGAGGATTACTGGAGATCGAATCCCCGGTAAGGTAGCCGCTGTCGGAGCTCCAAATGTCGTCCAAACGACGCTCCGATACGAAGGAAATAAGCTGTCCAGAAAACTGGACAGCTTGGTGGAGGATGTTGCGCCGGCCAAAGAGGATGGTCGGCCAACCCTTGGTCGTCGAAACCAAGGTGAGTTGCCGGAGGAGTGGCCGACAGCAGCTGGACGCCGGCAGCAAGGGTGGATGGCGGCAAAAAGCTGGGCGGCATGAAACCCTTGGGCGGCGACAAGAGAGGGAGAGGATTGGGCGACTATGTTTTTCCAACAGCCAAAAGTCCTCACGAAAAACCCTTAAGCCTTGTTTTTATAGAGAACACATTCACCTAACGGTTATTGGTTCATAACCAAAATCCGTTAACCCGCTCCAATAACTTAAGTTAAAATAAACCGAACCGAGTTGGTCTATTTTAAGTTAAAACAAACCGAACCAACTTTGGTTCATTCGTTTAAAACAAACCAATCCCCTTTGGTTTATTCTTCACCATTGGATTAGTACCAAACCAATTTGGTTCATCCATCATGTCTTCATAAGACACGGTCCATCCACGCTTCCATTGTGACTGAAACAATTTCATGTTCGATCCTTGTTTGGTCCAACCAAACCTAGTTTCTCTCGGTCTGAGAATCTCATTCTCAAGCTCGTTGTGCGTGTGACCAAATAGGTTCTCGGTTTATGTTGATCATCTATAATTAACCATTAATTATAGAATGATCATGAGTGACACCTAGTAGTACATCATGATCCCCAATTAATCGAAAAGATCAACGGTTGATCCAGAACTATTTCTGAAACCCTTCAGCAGCTACAATGAATCGTGCTCCATTCCTTTCACGCATCTTAAACCCACTTGGTTTAGGACATGGTCTATAGTGTCAGTCCCCACTAGGTTGATTACGTCACACCTAGCCCAAGTATCATTTTCTCGTTCTACAGATTCTAGTTACTATACATGTATCCAAGAGTACCTTACTCTAAACATGTAATGCTTTGGCCAAAGACTTTAATAACAATCCGACGAGAGGCCATGAGTATACATCTCCTCACAAGGAGTGGTGAATTCTTTATAGGTTATTCAAACACCTTCGATCACTTCGACTTATACCCAATCATCCTGAGTCCACATCTCCTCAGAGATACTTGCTTAAGATGTCAAAACATAAGTCTTCATGACCAAGATGACTTGAATACCACAAGTCAAAGGAACATCGCACTTAAGCTGTAGTAAGAACTTCATTAACATATCCATATATGCAGAGAACCATATGAAGTTTTACAGCTGGTCACTCCAATGAACTAGTTATCATACTAGCATCCACGATTAACTCCGAACATCACAATGTCTCCAGCCAGTGAGAATCAGCTTCTTGGATACACCAAGAAGTATACCTCATGCTAGTCTTGAATTTCGACAAGATAAACCTCTTTAGCACTCGGTCTATATATGTAGACTACGAAAGACTAAGTAACCATTTCGATCTATTTCTATAGATCTTAATCCCGAGGATGTAGGTTGCTTCTCCTAGGTCTTTCATGGAGAATGTCTTGGACAACCAAATCTTAACCGACTGTAAGACTGAAACATCATTTCCTATAAGTAATATGTCATCAACATACAATACTAGGAACACGACTGCACTGCCACTAACCTTCTTGTACACACAAGGTTCGTCTGAATTTTGTGAGAAATCAAACTTTTTGATTGTCTCATCAAAATGGATATTCCAGCTCCTGGATGCTTGCTTCAATCCATATATGGACCGTCGCAATTTGCATACCTTGGTTTTATCAACCGATGTCAAACCCTCATGTTGTATCATATACACATCCTCGAGTAGGTTCCATTAAGGAAAGTTGTTTTCACATTCATCTATTATATCTCATAATCATAATGAGCCGCTATGGCCAGGAGCATCTGAATGGATTTAAGCATAGCAACAGGCGAATAGGTTTCGTCATAATCAACACCTTGCTTTTGATGATATTCTTTCGCCACCAATCTAGCCTTATAGGTAATCACATTACCATCCATGTCGATTTTCTTCTTGAAAACCCACTTGCACCCTATAGGCTTTATGCCTTCAGGTGGATCAACCAAGTTCCAAACTTGATTTTCATACATGGAATCCATTTCCGACTTCATGGCTTCAAGTCATTTGTCCCTTTCTGAACTTTTCAGAACTTCTTCATAATTGGTAGGCTCCTCATCGTCAATGAGTAACACGTCGTTCGATTCACTTACGAGAAATCCATATCTCTCAAGAATGTTGCGTGTCTTACCAGATCTACGAAGATGTGGTATTACAATAGGTTTAGCCGATGTCTCATCACTATGAGTCATCAGTCGAGGTGCTTAACTAGGTATCTCTTCAATGTCTACTGGAGTCTCTTAAATCTCCTCAAGTTCAACGACATTCCCACTGTTTTCTTGCAAGAGAAACTCTTTCTCTAGAAACACAACATTCCTTGAAACAAACACCTTTTGTTCCAAGGGATGATAGAATTAGTAACCCCTCGTTTCTTTAGGGTATCCAATAAATAGACATTTATCAGACTTAGCATCCAATTTGTCTGACACAGACCGCTTCACATAAGCAGGACAACCCCATATCTTCAAGTAAGATAAATGAGGTTTCTTACTAGCCTATATCTCATATGGAGTAGTAGGGACTACCTTGGTCGGGACTCTGTTTAACAAGTAAACAACTGTCTGAAGTGCATAGCCTCAAAAGGACTTGGGAAGATTCGCGTGATTCATCATTGACCTAACTATGTCCAACAAGGTTCGGTTTCGTCTCTCAGATACACCATTAAGTTGTGGTGTATACAGCGGAGTCCATTGAGACATTATACCATTGTCCCTCAGATAATCTAGAAACTCTTGACTCAAGTATTCACCACCTCGATCCGATCGAAGTATTTTAATACTCTTGCCGAGTTGTTTCTCTACTTTATTTTTGAATTCTTTGAACCTTTCAAAAGATTCAGACTTGTGTTTCATCAAGAACACATACCCAAACGGTGAGTGATCATCGGTGAAGGTAATGAAGTAGCTATAACCTCCTAAGGCTTGAGTTGACATAGGTCCACATACATCAGTATGTATTAGACCAAGCAACTCACCCACCGGTTCACCTTTTCCAGTAAAAGGTAACTTGGTCATCTTGCCTTTTAAGCATGATTCGCATGTATCGTATGAATCTAATTCAAACGATTCCAGAATTCCACATCGATGTAATTCGGACATGCATTTCTTGCTCACATGGCCAAGACGACAATGCCACATGTAGGAGTCTAATTGATTATCTTTTCGAGCACGTTTGTTACTCGCTTCGATATTGAAAATATCACTCGATACGTCCAACGTATAAATGCCATTGTTTAAAGTTCCAGTCCCATAAAGAATGCCATTCAAAGTAATGTAACAACAATTGTTACTAAATGTTAAATGATACCCATTTCTATTTAAACAAAAAATAGAAATGATGTTCTTTATCAACGAAGGATCATAAAAGTAATTGTCCAGTTCTAAGACAAGTCCTGTAGAGAGTTTCAATAAATACTTTCGGATGGTGAGTGCAGCAACCTTTGCTCCATTCCCAACACGTAAATTTGACTCTCCCTTGACGAGTCTTCTTCTATTCCTTAGCCCATGTATGTCATTACATATATGTGAGTCACACCCAGTATTCAATACCCAAGTGTCTGAGGAAATAGAATGACAATCAATAACGAAGATATCTGAAGAAGATGAGGCATCTGATGCCTTATTCTTCTTTACGGACTCAAGATAAATCTTATAGTTTCTTCCCCAATGGCCCTCCTTGCTATAATGATGGCAAGTGCCCTTTTGAGCTGGTTCTGCCTTTTTAACCTTTTTCTTCTTTCCCTTCTGCTATTCCTTTGACTCCCTCTTAGAACTTTTCTTCGAGAAATCAACTAACAGCACCGTCCCATGCTCATGCTTCTCAGAAGGCTCCACAGTCTTCAGCATGTTGAGCAGTACCACAGATGAACCTTGTTGCATCTCAGAGGTGAAGAGGAGCTTGGAGACTTCGAACCTTTTGAATCTCATTTGCTCATCAAACAACTCATAAAGATGAAGGACTATGGTATGAGCATCCATATGCTCATGCTGCTTCCGCAGCTTGGGTACCATCGCGGCTAGCATGATGCAACTCACTTGCTCAGAATCACTCACATGTTTCTGATGGGCCAACAATTGGTCCGGTGTTGCATCATCACTAGGATGGGCGGGAAGAGACGCTTCGAGGACATACTCAAGCTTTTTTGCCTTGAGAACAATTCTCAAGTTTCTAAGCTAATCCAAGAAGTTCGGCCCAGTCAATTTATTCGAATTCAAAATAGAGCGCAAATTCAAAGACATCATGATCAAGCGATTAACCTAGAAATACAAAACGAGCATATATGAGAAAGATGATTTAAAATGCATCCACATACATTTACAAAATCCCATTCATTTTTCAAATTAAAAAACCCTCAAAATCAATTCGGGAGATCGTAGTGTTGGGTTTTCGGCACCGCGGCGTGTGTGTGTTCGATCACGTTTCGTAAACATGAACACAGCGGAAGCAATAAAAATAATAAATCTACATTTATTACAACACACACAACACACGCATGCATATTACAACAAGTGTAGACATAACCGTAAATTTAAATTTGCAATAAAAGGAAATTTATCTACGTTATACCTTTCGTATGACGTGTAGCGGGAACGACATCAACCGGAACGATCCTCGCTAGAATCGTCTCTATCCGTATCCACGCCGAGTTCCTCGGGATGACTTCGCTAAGCCACGAGCTTCGTCTTCGTACGGGTTACTAGTCTCATGTTGAAGACGACGTGATCGAGAGATGATCACGATCCGAATCCAAATTCGGATCCTAATACGAGTTCTCAAAACTCGCTTCTCCGGAGAGGTATTCGTCAACCAATTGACGAATCCTTCGACCTCCACCTCAGAGGATTATCGGAGATCGAATCCCCGGTAAGTTATTTGCTGTCGGAGCTCTAACCGTCGTCCAAACGACGCTCCGACGAGAGGAGAAGAAGCTGTCCAGAAAACTGGACAGTTTGGTGGAGGAGTAGGCGCCGGCCAAAACAAGGAAGCCAAGTGCTCACCTTTTCACCGAGGCCTAAGAAGATCACCAGAGGGTCGCCGGAGGGTTCACCGGCTGAAGCTTGGACGTCGGCAAGGAGCTGGACGGCGGCACAAGGAGCTGGGCGGCAAGCTTAGGGTTGGCGCCGAAAAACTCCTTCAATGGGGTGGGCGGCAACTTTTGCTAGGGCTTGGATTAGGGCTTAATTATCCCTTAAGCCCTCTTTTATAGAGAACTAATTCTCTTAATGGTTATTGGATCATAACCATTAGGCCCGTTAACCCGCTCCATTAAGATAAGTTAAAATAAACCAAACCATGATGGTTTATTTTAAGTTAAAACGAACCGAACCAACTTTTGGTTCATTCGTTTAAAATAAACCAAACCCTTTGGTTTATTCTCCTCCATTGGATTAGAACCAAACCATTTTGGTCCATCTATTATGTCTTCATAAGACACGGCCCATCCACGCTTCCATTGCGACTGAAACGATTTCATGCTCGCTTTATGTTTGGTCCAACCAAACTTAGTTTCTCTCGGTCTGAGAATCCCATTCTCAAGCTCGTTTTAAATCCTTCGGATTACACTCGTTGTGCGTGTGACCAAATAGGTTCTCGGTTTATGTTGGCCGTCTATAATTAACCATTAATTATAGAACGATCATGAGTGGCACATAGTAGTACATCATGATCCCCAATTAACCGAAAAGATCAACGGTTGATCCAGAACTATTTCTGAAACCCTTCAGCAGCTCGAATGATTCGTGCCCCATTCCCTTCACTCATCTTATATCCACTTGGTTCAGGACATGGTCTATAGTGTCAGTCCCCACTAGGCTGACTACGTCACACCTAGCCCAAGTATCATTTCCTCGTCCTACGGATTCTAGTTACTGCACATGTATCGAAGAGTACCTTACTCTAAACATGTAATTCTTTGGCCAAAGACTTTAGTAACAATCCGACGAGAGGCCATGGGTATACATCTCCTCGCAAGGAGTGGTGAATCCTTTATAGGCTATTCAAACACCTTCGATCACTTCGACTTATACCCAATCATCCCGAGTCCACATCTCCTTAGAGATGCTTGCTTAAGATGTCAAAGCATAAGTCTCCATGATCAAGATGACTTGAATACCGCAAGTCAAAGGAACATCGCACTTAAGCTACAAGAAGAATTTCATTGACATATCTATATATGCAGAGAGAACCATATGAAGTCTTACTACCGGGTCACTCCAATGAACTAGTTACCATAACTAGCATCCACGATCAACTCCGGACATCACAATGTCTCCAGCCAGTGAGAATCAGCTGCTTGGATACACCAAGGAGTATACCTCGTGCTAGTCTCGACAGAATTGATGGTGTCCAAATCCATCAATTCATCGACTAGGGATAATTTCGATACATCACAATTACACATGTAGAGATACTCACTAGTTGTTATCCAATCACAAATTCTCTCATGCTGTGAATCGTATCGTGGACATTCAGTAAATGAGTTTAAGATCCAATCAAATACATAAAACATGTATACTCAAATAGTGAATCTTCATTTATCATATAAATGGTTCATACATAAGGCGATTGCCTTAGGACATCTCTCATATATTACTAACAGACTCCCACTTGGCCTAATGCCAATCGCTACGGTATCCAATACCATAAGCTCTAACATGACTCTCAAACTTACTTTGAGGTAATGCCTTAGTCAAAGGATCCGCTAAGTTCCTTTCAGTGGAAATTTTCTTGATTTGTATTTCGTTCCTACTGATGATCTCTCTGATAAGATGATAGCGGCGAAGCACATGTTTGGATCATTGATGAGACCACATCAAGTTCAGAGATGAACTTCTTGATCCAAACCGCTTCCTTTGCTGCTTCCAAAGCTGTAATGTATTCTGCCTTAGTGGAAGAATCCGTTATAGCGTCAAGCTTGGAACCTTTCCAACTTATTGCGCCTCCATTCTAGGTGAATACATACCCAGACTGAGACATGGAATCATCCTTGTCTGTCTGGAGCTGGCATCCGTATACCCACGTATCACCATGTACCCTTCTCCATATATTAGGAACACATCCTTAGTTCTTCTCAAGTACTTAAGGATCGTCTTAACAGCCACCCAATAATCCATTCCTAGATCAGACTGGTATCTGCTCGTGACACTCAGAGCATACGATACATCGGGCCTTGTACATAACATAACATACATGATAGATCCTATTGCGGATGCATAGGGAATCTTACTCATGCAAATCCTCTCGTCTTCTGTGCGCGGACACATAGACTTCGAAAAGTGTATCCCATGCCTGATGGGGAAGAAACCTTTCTTGGATTCCGACATGCTAAACCTCTTTAGCACTCGGTCTATATATGTAGACTGCGAAAGACCAAGCAACCGTTTCGATCTATCTCTATAGATCTTAATCCCGAGGATATAGGTTGCTTCTCCCAGGTCTTTCATGGAGAATGTCTTAGATAACCAAACCTTCACTGACTGTAAGATTGAAACATCGTTTCTTATAAGTAGTATGTCATCGACATACAATACTAGGAACACGACTGCACTCCCACTAACCTTCTTGTACACACAAGGTTCGTCTGGATTTTGTGAGAAATCAAACTTTTTGATGGTCTCATCAAAACGGATATTCCAGCTCCTGGATGCTTGCTTCAATCCATATATGGACCGTCGTAATTTGCATACCTTGGTTTTATCAACCGATGTGAAACCCTCAGGCTGTATCATATACACGTCCTCGAGCAGGTTTCCATTAAGGAAAGCTGTTTTCACATCCATCTGCCATATCTCATAATCATAATGAGCCTCTATGGCCAGGAGCATCCGAATGGATTTAAGCATAGCTACAGGCGAATAGGTTTCGTCATAATCAACACCTTGTTTTTGACGATATCCTTTCGCCACCAATCTAGCCTTATAGGTAATCACATTACCATCCATGTCGGTTTTCTTCTTGAAAACCCACTTGCACCCTATAGGCTTTATCCCTTCAGGTGGGTCAACCAAGTTCCAAACCTAGTTTTCATACATGGAATCCATTTCCGACTTCATGGCACCAAGCCACTTATCCCTTTTTGAACTTGTCAGCACTTCTTCATAACTGGTAGGCTCCTCATCATCAATGAGTAACACGTCGTTCGATTCACTTACGAGAAATCCATATCTCTCAGGAATATTACGTGTTCTACCAGATCTACGAAGATGTGGTGTTACAATAGGTCCAGCCGATTGCTCATCACTATGAGTTGTCGGCTGTTGTGCTTCACCAGGTATCTCATTAATGTCTATTTGAGTCTCTCGAGCCTCCTCAAGCTCGACGACACTCCCACTGTTTTCTTGCAAGAGAAACTCTTTCTCTAGAAACACAACATGCCTTGAAACAAACACCTTTTGTTCCACAGGATGATAGAATTGGTAACCCCTTGTTTCCTTAGGGTATCCAATAAATAGACATTTATCAGACTTAACATCCAATTTGTCTGATGCAGTCCGCTTCACATAAGCAGGACAACCCCATATCTTCAAGTAAGATACATGAGGTTTCTTACCATTCCATATCTCATATGGAGTAGTAGAGACTACCTAGGTTGGCATTCTGTTTAACAAATAAACAGCTGTCTGAAGTGCATAGCCCCAAAAGGACTTGGGAAGATTCGCATGATTCATCATTGACCTGACCATGTCCAACAAGGTCCGATTACGCCTCTCAGATACACCATTATGCTGTGGTGTATATGGCGGAGTCCATTGAGACAATATACCATTGTCTCTTAGATAATCAAGAAACTCTTGACTTAAGTATTCACCATCTCGATCCGATCGAAGTATTTTAATACTCTTATCATGTTGTTTCTCTACTTCATTTCTGAATTCTTTGAACCTTTCAAAGGCTTCAGACTTGTGTTTCATCAAGAACACATACCCAAACCGTGAGTGATCATCGGTGAAGGTAATGAAGTAGCTATAGCCTTCTAAAGTTTGAGTTGACATAGGTCCACATACATCAGTATGTATTAGACCTAGTAACTCTCCCACTCGTTCACCTTTTCCAGTAAAAGGTAACTTAGTCATCTTGCTTTTTAAGCATGATTCGCATGTATCGTATGAATCCAATTCAAACGATTCCAGAATTCCACATCGGTGTAATTCGGACATGCGTTTCTTGCTTACATGGCCAAGACGACAATGCCACATATAGGAGTCTATTTGATTATCCTTTCGAGGACGCTTGTTGCTCGCTTCGATATTGCAAATGTCACTGGATACGTCCAACGTATAAACACCATTTCTTAAAGTTTCAGTCCCATAAAGAACTCCATTCAAAGTTATGTAACAACAATTGTTACTAAAAGTCAAATGGTACCCATTTCTATTTAAACAAGAAATAGAAATAATGTTCTTTATCAACGAAGAAACATAAAAGCAATTGTCCAGTTCTAAGACAAGTCCTGCAGGGAGTTTCAACAAATACATTCCGATGGCGAGCGCAACAACCTTTGCTCCATTCCCAACACGTAAATTCGACTCTCCCTTGATGAGTCTTCTTCTATTCCTTAGCCCATGTATGTCATTACATATATGTGAGCCACACCCAGTATCCAATACCCAAGTGTCTGAGGAAATAGAATGACAATCAATAACGAAGATATATGAAAAAGATGGAGCATCTTATGCCTTATTCTTCTTCACGGACTCAAGATAAATCTTGCAATTTCTTCACCAATGGCCCTACTTGCCATAATGATGGCAAGTGCCCTTTTGAGCTGGTTTTGCCTTTTTAGCCTTTTTCTTCTTCCCCTTCTGTTGTTCCTTTGACTCCCTCTTAGAACCTTTCTTCGAGGAATCAACTAACAACACCGTCCCCTGCTCATGCTTCTCAGAAGGGTCCACAGTCTTCAGCATGTTGAGCAGTACCACAGATGAACCTTCTTGCATCTCAGAGGTGAAGAGGAGCTTGGAGACTTCGAACCTTTCGAATCTCACTTGCTTATCAAAAAACTCATAAAGATGAAGGACTACGATATGAGCATCCATATGCTCATGCTGCTTTCGTAGCTTGGGTTCCATCGCGGCTAGCATGATGCAACTCACCATTTCAGAATCATTCACATGTTTCTGATAGGACAACAATTGGTCCAGAGTTGCATTGTCATTAGGACGGGCGGGAAGAGGCGCTTCAAGGACATACGCAAGCTTTTCCACCTTGAGAACAATTCTCAAGTTTCTAAGCCAGTCCAAGAAGTTCGGCCCAGTCAATTTTATTCGAATCCAAAATGGAATGCAAATTCAAAGACATCATGATCAATCTTAGAAATACAAAACGAGCATATATGAGAAAGATGATTTTAAAATGCATCAATATACATTTATAAATCCCATTCATTTTTCAAATTTCAAAAACCCCAAAATCACTTCGGGAGATCGTAGGTCCATCTCCGAATGGGCTGATATCCATCATAGTTATGAACAACCTTGGAGAGAGTCCAACAAGCCATTCATAACTACGACGGTAGGTATCGTCTATACCGATTGCATATCATGTATATGCAACTATCACAATGTGCTATCAACTAATTGAATGTTCACACATACGTTGGGTTGTTAACACATTAACAAGTATGCATCATATGCATAGCACCCAACTTCACCTCCCTTTACATCGACCTTGGAGAGAGTCCAACAAGCCGATGCTCCAGGTTAAAGCCAACCCATTAATCGAGAAATAGTTTTAATATGGTTAGAGCGTATTCAACCAATTAGCCCAGCTTGGAGAGAGTCCAACAACCAAAGCTAACGATTGACCTCTGACTCTTACCATATTAGTATTAAACTATTCCATGGTTTGAA
This sequence comes from Wurfbainia villosa, assembly GCA_025175895.1. Lineage (NCBI taxonomy): Eukaryota > Viridiplantae > Streptophyta > Magnoliopsida > Zingiberales > Zingiberaceae > Wurfbainia > Wurfbainia villosa. Next base: position 111,271,158 of record CM045996.1, read on the forward strand.
CATGTTCGGGTTCGAGCCGGGCTTGGAGAGAGTCCAACAACCCAAACAAGAAATGGAACTCTGGTTCTAACCATATCAATGGAAGGTGTAGGCTTTAATATTGTTTAAGGGTTTTATGTCTCATCCTCTTTGCATGCAAATAACTATTATCTACATGGCATGACATACATGGCATACATCTATATGTCACGACACGCATGGTATAATATTATGCATCTAATGAAATTATATGGCATACAATTATGTCATGTATATAATTTCCTTATATGTCATAACTATTTATGAAAATAAAATATGTTTAAGATTTGATTCTCCAAATCAAATCATAATTAAATTAGGAAACAAATTTCCAAATCTAATCACATATTTTATTCATGGAATTATTTGATTAAGGAAAATCTATTTAGGAAATCAATTTCCTAAATCATTAAAACTACTTATGGAAATAAAATATTTTAAGATTTGATTTCCCAAATCAAATCATGATTAAATTAGGAAACAAATTTCCAGAATCTAATCAAATATTTTATTTATGGAAAATATCAATTTCCATAAATACTTCCAACTTTCCAAAAGTGGAAGATTTCCATAAATACTTCTAGACTTTCCAAAATTGAAAAAATTTCCATAAATACTTCTAAATTTCCAAAATTAGAAAATTTCTAGAAATACATTATGACTATCGCAAAACCATTTTTATGATTATGTCGAAACACAACCTGGGCTCTGATACCACTGTTGGGTTTCCGGCACCGCGGTGTATGTGTTCGATCACGTTTCGTAAACATGAACACAGCGTAAGCAATAAAAATAATAAATCTACATTTATTACAACACACACAACACACGCATGCATATTACAACAAGTGTAGACATAACCGTAAATTTAAATTTGCAATAAAAGGAAATTTATCTACGTTATACCTTTCGTATGACGTGTAGCGGGAACGGCATCAACCGGAACGATCCTCGCTAGAATCGTCTCTATCCGTATCCACGCCGAGTTCCTCGGGATGACTTCACTAAGCCACGAGCTTCATCTTCATACGGGTTACTAGCCTCGTGTTGAAGACGACGTGATCGAGAGATGATCACGATCCGAATCCAAATTCGGATCCTAATACGAGTTCTCAAAACTCGCTTCTCCGGAGAGGTATTCGTCAACCAATTGACGAATCCTTTGACCTCCACCTCAGAGGATTACCGGAGATCGAATCCCCGGTAAGTTATCCACTGTCGGAGCTCTAACCGTCGTCCAAACGACGCTCCGACGAGAGGAGAAGAAGCTGTCCAGAAAACTGGACAGCTTGGTGGAGGAGTAGGCGCCGGCCAAAACAAGGAAGCCAAGTGCTCACCTTTTCACCGAGGCCTAAGAAGATCACCGGAGGGTCGCCGGAGGGTTCACCGGTTGAAGCTTGGGCCGTGGCAAGGAGCCGGACGGGCGACAAGGAGTGCAAGCTTAGGGTTGGCGCCGAAAAACTCCTTCAATGGGGTGGGCGGCAACTTTTGCTAGGGCTTGGATTAGGGCTTAATTATCCCTTAAGCCCTCTTTTATAGAGAACTAATTCTCTTAATGGTTATTGGATCATAACCATTAGGCCCGTTAACCCGCTCCATTAAGATAAGTTAAAATAAACCAAACCATGATGGTTTATTTTAAGTTAAAACGAACCGAACCAACTTTTGGTTCATTCGTTTAAAATAAACCAAACCCTTTGGTTTATTCTCCTCCATTGGATTAGAACCAAACCATTTTGGTCCATCCATTATGTCTTCATAAGACACGGCCCAGCCACGCTTCCATTGCGACTAAAACGATTTCATGCTCGCTTTATGTTTGGTCCAACCAAACTTAGTTTCTCTCGGTCTGAGAATCCCATTCTCAAGCTCGTTTTAAATCCTTCGGATTACGCTCGTTGTGCGTGTGACCAAATAGGTTATCGGTTTATGTTGGCCATCTATAATTAACCATTAATTATAGAACGATCATGAGTGGCACCTAGTAGTACATCATGATCCCCAATTAACCGAAAAGATCAACGGTTGATCCAGAACTATTTCTGAAACCCTTCAGCAGCTCGAATGATTCGTGCCCCATTCCCTTCACTCATCTTATACCTGACATGGTCTCACTAGGTCGACTACGTCACACCTAGCCCAAGTATCATTTCCTCGTCCTATGGATTCTAGTTACTCCACATGTATCGAAGAGTACCTTACTCTAAACATGTAATGCTTTGGCTAAAGACTTTAGTAACAATCCGACGAGAGGCCATGGGTATACATCTCCTCGCAAGGAGTGGTGAATCCTTTATAGGCTATTCAAACACCTTCGATCACTTCGACTTATACCCAATCATCCCGGGTCTACATCTCCTTAGAGATGCTTGCTTAAGATGTCAAAGCATAAGTCTCCATGATCAAGATGACTTGAATACCGCAAGTCAAAGGAACATCGCACTTAAACTACAGTAAGAACTTCATTGACATATCTATATATGCAGAGAACCATATGAAGTCTTACGGCTGGTCACTCCAATGAACTAGTTACCATAACTAGCATCCACGATCAACTCCGGACATCACAATGTCTCCAGCCAGTGAGAATCAGCTGCTTGGATACACCAAGGAGTATACCTCGTGCTAGTCTCGACAGAATTGATGGTGTCCAAATCCATCAATTCATCGACTAGGGATAATTTCGATACATCACAATTACACATGTAGAGATACTCACTAGTTGTGATCCAATCACAAATTCTCTCATGCTGTGAATCGTATCGTGGACATTCAGTAAATGAGTTTAAGATCCAATCAAATACATAAAACATGTATACTCAAATAGTGAATCTTCATTTATCATATAAATGGTTCATACATAAGGCGATTGCCTTAGGACATCTCTCATATATTACTAACACGTAGGTCAATCTCCGAATGGGCTGATATCCAATATAGATAAGAATAACATAGGAGTGAGTCCAACAAGCCATTCTTAGCTATAATGGTGGGTATCAAGTATACCGATTACATATCACGTATATGTAACTATCACAATGTGCTATCAACTAATTGAATGTTTACACATACATTGGGTTGTTAACACATTAACAAGTATGCATCATATGCATAACACCCAACTTCACCTCTCTTCACATCGACCTTGGAGTGAGTCCAACAAATTGATGCTCCAAGTTAGAGCCAACCCATTAATCGTGAAATAGTTTTAATATGGTTAGAGCACATTCAACCAATTAGTCAGGCTTGGAGTGAGTCCAACAACCCAAACTAACGATTGACCTCTGACTCTTACCATATTAGAGTTAAACTATTCCAATGATTTGAACATGTTCAGGTTCGAGCCGGGCTTGGAGTGAGTCCAACAATCCAAACAAGAAACAGAACTCTGATTCTAATCATAATAATGGAAGGTGTAGGCTTTAAAATTGTATAAGGGTTTTAAAGTCTCATCCTCTTTGCATACAAATAACTATTATCTACATGACATGACATACATGACATACATCTATATGTCACGACACGCATGACATAATGATATGCATCTAATGCAATTACATGACATACAATTATGACATGTACTTAATTTCCTTATATGTCATAACTATTTATGGAAATAAAATATGTTTAAGATTTGATTCCCAAAATAAAATCATGATTAAATTAGGAAATAAATTTTCAAATCTAATCACATATTTTATTTATGGAATGTCTCATTAAAGAAAGTCAAATTTAATTTAGAAAACAAATTTTCTAAATTATCAAAACTATTTATGGAAATCAAATATATTTTAGATTTGATTTTCCAAATCAAATCATAATTAAATTAGGAAATAAATTTCTAAATCTAATCAAATATTTTATTTATGGAAAGTGTTAATTTCCATAAATACTTCTAACTTTCCAAAAGTAGAAGATTTCCATAAATACTTCTAGACTTTCCAAAATTAAAAAATTTCCATAAATACTTCTAAACTTCCAAAAATAGAAAATTTTCATAAATACAAATACGACTATCGCAAAACAATTTTACGATTATGTTGAAACACAACCTGGGCTCTGATACCGCTGTTGGGTTTTCGGCATCGCGGCGAGTGTGTGTTCGAACATATTTTGTAAACATGTGCACAATGGAAGAAATAAAAAGAAATAAATCTAATTTATTACAACACACACACCATACGCATGCATAGTATAACATGTGTAGACATAATCATAGTTTCAAATTTTACAATAAAAGTAAATTACTCTACGTATACCTGATCACGTGTAGCAGGAAAGACATCAACCGGAGTGACTCTCGCTAGAATCGCCTCTATCCGTATCCACGCCGAGTATTTTCGGGATGACTTCACAAAGCCACGAGCCTCGTCTTCGTATGAGTCACTAGCCTCGTGTCGAAGACGATGTGATCGAGAGAAGATCACAATCCGAATCAAAATTCGGATTCAAAAATGAGTCCCCAAGACTCGCTTCTCCGGAGAGGTATTCGTCAACCGTTTGACGAATCCTTCATCCTCCACCTATAAGGATTACCAGAGATCGAATCCCCGGTAAGGTAGCTGCTGTCGGAGCTCCAAACATCGTCCAAAAGATGCTCCGACATGAAGGAAACAAGCTGTCCAGAAAACTGGACAGCTTGGTGGAGGATGTTGCGCCGGCCAAAGAGGATGGCCGGCCAACCCTTGGTTGCCGGAACCAAGGTGGGTTGCCAGAGGAGTGGTCGGCAGCATCTGGACGCCGGCAGCAAGGGTGGACGGCGGCAAAAAGTTGGGTGGCGTGGAACCCTTGGGCGGCGGCAAGAGAGGGAGAGGATTGGGCGGCTAGGATTTTCCAACAACCAAAAGTCCTCACGAAAAACCCTTAAGCCTTGTTTTTATAGAGAACACATTCTCCTAACGGTTATTGGTTCGTAACCAAAACTCGTTAACCTGCTCCAATAACTTAAGTTAAAATAAACCGAACCGAGTTGGTCTATTTTAAGTTAAAATGAACCGAACCAACTTTGGTTCATTCGTTTAAAACAAATCAAACCCCTTTGGTTTATTCTTTACCATTGGATTAGAACCAAACCAATTTGGTTCATCCATCATGTCTTCATAAGACACGACCCATCCACGCTTCCATTGCGACTGAAACAATTTCATGCTCGATCCTTGTTTGGTCCAACCAAACCTAGTTTCTCTCGGTCTGAGAATCTCATTCTCAAGTTTGTTTTAAATCCTTCGGATTACGCTGATTGTGCGTGTGACCAAATAGGTTCTCGGTTTATGTTGGTCATCTATAATTAACCATTAATTATAGAACGAGCATGAGTGACACCTAGTAGTACATCATGATCCCCAATTAACCGAAAAGATCAACGGTTGATCCAGAACTATTTCTGAAACCCTTTAGCAGCTACAATGAATCGTGCCCCATTCCCTTCACGCATCTTATACCCACTTGGTTCAGGAAATGGTCTATAGTGTCAGTCCCCACTAGGTTGACTACGTCACACCTAGCTCAAGTATCATTTCCTCGTCCTATGGATTCTAGTTACTGCATATGTATCCAATAGTACCTTACTCTAAACATGTAATGCTTTGGCCAAAGAATTTAGTAACAATCCGACGAGAGCCCATGGGTATACATCTCCTCGCAAGGAGTGGTGAATCCTTTATAGGTTATTCAAACACATTCGATCACTTCGACTTATACCCAATCATCCTGGGTCCACATCTCCTCAGAGATGCTTGCTTAAGATGTTAAAGCATAAGTCTTCATGACCAAGATGACTTGAATACCGCAAGTCAAAGGAACATCGCACTTAAGTTGCAGTAAGAACTTCATTGACATATCCATATATGTAGAGAACCATATGAAGTGTTACATCTGGTCACTCCAATGAACTAGTTACCATAACTAGCATCCACGATTAACTCCGGACATCATAATGTCTCCAGCCTGTGAGAATCAGCTGCTTGGATACACCAGGGAGTATACCTCGTGCTAGTCTCGATAGAATTGATGGTGTCCAAATCCATCAATTCATCAACTAGGGATAATTCCGATACATCACAATTACACATGTAGAGATACTCACTAGTTATGATCCAATCATAAATTCTCTCATACTGTGAATCGTATCGTGGACATTCAGTAAATGAGTTTAAGATCTAATCAAATACATGAAAACATGTATACTCAAATAGTGAATCTTCATTTATCATATAAATGTTTCAAACATAAGGCGATTGCCTTAGGACATCTCTCATATATTACTACCAAGCCGATGGAACCACTTGAAGGCTAGCGTAAGGATGAAGAGTCACGGACTCGAGGGATCCGAGAGGCGTGAGGCTAATGGAAGTGGGTTGAAGGTAAACCTAGGGTGAGTATCAAGTATGAAGGGATCATACTTGGGGTGTTAAACCTCAGTATTAAGGTATAGCAGTCGATTTCTAGTCCGATTCAGTTGATTGGGCTTCATTTATAGGCAAACAAAAGCAAGATGACCTTGACCAGCGCCTTAACTAGATATTAGTCGAGGTGGAACCTCGATTGGTAAGGTGGAGTCAGGCGGTGGTACTTGGAAAGTCAAGATAGTGATATGGAAGCACTTGACCAACATCTTGACTAGAGGCGAGTCGAGGTGGCGCCTCGACTGAACCACTCGACTGGCTCCTCGACTGGTCCAAAAGCAAGGCAGACTCAACTAGTGCCTCAACTAGGGTATCAGTCGAGGCAGCGCCTCGACTGGCGAGGTGGCACCTCGACTGGCGAAGCGATCATTATGCTACAACGTTCGAAATCGGAAGGATTTATAAGAGGAGGCTGTGGACGTCTTCAAGAGAGGTTAGAGGGGCAATTTGTAGCCAAGTGCTGCTACATTTCAGGGTCTTCAAAGTCATCCCAAAGCAATCAACAAGCAAGCATTCAAAAGCCCTAACTTGTAAAGTGTGTTCATTTGTTTTTCATTTGTCTTTTATAATTGTTGTATTTGCTTGTTGTATCTTGTTCTTATTGTTGTAAGAGACTAAAAAGAGGGTTCTCCACCTCCGATGTGTCATCGAGAAGGAGAAGTTTGATAGTGGTGGTGTGCATCACTAGAGCTCACTAGGGCTCAACCGTGGAGTAGGAACTAGGGTTTCAAACCATGTAAAATCCGTGTGTTGTGTTTTATACTTGTATTTGTATTAGTATTTATATTTTCGCTGCGTACTAACGATCGTAGACAAGCATGACGAATCCAAGTGAAGAAATCGACGAATTGCTATTCACCCCTCCTCTACGATTAACGATTCCTCTACAAGTGGTATCAGAGGCCGGTAGGCTATACATTTGGACTAACCGCCAAGGAGAAAACTTGCTAGAGGAGAAGGAGAAAATGGAGCTCAACGAGAGATTGGGCGATGACATAACAATTCCACCCGCCTTCGACCGTGAAGATTTCATGTTTTAGAAAGGTAGAATGGAATATTTCCTAATGTCCAATATAGAAAATTAGTTTACTGTGATTATAGGATTCGATACTCTAAGGGGCAAGAAGGGATAAATCCTCAAGATGAAGAGGTGGACAGAGGAGCAACGACAAAAATTCAAGACAACCATTAAGGTAACAAAAATATTAGTAAATTTGATACCTAACGATATTTTGTCTAGATTAGGAGGTTATAGGGATGCTAAGGAGTTGTGAAACAAGTTGGTCAAGTTCCATGAAAATCCTGAATCAACACAAGAAAAAGAAGAAGAGAAGGGCTCATCCTCACAAGCTCAAGAAGAATATGCATCATCATCCCAAGAGCTTGAGAATTCAGAAGTAGAGAGATGATCAACATCCGGATCAGAAGAGGAAGTTAAAGAAGCCTCCACCTCTAGGATTGAGGGGGAGGAGATGCAATCTTCTATCTCGGAGCAAGAAAAAGAAGAAGCATCTACATCGGGGAGAAATGAAGAAGAAATAAAAAATTCCTTTACCATGGAAGGTAACTCAAGCATGGTAATTAAGAATAAAACTCACATCATATGCTTTGAGTATAGGGAAGTAGGACACTATAAGAGCAAATGTCTAAAAAGAATTAAGAAGGTTCAGCCAACACCGAAGGCAAAGGAAAAGTCAAAGGAGGCAGTGCCCCAAAACATAAGAGCAAGGAGCATATAGTATGTTTCAAGTGCAACAAACGGGGACATTATCGGTGCCAATGTCCTAGGGGGAGTCACCCTCGGAAGGGCAAAGGAGAGATTTCAAATGTAGGGGGAGCTAAGGCAAACCCTAAGTTAAATTTAAACAATGCTCTTCCTTTATGTAATGTTAGAAAGCATGCTCAAATTTTATTGTTATCCATCATGACAAAAAGCATGCTAGAAATAGATTTTATTGTTTAGGTGTTAAGAGTTGTGAGATTAGATCCAAGGAAAAATCTAGAACCAACAATCCTAGAACTATTCTACCTAAGGAAACCATTGGGAAGATAGAGAATAACCTAGGCATTAATGTTAAATAGACTAGACATATGCCTAGGAAGAAGAATATATCAAGAGTCAATGAAAAATCAAAACTTGAGATATTAGAAATTGAAAATCAAGATTTGAGGTCAAGGCTTGAAAAATTAGAAAATACCCTTTACAAGATGAAAAACTCAATTCAGGGTTCTAATGGTCAAAGTGTAGGAGTTAGGAGGCAAGAGCCTTCCAAGGATAGGAAAGGTTTGGGTCACAAGCCTAAGTCCAAGGAAGCCATGTCATCCTACCATAATGTTCCATTTAATTATGGAACTAGTACTAGGTCTAGGAAAACTAAGGTCACAAGGGAAGTCATCCCTAGAGTTGACCATGGTAAGTGTCTAGTGGCTAAGATTTCAAAAAAATCTAGGAAAGCCACTAACAAGGTTACAAGGGAAGCAATCCCTAGGGTTAATCTTGATGAGACCAAAATGACCAAGGCTTCCAAGCCTATGAGGGTCATTAGGAAGGTACTAAGGGAAGATATCCCTAGTGAGTACCTTGTAAACCAAGGAGCTCCAATAGGTATTGGGTTCCTAGAAGTGTGATACCCTCGCGCTAGATGGGTTTAGGGTGTGCCAACCTTGAATGGATAGGTAGTTAACCTAACCATGGTAAAGGTGGTATTTTAGGACATTTTCAAGGTTTTGGGATTCCTTAGAAATGAGGTTGAATTATGTCCTAAAAGATTTTAGGATGTGCCAATGAATTTTATGGAAGTTGAAACATTGATCACAATTGACACAATTAGGTTAAGGGTCATGGTGTGTCATTTTAGATTTTTGGCACGCTTGGGAATTTGAGTTATTATGGCAAAATGTACATAATTCTAGAAAATGGTAAATTTGCTTTAAAACTTAGGTATCCTATACCTTTGTATTTCATATATTTACCATGTTTGGTTTTCCATATGCCATATCATGACATCATATTTCATTTAATCATATAAAATGTCATAATCATGCTTAGTTTGAATATGTCATGTTTATATTTAGGTCTATCTTTATGCCATGACATCATGATTATTGGCAAATACTTTTAAATTATGCACATTCTTATGCCATGATCATCATTCATGCATTTAGGATAATTAAAATTGAATTAAGGACAATGACATAATTTAAAGTCTCACTGTAAGGGAATCAAATAGTGTTGCTTAAAAAAATGCATGAAACCCTAAGAACCTGAACCCACATCTCACAAGAACATGTGAGATGTTAGGAAAATGAGTTAAGTTCAAGGTGCATAGATGTTGCATTTAGATGAAATCAAACTCATCTCAATCATAGGCATAAATCATGAGGAAAGCTAGTATACAAGTCATGTATACTTAGATCATAGACCATGATTGAAATTAAGGTTTTGAAATTATTTTGAAAAACCTTGGTGAAGCCTATCTTTCGATAGCAATCACCATTGAGAAGATTGAAATAAAGTTGGCTAAAAATATTGAAGGTTTCAATGCTTTTGAACTTTGTATCATTGTTTGAATTTAAAAGTTATTTTCATAAAAAACTATTTTTCCCATATAGTGTTTGGCATGAGTAATGCATGGATGAAATTTCAAGATTTTTCGAATTTCCTAGAATTATTTATACATTTCTGAAATTCACCTGAAAATTCGATTTCAGAAAATTCATAAACCAGTCGAGTCGGCGCCTCGATTGGAGATGCTGCCACTCGACTGGAGACTTCTCAGTCGACTGATAGCATTGTTTTTGGCTTAACAATATTAGTTTAAGCCATCTAAACATAACCCTAGGTTAGATAACTACTAATAAACCTCTAATATGCTTAGACAAGCATTGAAAGGGTGCGATTTTCATTGGAAATGAATTGGAGAGTTAAATAGGGAAAAAATTCAAATTTTAAGGGAGTTTAAAGTTCAAGTTTGAACTTTTATCTTTATTGTTTTATTGTTTAAGGTTCCTATAGACTTAGGAACTCTCCAAGGACATTGTTGGTGCAATGATAAAGGGGGAGTAAGCCTTTAGTGGGAGATTACCCATCTAGGTATGATGGATGATAGTTTATAAAAAGGGGAGAAAAATAGAAGATTGCTTTTCATTTAGTGATAGATCACTAAGGAGAATGAAGACATTCAAGATGATTTTTGACCAAGGGGGAGAAGGAAGAATCTCATTGGAAAATGAGATATGGTAAACCGTGGTAGACTTTTTGATGTATGTTAAAAAGGGAGAGAAATGGAACGGGTTAAGTTAGGATCTTGAGTTAGGATCAACCATAATATACACTAAACCCCAAAAATTTCAACCCTCATTTCCAAAATTCAAATTCTAAATTGGGAACTCTTCGTTATGCTTTGGCATAAGAAGAGCCAAGTTGGGTTTATGATATAACCTAACTTAACGGTATTGTCAAACATCAAAAAGGAGGAGATTATTGGTGCAATCAATCCAGATCATGATTGACCAGACTCAAGTAGGGTTTTGATGTTCGACAATGGTTTACAATGTGGTTTGACCATATGACTAGTGGATGATATAGGACATCCAAGGTCATATGAGAAAGACTATTGAAGAAATCCAAGTCGGTCAAGGTTGATCGGACACTTGGTGTGAAGAAGTCTAAGTATAGTGACTTGGCAAGGAAAAGTCCAAGTATGGATACTTGACAAGGGAAAATCCAAGTCGGTTAAGGAATATCGGATACTTGGTGTTGGAAAGACCAACGGGGAGTTGGCAAGGGAAGTCTCGGCTGGTTTGGGAGACCGTGCTTGGCAAGTGAAGTTTCGGACGAAGAGTCTTAGCAAATGAAGTCCCAGATGGGGAGTCTTGGCAGTGAAGTTCCAGACGAGGAGTCTTGGAAAATGAAGTCCCGGACGAGGAGTCTGGCAGTGAAGTCCCAAAGGCGTGGCCTCTTGGCAAAGGTAGACCCGAGAGCATGACGATAACTGTTGGAACCACTTGAAGGCTAGTGCAAGGATGAAGAGTCACAAACTCGAGGGATCCGAGAGGTGTGAGGCTGATGGAAGTGGGTTGAAGGCAGACCTAGGGTGAGTATCAAGTATGATGGGATCATACATGGGGTGTTAAACCTTAATGACTACCGAGCCTGGGTCACGATCTGGCTTCGCTTTAGGCAAACAAAAGCAAGGTGACCTCGACCAATGCCTCGACTTGATATTAGTCGAGGCGACACCTCGACTGGTAAGATGGAGTTGGGCGGTGGGATTTGGAAAGTTGAGATAGTGCTATGAAAGCACTCGACCAGCACCTCGACTAGACTGGACCACTCGACTGGCACCTCAACTAGTCATTCTGATGGAGGCACAGAAGTGAGGCACATTTGACCAGCCCCTCGACTAGGGCCCAGTCGAGGCGGCGCCTCGACTGGTTCACTTGACTAGATTCAAATAAGGTATGAAAACAACCAATCAAAAGTAAGGCAGACTCGACTAGCGCCTCAATTAGGGTACCAGTCGAGGCAGTGCATCGACTAGCGAGGTGACCGTTGTGCTGCAATGTTCGAAATCAGGAGGCTTCAATGGGGATTTATATGAGGAGGTTGTGGGCATCTTCAAGAGAGGTTAGAGGGGTGATTTGAGGCCAAGTGTTGCTGCATTTCAGGGTCTTTAAAGTCATCCCAAAGAAACCAACAAGCAAGCATTCAAAAGCCCTAACTTATAAAGTGTGTTAACTTATTTTTCATTTGCTTTTGTAATTGTTATATTTGCTTGTTGTATCTTGTTCTTATTGTTGTAAGAGACTAGTAAGTGGTTTCTCCACCTCCGGTGTGTCACCGAGAAGGAGAAGTTTGATAATGGTGGTGTGCATCACTAGAGCTCGCTAGGGCTTGGCCGTGGAGTAGGAACTAGGGTTATGAACCACCTAAAATCCATATGTCATATTTGTGTTGTATTTTGTTCTTGTATTAGTATTAGTATTTATATTTCTACTGCGTACTAACAATCGTAGACAAGCACGATGAATCCAAGCGAAGAAATCGACGAATTGCTATTCACCCCTCTAGCGATCAATGATTCTTATACAATAGAGTGAGTGGTACTCGGACACTCGGGCATGCACAGTTCTCGGCATGTTCAGATAGATGTGCTCGGGCATATGTCTTACTCGAGTGCTTCGTGGTGTTCGGGCGCATCGCGGTATCGAGTTCGTCGAGGTACTTGGGAAATGGTGCTCGGGCAATGCGGTGCCTTGGCAAGATGCGGAGCTTGGGAGCAAAGGTGCTCGGTGTTAGTTATATATGAGAGATGTCCTAAGGCAATTGCCTTATGTTTAAACCATTTATATGATAAATGAAGATTCACTATTTGAGTATACATGTTTTCATGCATTTGATTAGATCTTAAACTCATTTACTGAATGTCCACAATACGATTCACAACATGAGAGAATTTATGATTGGATCACAACTAGTGAGTATCTCTACATGTGTAATTGTGATGTATTGGAATTATCCCTAGTCGATGAATTGATGGATTTGGACATCATCAATTCTGTCGAGACTAGCACGAGGTATACTCCTTGGTGTATCCAAGCAGCTGATTCTCACTAGCTGGAGACATTGTGATGTCCGGAGTTAATCGTGGATGCTAGTTATAGTAACTAGTTCATTAGAGTGACCAGCTGTAAGACTTCATATGGTTTTCTACATATATGGATATGTCAATGAAGTTCATACTGCAGCTTAAGTGTAATGTTCCTTTGACTTGCAGTATTCAAGTCATCTTGGTCATGAAGACTTATGCTTTGACATCTTAAGCAAGCATATCTGTGGAGATGTGGACCCGGGATGATTGGGTATAAGTCAAAGTGACCGAACGTGTTTGAATAGCCTATAAAGGATTCACCACTCCTTGTGAGGAGATGTATACCTATGGTCTCTCGTCGGATTGTTACCAAAGTCTTTGACTAAAGTATTACATGTTTAGAGTAAGGTACTCTTGGATACATGTGCAGTAACTAGAATCCGTAGGATGAGGAAATGATACTTGGGCTAGGTGTGACATAGTCAGCCTAGTGGGGACTGACACTATAGACCATGTTATGAACCAAGTGGGTATAAGATGTGTGAAGAGAACGGGACATGATTCATTATAGCTGCTGAAGGGTTTCATAAATGGTTCTGGATCAACTGTTAATTTTTCGATTAATTAGGGATCATAATGTACTACTAGGTGCCACTCATGATCGTTCTATAATTAATGGTTAATTATAGATGACCAACATAAATCGGGAACCTATTTGGTCACACGCACAACGAGCGTAATTCAAAGGATTTAAAATGAGCTTGAGAATGAGATTCTCAGACCGAGAGAAACTAGATTTGGTTGGACCAAACAAGGAGCGAGCATGAAATTATTTCAGTCGCAATTGAAGCATGGATGAGTCGTATCTTATGAAGACATGATGGATGAACCAAATTGGTTTGGTTCTAATCCAATGGCGAAGAATAAACCAAAGGGGTTTGGTTTGTTTTAAACGAATGAACAAAAGTTGGTTCGGTTCGTTTTAACTTAAAATAGACCAACGCGGTTTGGTTTATTTTAACTTAAGTTATTGGAATGGGTTAACGGGTTTTGGTTATGAACCAATAGTCGTGAGGAGAATGTGTTCTCTATAAAAACATAGCTTAAGGGTTTTTCGTGGATAACTTGTGGGTTGGAAAACCTAGCCACCGCCGTGCCGCGCCCACCTTGTCGGGCCTAAGCTGCCGGTCATCCTCTGACGACCCTCCGGCGATGTCCCTTGGCTCCGGTGACCAAGGTACAGTCGGCCTTCCTCCTTTGGGCTGGTGCAACTCCTCCACCAAGCTGTCTATTTTTCTGGATAGCTCTTTCCTTTCGTGTCAGAGCATTGTTTGGATGACATTTGGAGCTCTGACAGTGGATACCTTGCCAGGGATTCGATCTCTGGTAATCCTCATAGGTGGAGGACGAAGGATTCGTCAAAAAGTTGACGAATACCTCTCCGGAGAAGCGAGTTTTGGGGACTCGATTTCTAATTCAAATTTTGATTCGGATTGTGATCTTCTCTCGATCACATCGTTTTCAACACGAGGCTAGTGACTCTTACGAAGACGAGGCTTGTGGCTTTGTGAAGCAATCCCGATGATACTCGGCGTGGATATGGATAGAGACGATTCTAGCGAGAGTCACTTCGATTGATGTCATTCCCGCTGCACGTGATATGTCAGGAATAACTAGAGTAATTTCTTTTATTGTAAAATTTGAATTTATGATTATGTCTACACATGTTGTACTATGCATGCGTGTGATGTGTATGTTGTAATAAATTAGATTTATTACTTTTTAATTCTTCCGTTGTGCACATGTTTACGAAACATATACAAACACACACTCGCCGCGGTGCTGAAAATCCAACACTCGGGTGACGAGGTGCTCAGGTGATGCAGTGCTCGCGCGACTCGGTGAGAGGGCGATGCAGTCCTCAGGCGACGGGGTGCTCATGCGACACGGTGCACGGGCGATGTGGTGCTCGAGCGACACGGTGCTTGGACGATGCGGTGCTCAAGCGACATGATTCTCGGATGACGTGGTGCTCAGATGACTTAGTGCTCACAGCGAGACGTGGTGCTCGAGCGACCCGAGACTGAGGTGCTTGAGCGCTATAAATACTCGGGCAACATAGAGTCGAGTACATGATGCTCGGTTGTGCTTGGAACTCGGGATTAGGTACTCAGGATGAGCTAGTTCTCAATGCTCGGGACTAGCACAGAGCTTAGTTCTCGGGAGAGCCGTGTTTCCATGTTTCTCAGTCGGGAGTGCTCGACGGGTACTCACAGTGCTCGGGAGATCCACGATTCTCAATTGGCGTAGCTCAGCAAGTACTTAGCGATTCTTGAGAGTGCTCAATAGGGCTCGAATGAGCTTGGAAGTGCTTGACACAACACCAAGGTGCTCAGTACAGAGCCAAGATGCTCGTCACAGTGCTGAGATGCTCGACACAGCGTCGAGATGCTCGGTACAATGCCGAGGTGCTTGGCACAAGAAGGTGCTTGATGCAAGTCCGAGCCAATTCGGACTTGAAAGTGTTGGAATAGGTTGAGTGTCCAAAATACACTTGGACTTAGCCAAAGAGTAGGAGTAGTCCACTTGGACTAGGCCTAGGCCGAGTGTCTGAAATACACTTGGACTTAGCCCAGAGAGTGGGAGTAGTCCACTCAGACTAGGCCTACACCGAGTGTCTTAGAGAAGACGAAGAGATCTAACTATGAGATATGTGACAAAGAGCTGTCGGTGTTTGGCGATGTGTAGACCCTCAAAGTGGTGCATAGGCTTACCAAGAGTATTATAGTACATGTGACTATTTGTGTACCACATCTTAATTTAAATGGTGAGATACGATTATAGGTTATGATGTATGGTGTTTGTTGATTTATACATGTTGTAATAGAGAGATGTCCTAAGACAATCACCTTAGATGTTATCAATAAAATCCACTATTTTAGTGTACATTATATATATATTTGATTGGATCTTAAACTCATATACTGAAGTCCACAATATGATACATAACATTAGAGAAATTATGATTAGATCATAATTAGTGAGTATCTCATCAATGTAATTATATAAGTATTGAAACTATTCCTAGTTGATGAATTGATGATATTGGACATCATTAATTCTATGAGACTAGCACATGTTATGCTCCTTGGTTTATCCAAGCATTTGGTACTCATTAAATGAAAGTATAGGGATGCTGAGAGTGAACATGTGGATGCTAGTTAGGGTAATTAGTTCATTGGAGTGACCTATGAAACTTCATATGGTTCTTTATGTCGATGAAGTTTCATTGTAGCTCAAGTACAAGTCTCCTTAGACTTGAGGTATTCAAGTAATCTTGATCATGGCGACTTATCCTTTGAATTCTTCGCAACCATCTCCATAGGAGGTATCACTCCGGGATGATTGGGCATAAGTCAAAGTGATCGAAGATGTTTGAATAACCCACAGAGGATTTACCATTCTTGTTAAAAGGAGATGTATACCCTAGGCCTCTTGTTAGAATTGTTACTTAGAAATCTCTTGCTAGAGTAAGCATGTTAAGAAGATAGTCTTCTTGGACACATGTAGGGAGTAATTTGAATCCACAGGATAAGGAACTAACTTGGGCTAGGTGTGCCGTAGTCAGCCTAGTGGGGATGAACACTATAGACCATGCCATGAACCAAGTGGGTATAGGATGAGTGAAAGGAACAAGGCACAAACAACTATAGCTGCTGAAGGGATCAGAATTGTTCTGAAGTCAATGATGACTTTTCGATCAATTGGGGATCATGATATACTGCTAAGTGTCACTTATAATCTATTTATAACTAACGGTTAGTTATAAATTACCAACATAGCCGAGAACCTATTAGGTCACATGCACAATGGTGTCTCAAGAAACATAAAGCAAGTTAGAGAATATGATTCTCAAAGAGACAGAGGTTATGTCTAGTTTAACTAGACTAATAAGACACAAGTATTGGTTATTTATAAAAGAGTTTATGAATGGATCAACTTTATTGGGTTCTAGAAATGTTCTAAAACCTAATAGCCCAAGATGGAAGATGGAGAATGGTCCATAACCCACAAGCCCATTAACAAGTTCATGATTGTAATTCAATGAATGAGAGGGCTTTCTTGGAGATGAAGGAGGAAGAAGAAAAATCACACACCTCTTCCCCTTCCTCATAATGGTGGCCGACCAAAATTAAATTAGGCGAGAAGAGTTTCTAAAATTCTTCATGAAGAAGAGTCTTTTGGGTTTCTTGAAACCCCCTATTTTAGCCTCCACTTCCTCTTCTTCTTAATGATGTAGGAGGCCACATAAATAGAGTAGGGAGGGAGTTTCTTTAGGTGTTTCTATATAAGCAAGAGAAGAAATGAGATCTCTAAAAGGTTTTGAAGTTTTAAGCCTGAAGCTTCATGCTTCTTGAGAAACACTAAGCTACTCCTCCTTGAGTTCTTATGTCGTCTCCCCTCTTCTCATTCTTCTCCATGCATCGCTAGTATGGTTCGGAGAGGAAAGCTTGTGGCCTTTGAGAAGGTTGTCTTGCGAAGATCTAGCATGGATATCGATAGAAGCAAGGTTGGTTAATCTTGCTTTAGGTTTCTACAGATTTGTGAAATATCATGAAGGTATGATCCTTTATCTCTAACCCTATTACATTTATGTGTTGATTTATGATTAAAGACAAGGAAGCTTGGAAGGGGTTCTATGAGATGCAGCAAAATTTTTATTTTAAGCTGCGCTTGCATTCCGTAGGATCTCGACCTCTTGATATTGAGCACTGTATGACGGTAGCTTGATGATTCCACGAGGCCTAACAAGTAGTATCATAGCTTTGTTGGATTGATCTTTGTGATACCACATGAACCAACAAGTGGAATCAGAACGTTATGAACGATCTCTGATTTCTAACAATACGCTCATCTTGTAATTTGTATTCGAGTCATTTGAGTCTTGATGATTAGTATGGTATACAAAGTTGAGATATTAAGCATCGTGTGTCACTAAAGTCTCTCTATTCTGTGTGATAGAGACATGACTGCAAGAAAGAATGTCATACTGGATCTCGTGAAGGGAGATAAATTGAACAGTGACAACTATGACATTTGGCATCAGAAAGTTTAATTTGTCTTTGAGGAACAAGAACTCAGGGAGATTCTTAAGCATGAGATGGTGGACCCTGAGGAGGGTACCATAGCTCAGGAGAGACGAGATTATGAGGTATATCATGCTTGGAAAAAGAAGGATGGCCATGCTAGAGTAATTCTTCTTAGCAGTATGCACGATGAGCTAATCCCAATTGATGACCAGTATCCTATAACAATTTCGGTCTGACATGCTCTTAAAGAGCATTATGGCACCCTGTCAACTCCTAAGTTGAGGATGCTGACTGATCAGTGAGAATCACATGCCTATTTTAGGGTTTATTTAGTATGTTTTCCTAGTATTTTATACACATAACATGAATAAAATATAGAATTTACTTTAATGTTTCATTTTTAGTTCACATGACTATGGTTTCTATGTTTTTACTCTCAGGAGGGACCAAAGGAGGCATAATTATCACGCCTCGAGAGTATACTTGTCCGTCGATCGGACGATACCCTCTAGTGGCAATATAAGATACAAATCGATACAAGGCTCAAATAGATGTTGGTACATACAAACTATAAATCACAGTGAAATAACACTGACAAATAATAGAAATACAAGGAGTTAAATATGCATACCGGTGCGACTTTGACACAACAAGAAAACATAATTGAATCCAACATCCAAACCAAAACTACAATAAAGGCCAAATACATAACAACAAAACCATATACCAAAATGCAGAATAAATACAGGATGAAATCCAAAACAAATAATCCAAAATAATACAACACCAATATGGAATAAAATCCAAACACTCGGTGTGAGATGGTATCAGCTAGCAGAGCTCCGAGCACACCAAGGAATCTTCTACTTGCTATCTGGGCGACAGGAAAACCCAAGGTCTGTGGTGGTGAGTATAAGACTCAGTGGTATATGAAAGATAGTGTATGAATATCATACAACATATGGAGATCAACAAGTATACAGTCTTAAAGGTAATACCAAATAACCATCAGTATAAATATAATCAATGCCTATACTAAACAGATCCACCAGATATAATGTAATGTACTGACATACTTGAAAGTCTGCAATGACATAAATCATGACAACCTAAGCAAATATACAACAATGTAACACATACAAATAACATGCATGAACAACATCACACTTGTGATCAACTCATAATCATATGAACAACGTAAAATCAAATACAGTAATCAAATTGATCCATCCTACATGGTATCATAAGATTAATCAACGGTTATATACCAATCTGATCTATCCAATGCAATATCACAATTAAATATAGCTCATAATCATCTGAGCTCCATATAACAATATGTAATATGTAAATGACATGTATGACAATGTACAACCAAATGCAACAATCGTAGCTCATCCAAATGCAACATCTCACGACATATGCAATATGTATCACACACAAATATATATGCCACCACACATGGCTACGCCGCCGCACATGACAATGCAGATGCAATATGTATCATATACATATACGCCACCATACATGGCTATGCCACCACATATGACAATGTAGATGTAATATGTATCATATACATATACGCCACCACACATGGCTATGCCACCACATGTGGCAATGCATCAACAATATGTATCATATACATATACACGACCGCTCATGGCTATGCCACCACACATGGCAATGCATCAACAATCTGTATCTCACACATATATGCCACCATACATGGCTATGCCACCACACATGGAAATGCATGAGCAATAAAACAATCAAGCCTACAATTATATTCATCACTCACACTAGTGGTATAACATGATGATCCAATCAAAAACTACAACTGTACTCAGACCCATGTACTTATGCAACATCTATATATATCAACCGCCCCTGCGGAAAGGGGCTAGTGGCTAGCGCATGCAAAAAGTTACACAAATAGACAACGGGTCAATCCCTCACAAAAGCGAGTTCCGTCCCTCCATGCGCTGGTTACTAGTCTCAAGGGCCAAAGGCCCACCGTGATTTACCTCCCTTACGATGGCCCGGGGGCGAGCTGGTAGGGGCTGCTAGGTTGGCGGTTCCAACCTTTTTGCACAAATCTATATATATCAACCAAACCTAATATATATATATATATAATCAACAACAGTGATGAAATGAGACTGTATGGATAACGAATGAAGTATCTCAAAGTTCAATGACTAAATATCAAGCACAGGAATGATAAGAGTGGAGTCAAGGTAATGATACTATCATCATAACAAAGCTCATGCACTAAGATCATCGATCTACTTAACCAAAGGAAGGAATTACCCACCAGATACGAAGACTTATTTGAGAATCTCCACGTCCAAAAATGTTGGAGGATTGTGGCCCGGCTAGAAGGGGGGGGGGTTGAATAGCCTTACGTGTACGATGGACTTCGTTCGTCTTAATCGTCTAAGATAATAGTTAGCGCAGTGGAATATAGATAATAAAAATGCTAAAGCAAAGATAATTAAGCTAATACAAAAGTAAAGAAGAAGCAAATGCTAACACGCCGATGTAACGTGGTTCATGACCCTTGCCGCTAGTACGCGGACGATTCGTTCGGCGAATCACTCCTCAACTAAATCCACTAGTCTCTCCTTTAGCTCAAAGCAAGTTGAAGGTAAACCTTCTTACACAATCTTTCCCTCTTAAAATAGATTTGAAGTAAAAACAAGAAGAAAGAGGAAACCACGTTCACAACACTTGGGAGTATGAATAGGAGTTAAGCATTAACCTCCCAAAGGCACCCAAACCCTCTTTTTATAAAGAAGAGGGCTTTCTTCCCATTGGGCATGTAGCAGTCAACTGTTGCATGCATCAATCAATTGTCACTGTTCCAATGACTTTTGACGATGCTAGTTCGTGGTCATCACAGCCAATGACACTCTGATCAGTTGACTGATCATGCCCATCAGTTGAGTGATTAGGCCATCAGTCGACTCAAAAATCTTCTATGCCCGTGACCACATTCAGTAGTCGACTGTCATCCCTTAGCAATCGACTGATGGTGTAGCAGTCGACTGCAAAACCTTAGCAGTCGACTGCTGGGCTAGAAGTCCACCAGTCGAACACTAGTTGAGCACCAATCGAGTGCCATCGACTCAGAGAAGTCGACAACTATCTATAGCAGTCGACTGGTGTTAGGTAAAACCTAAAAAAAACACTTGTTTGAGCCTCCGACGATCAGGTAAACCTCAAACCACCTGTTTGAACATCCGACACTTCCATTCGTCGGGTAGAAACCTCAAACTCATGTTTGAGCATCCGACTTATCCAAACGTCGGGTAAAACCTCAAACACAAGTTTGAACGTCTGACTTGTCGGGTAAAATTTCAAACCTTTGAGCGTCCGACACTTGACTTAGTCATTCGGCCAAGTTCACCTAGCTGAGCTACCTCGTCCCGGGTTACAATCGCTCACTCTCATCTCCCATGAAGTCCTTTGCTTCGAAGCTCTCTTCGGCCTGCATCCCTTGGATGCACTAAGCCCTCGGCTCCTCCAGTGCCATCCTTCACGTCTTGCCACAAAGTCTGCTTCCTCCAGCTTCACTTCATTTGCTCCTCATCTAGCGGTCCCTCGGATGCACCAAGCGCATGACTTCCACAATGCCATCCTTTACCGACTCAAGGACCCGAGCCATGAGATGGGGAACTCGCCAATGCTTCATCAAGTCAACACATGTGTGATTCACTTAAGTCCTACACAACTTAAACACACATATAAATCACATAACAACCTAACTTAAACCCTTTGCCACACACATCAAAACCAAACCATACTTGGGTTGATCGCCCTAACAATCTCCCCCTTTTTGATGTGGGCAACATGTTTAAGTTAGTGAAAACATTAACAAAATACTAAGGCAAGGAAAGCATGTAAACATAACATGAGTATCAAAACACTCCCCCTTAATACATGCAACTCCCCTTTAACACATGTTAATTCTCCTCCTAGCATGATTAACTTAAACTTCAAGATTTCTCCCCCTTTGACACCATCAAAAACACTATACACATATTATATAACGAGGTATCAAGGTCTAAAGGAAGAAAAAAATACCAAAACATATTGAAAAATACATAAAGCAGGTGTTATCTGCGATCGCAGACATCCATCACGATCGTTCGAGATAACTCTAAACCCAAGTTCAGATATGCACTAAAAATTTTAGAAAATTCAAAAATCATGAAATTTATGGAACATATTTCTTATGAGTCCCTCTATAAATGAAAAATAATTTTTATAAGAATTCAATCAATTTTCGAAAATAAGGAAAAATCTCAAATGTTCAAAAATCACTAAAGTTTGTATCAACTTGAAAACTTAGTTTTGCCTTGAAACGTTTTAAAACATGAACTCATAGATTTTAAAACATGAAATGGTTTTAAAACATTTAAAATATCCAACCATGATCTTTGGGTAATATGTCTATGAATTAAATATATGCTTTCCCAGTTGGTCTATGATTACTCTATCAAGATACACATAATGACTCATCTAAATGTCATAAGCATTAGTGAATCATTTGTATCAACCTAACATCTCACCCATTGCTATGTTTTCAATCAAGTTAGTCTTATGGTGAATGTGAGATGTACCTAAGGTAATTATACTTAACCATCAATTTTCATGCAATTTCTACCAATGTTAAGTATTATCAAAAACACCCATCATGATCATAAAACAAGTATATCATATAACTACACATCATGATCATGCATCAAGTATAAAATCAAGTATCACAAATCATGATTTAAACATTACCACCCAACATCATAAATTAAAAACCATCACCCACATCATCATAAGTCAACCAAATAATCATGATATAAAATAAGTTCACTTATGGTTGACTATCCTAGGTTTCTCTAAACCTTGAGGATTGACTTGAGAACCCAATATAAATTCTTTCCAATGGGGTTCACCAAGTACTTTTTTGGGATCCATTTCCTAGCTACCATTGTTGTTTTGGATTGTCCCCTAGAAATTAGACAATGGTAGGCCTTTTCATTTTTGATTCCCTTATATCCTAGGTCCTTCTTGTTAAAACTAGCTCTTTGGCTCCCAATTATCATGTTCAAAGTGTTTGAGCCAATTGTGAATTTTTCTAGGGCGTTAGTGAGAAATTCTACCTTTTCCCTTAATACCTTATTTTCTTCTACACATGCATCATTAGTACTAGAAGAAATAGCATTATCATCATGTGAGCATGCATTTTTCAATTTTTCTTCTAGATCCTTAATTTCATTTTGCATGCATTTTTTTTTCTTTTTCATTCTAAATAAATCCCTAGTTAAACTAGAAATCATGGAAATAACCTTTTTAGGAGGGAGATTTGTTACATCACTTACCCAATCCTTTTGTTCCAAATCCATGGTAGACGCTCCCCCTTCACTTGAGCTCTCCTCCTCACTTGTACTTCCTTCTTGTTCAGATGAGGTGGAGGCTATGTCGTCCATTCCCATGAGTGCGAAGTGGGAGACTATTTCTTCTTCCTCCGATGAAGATGGATCATCCCATGTAGCCTTTAGGTTCTGGGGCTTTGACTTCTCCTTTTCCTTGGACTTCTTCTCTTCTTTCTTTTTGCCTTTCTTCTTGCTATCCTTTTTCTTCTCTTCCTTGCTCTTGTTTAATTGGGGACACTCATCCCTCATATGTCCCTCTCCTTGGCAATTATACGCCTCCTCATTGCTATCCATTGAAGAAGATGATTCATCGTCAGATGAGGAGGGTGTGCTCTTCTTCTTCTTTCCTTTGTTTGCTACTAGAGCCACTCCCCTTGATTGACTTGTTGGCTCTTATACTATACCTTCAAGTCTAGTTTCGTGAAGCTCCATAGTAGAGAAAAATTCTTCTAGAGTACTTACCTCTAGATTCCTTGAAATGTAAAAAGAGTCCACCATTGAGCTCCACTTTGATGACCGGGGGAATGCATCTATGACCTTCATGATCATATCTCTATTGGAGAGCTTCTCCTCTACACTTGATAAACCATTAATTATCTCTTAAAATCTAGAGTGTAGTGATAATAACTTTTCCCCTTTATCTAGCTTGATATTGTTTAATTGCGATCGAAGGAGGTCCCTTCTAGCTAGCTTGAATTCGGATGTGCCTTCATGAAGCTCCACTAGCTTTTCCCATATTTCTTTGGCGCTAGAGCACTCGCCAATCCTATTAATCTCTTGTTGAGGTAGCACATTTTAGAGATGATGTTTTGCTTTTGAATTCGCAAGGTGCTCCTCTCTCTGCTTCTTTGTCCATCTTGATTTCTCTAGTAGTCTCCCTTCTTCATCCCTAGGAACTTCGAAACCGTTTTCCATAATAAGCATGATATCGAAATTGGTTTCAAAGAATACCTCTATTTTCTTCTTCCACCAAGAGAAGTCGCCTTCGAATTTGGGTGGATGAATGTTGGATCCGGCCATTTCGTTGATTGTTACGGCGGTGAGTCCGGGGACAATCTCCTCGCTCTGATACCACTTGTTGGAGGATCGTGGCCCGACTAGAAGGGGGTTGAATAGCCTTACATGTATGATGGAATTCGTTCATCTTAATCGTCTAAGATAATCGTTAGCGCAATGGAATATAGATAATAAAAATGCTAAAGCAAAGACACTTAAGCTAATACAAAAGTAAAGAAGAAGCAAATGCTAACACATCGATGTAACATGGTTCACGACCCTTGCCGCTAGTCCACGGATGATTTGTTCGGTGAATCACTCCTCAACTCAATCCACTAGTCTCTCCTTTATCCCAAAGAAAGCTGGAGGTAAACCTTCTTACACAATCTCTCCCTCTTACAATAGATTTGAAGTAAGAATAAGAAGGAGGAGGAAAACACATTCATAGCACTTGGGAGTATGAATAGGAGTTAAGCATTAACCTCCCAAAGGCATCCAAGCCCTCTTTTTATAGAGAAGAGGGCTTTCTTCCCATTGGGCATGCAACAGTCGACTACTGCATGCATCAATCGATTGTTGCCATTCCAACGACTTCTGACCATGCTAGTTCTTAGTCGTCACAACCAACGACACTCTGATCAGTCGACTGATCATGCCCATCAGTCGACTGATCAGGCCATCAGTCGAGTGATCTAGACAATCAGTCGACTCAAAAACTTCTGTGCCCATGACCACCTTCAGCAGTCGACTACCGTCCCTTGGCAGTCGACTGATGGTGCAA
This sequence comes from Wurfbainia villosa, assembly GCA_025175895.1. Classification (NCBI taxonomy): domain Eukaryota; kingdom Viridiplantae; phylum Streptophyta; class Magnoliopsida; order Zingiberales; family Zingiberaceae; genus Wurfbainia; species Wurfbainia villosa. Next base: position 111,296,472 of record CM045996.1, read on the forward strand.
CAGTCGACTGTCAAACCCTAGCAGTCGACTGCTGGGCCAGAAGTCCACCAGTCGAGCACCAGTTGAGTGCCATCGACTCAGAATAGTCGATTGGTGTCAGGTAAAACCTCAAGCAAAATACTTGTTTGAGCCTCCAATGGTCGGGTAAACCTCTAACCATCTGTTTGAGCATCTGACACTTCCATTCGTCGGATAGAAACCTCAAACTCATGTTTGAGCATCCGACTTATCCAAACGTTGAGTAAAATCTCAAACACAAATTTGAGCGTCCGACTTGTCAGGTAAAACCTCAAACCTAAGTTTGAGCGTCCGACACTTGACTTAGCCATTAGGCCAAGTTCACCTAGCTGAGCTACCCTATCTCGGGTTACAATCGCTCACTCTCATCTCCCATGAAGTCCCTCGCCTCGAAGCTCTCTTCGACTTGCATCCCTCGAATGCACTAAGCCCTCGGCTCCTCCAGTGCAATCCTTCGCATCTTGCCATGAAGTCTGCTTCCTCCGGCTTCACTTCATTTGCTCCTTGTTCGGCGGTCCCTCTGATGCACCAAGCGCACGACTTCCACAATGTCATCCTTCACTGACTCAAGGAGCCAAGCCATGAGATGGTGAACTCGCCGATGCTTCATCAAGTCAACACATGTGTGATTCACTTAAGTCCTGCACAACTTAAACACACATATCAAATCACATAACGACCTAACTTAAACCCTTTGCCACACACATCAAAACCAAACCATACTTGGGTTGATTATCCTAACACAAAAGACAGTCTTGAATCAAGGTCCTGCAATTAACATACAAACATAACTAAACACTAACATAATCAATCTGTAGGAATAGGAATCTAACCCAATCCTAATCCCTGATCGATCAACCAAATCATATAGTGGTACAATCTCATACCATTCATTAATTACCAAATCAACTCTCCAATTAACACTACTGTATCAACCTATTACTTAGATATCATATACAAATCAAGACTTACCCAACTCTGAATCCATGGCACAATCTTCTTGATCCAAGTTCTTGAAATTTCACCATAATTTATCTAATAGATATAATCCAATATTCATAACCACCAGATTAGTTGTAACAACAGTATACATCCATAAACATCTAGATCTGGACTCACCACACTTAACTTTCCTTGCACAGCTTCTTGCTCCAATTCAAGGTATTAGATTAGAGTCCATGGTCAGATTGGATGTAAAAGAAACCCAATTCCAACACCCTCACAACCTGTAATCATAGAGACATAAGCTTCCTTCCTAACCAATCCCTAGAGTCCATAATCCAAAATAGTAAGAAGACAATGAGATTATCGGAACTGGATGTATAGGCTATTGAAGGATTTGTCCGGCAACTCATAGTGCAGTTGATGACACAATTATGCTCAAGATTATCTACACAGCGACAAATCACTATAGGGATGTTGAGGAACGCATCGCTCATGGCGAACAAGGAAACGATTGATTGTTGATGGCCACCCACCTAGCCGGAACACTTAAAGATCCCTCGACTGAGGTGATTGGTGGAAGCCTGTAGTACAGGCAGCATCGGCTCGTAGATACGATGTGTGAACAAAAGAGGAAAAACGATGATCTGGAGGTGGATGACCATGGACATGCAGGGATTAGTGAAGATCATCGTTGTCGACTTGGTATTTGTCTACAATAGAGAGGGAAGGGACCTCGATCATGGAAGAAGGGTGGCAGATCTAAGTGTTCACAGCAGAGACTGATAGTGGCAACGTCCTTGCCTATGGTAGAGGTAGCCAGCTGCAGAGCTGCTCATGGCGAGAATGCAAAGAGGGTGGCGACGCAGCTCACGCGGAAGATAGAAAATGATCCATGATGCTGAAGGGAGGAGAAAAGGAATTAATTGGAAGAAGAAAGCGTGATCGGAATTTGAGGGAAAAAGAGGAATCGGGAGATGAGGGAAATGAAACCATAGGTTTTCTATTTAACTTTAGGTTAATTAAACCTATTAACCTCCCAATCAATAGTCCAAACATGCTTCCTTAAAGCCTATTAATTCATTCCCCATATAATCTCATAAAAATTATGTTTAAATCTAGAAAAATTTCTAAAAATTCCTAGAAAATTCTATAAGGTAATTTCTTAATTAACCAATGTTATTTTAGTGTCATATTTTTTCATTCTCCACACACTAATAAAAAATTTAGTCCCAAAATTTCCTACTCAAGTACGAGTAAGAGATGTCACATCAATCAACTCAAGAACTTTGAGAAAAGTCACACAACTCAGGTAATTAAGTGGGGGTATTGAGCTCAAATATTATTTTTCAGCTTTCACATAGCCTTTAAAATCTATCATACATACTCTCAATAGACCTTTGAAAGTCTGAATAGTAACTTCATATTGACCACCTATCAAAAGCTAAATAACTGTACCAGAGTGGAGCTCCATACATATGACTTATTAGAGACCTGTAAGAATTGTAAGGTAAATTCTGAATTGCTATCAGATATAATACTTAAAGATACTCCATTAAACTGGAAATCTCCTAGCAGTATAAATCTATCAAGTGATCCAACAAATTCATCTTACGGATCGAAAGAAAATTAGCGAACTTGACTAATCGATCACTAATTATCCCAAATCGCATCAAATCCTTTCCGAATTCTAGATAATTTCCCAACGTAGTCCATCATACTGGGCTACCACTCCTATCTCGATATCTAAATCTCCTAATGCAACCTTGCTGGTCACTAATATTTCACCTTTACTTGTTGACACTATAGAATCGAGAAAATGCTAGAGGTGGGGGGGGGGTGAATACCATTCGAAAAACTTTCATCTCTTTTCTAAAAATAAAGTAAACACAGCGAAAACAAAAGAAACAAAAGACACAATAAATTTTTTACTTGGTTCACAGCCAACTAACTGCTAATCCATGGCCCTGCAATTCTCGATCGCTTCCGAAGGCCAAAGCACTAAAAGTCTCTTCCTCGTTGGAGGTAAGAGACAACCGATTACAAAAACATGGATGTATAGGAAGAAGTAACAAGTCTACCTCTCCTCTTAGCAACAATAAGTAAGAAAATAAAAGGACTTAACAAAGTACCAACAAGAAAAGAAGGAGATGCGTGTTTTGTCGGCGTTACGACATTGTCGAATGAACTTAGAGGGTTGGAGCACTTGGGAGCTTTTTTTTAATGGATAAAGGGTGCCTCACCCCTTCTTTTATAGCTTTTCCAAACCCTAACTCATTGAGATCCAGGTCTGAGTCAAAGTAGCTTATCTTCTCTTATTTTGTGGCTCTTATCTTGACTTTCCTTGAAGTGACCAGATTAATTAGAAGTCGATTGAACCTTACAACAGTCGACTGATGGTCATCCAGTTGACTGCCATTTTCTTCCAATCGATTAATGACTTGATAACTCACCTGCAACACATGGTTAGTACAAGAACTGTATAGTGAACAAATTCGACGGTTCTGTATCATCTAACCTCGACTTTGACCTTCCTCCAGAAGTCTTAGTCGGACCGTCGTCTACGGTTGTCCCCGTACGGAGGACGCATCCTTACCATTGCTCCACATCTAGAGCTTACCTTTGGTCCTTCAGACCTGTTGCTTAGCTCTCGATCATTCGATCACCGAGGTTTCTCCAACCGAGATTCTCCTGGTGTTATCTGACCACCGAGTTTTCTCATCCGAGATTCTCCTGGTGTCATCAAACTTAGCAAACCCTAATATATTACCTGCACACTCAATATAACATATGAGATAACAAAATAACTTAACTTTAAATCTTTGACATTATCAAAACCTAGGTTCAATTATATGGTTCCCCTGCCCCAACAATCTCCCCCATTTTGATCTATGGCAAACTAATTCAAAGTTAAGAGAAATGTAAGTGTGTAAAATAGTAAGTGTTAACATTTTTCAAAACCTCCCCGTCGAGGTTACCTCCCCCTTAACCCTAGGTGATTTTCAAAAAAAGTTAACCTTTTAACTTTAACCTTTCTTAACTTTTTCAAAAAAAGTTAACTTCTTAACTTTAACATTTCTCCCCCTTGCCATATATCAAAAATGATTAGAGTTGGTTATTTTGAAAATTTTGTTGGGATGTATACTGAAAGCCTAGTCTTTGTATGAACATCTTCATTTTGAAATAAGAATCACATGATCATTGTTTGCATTTTATATTTATTATATGTGTGCATCTTGTCTAATACTTTACATTGTAGATAACATGGTGTGTGGTGTTACACAGAGGATCATGTTATCAGTTCCTTGTGGAGCATAAGTAGAGGCTCACAACCAAGATGATTTTGGACAAACCATTGGCATGGTTGTAGTGTAATTTGGTGTTGGTTTATCTTGACCATAGAATTACACTAGTACACTTTGTGTGTATTGAGTAGGACCCACTTAGAGGTGATTCAATTTATACTGACTATATAATTGAATCGGACCTCGAATATTATGGTGTACATGCTCTTAATCTCGATATAATAACAGGCACATGTACTTAATATTTATTTCTTTGATTTACTAATGGGCGAGATTTATGGGTTAAATCGATAGGCTCGGTAAGTTGGGAAATGATATTATTTACATGGTGTACTGTTGATTATAGGAGAAAACAGTGTCCTATGTATTAGGATGATGATGTCCCCTTGAGGAGCTCATAAGGATCATCATGTAAACCCTACAGGTGGACTTGGTCCAGCATGATGATAAGGTTGAGTGGTACTACTCATGGAGTTAGATGTTAATTAATTAATTATCAGTAAATTAATTAATTAATGGACATTCGATATCTTAAACACGGGGAGATATTTGTACAATTAATATATGGAGCCCATATTTAATTATGGGGGTTGGTGAGGTAGATCAATGATAATCCTTTAGTGGAATGGATTATCATTAATAGATCAGATTTTATGTGGGCCAGATCCATTAGGTGACCAAGATCCAACTCCTTCTCATGGTCTCTATTGTAGCCTATTAAAACCCTCATGAAGCCTAGATCCAACGGACACAATTAAAAGGAGGTTTGGACAAAATCTATAAATAGGTTACAATGCTTGGGAAGCAAGGAGAATTATCCTTCTAGGGTTTTTGGGTGCTAGGGTTTGGAGTGGTTGGGCGGCAAGCATTGGCTTGGCTTTTCCCTTAGGGTCGGCGACAACCAAGAAGAGGATTAGGGTTTTTATCTTTTCCTTTGCTCTTGGCCGGCTCCTCCTTCTCCTCTTTTAGGGCGGCACCTTCTTCCCTCAAGTCTTGGCCGATGGCAAGAGTTAGGGTTTCTTCCCTTGGAGCTCTTGGCCGGTGCCCACACTCTCTCCCTCTCTGTAGGGCCGGCGGACACCAACCTTGGTGGTTGGTGGTTGGCACAAGAAAGGAGAATAAAGGGGCTTTAGTTATCTTCTTTTGTTCGGAGCGAACAAGGAAAGGAAGAACGTGATCTAGGAGGCTTCAAATCTTGGAGGATCATTGCCCACACAACGTCCAAGAGGAGGATAGGTCATACGATAGAAGATCAAGAGGTAAACAAGAGGTATAATTCTTATTTTGGTTTCCTTTTTGTTCTTTGTATTTGTTTACAATTGTATGATCATGTACCCCGAAGATAAACACAAAAACTGGCGATTCGTACATCATCTATTCCGTGACTAATCGAGGAAAAGAGTTAGGATGCTTGAACAACAAGTTTGTTCAAGCAATGACTCAAATCGAGAAGCATGATGATGGATCGGTTGCTTGGGTAATCCATCTTCATTTGGATTAATTTTTTTAATCCGGGGATATATGATTGGATCACCATGCACAAGCGACCGAGGCGAAGCGAGAAGCGAAGTTTCGAACCTTCAAGAAGTGGTTTCATAGCCACGGTTTCTGATTTTGTGTGTTTAGGAATCAGTTACTTTTATGCACTTATCATATATTATGTGTGCCGAATAATAGTAGGATGTGCGTAGGCTAACTTTTTTGTTGCAGGCATAAGATCCAACTATTATGGCCATATGTGTGTGTATGTGATTGTATGTGTGTAATTGTAATATTATTTGAATCCTTGGGGTTGACGAGGCTAGTATTTAATTTTTGTAATTAAGTACGATATTGTTTAGCCACTCTTTTATTTTAGTTTACTTTCAATCTAGATTTCATGTACATTCCTTTGTGGAGTATAGGATCGATGGATGTAAATTAAAATAATTTTTCTCGACTCGGATCTCCGGATGGGTTGTACATGGCATAGGGAGGAGCGGACAAGGTGGCAACACGACTGAAGGCATATTGGAGAAAAAAACCAGAATAGGTGGAAATTTTGTTTTTCATTTTTATTGCTTTTGATTTATATGCTTGTTGTGGTTGCATGGTTAAAATTCCTCAAGTTTAAATTACTAAGTGGGAGAGGGATATTTTTTTTTAAAAAAATTCCCTCAGCCTCCATTACAATTTGACATGTGATGCGAACAAACATGCGCGTTGGCTCTGAGTGCCTTCCTCTATATTGGATGAGTTTGTTTTATGGATCACTAGGTCAAATATGGTTATAGAAAGTTATTTAGGAGTGTGTGTACTTTCCCATCGGAAGGCACATAATCCGAGGTAATTTCCTTAGTATCGGGTAATGGTAAACACTTAGATGCAAATAAAAGTATCCTCTCCATCGGAGTCACTGCTTTTATTTGTTGGGTTGAAGAAGAACCAACTATTACTTTTATTTGTCAAAAAGTAAGGTTGACAGGATAATAAAATTAATGGGTAAAACCTCTTCTTACAAATGTAGAATTCGTATACGTCCACACTATCGTGGCATACGATATTCTCGGTGTTTTGAGGTGTTGGTTGATTTTAAAAGTTTATTATTTGAGGAATCAATAATTTTTTGAAATCTAAATGTTTTGATCTATGTGATTCTTAGGTTTCTTCAAAATGGCTTTCAACCCACTTGCTGTGATTCTAAAGGAAAATAAACTTACTGGACCTAACTATGTGGATTGGGAAAGAAATCTGGACATAGTCTTGACTGCTGAGGAGTACAAATATGTACTCTTCGAAGAGTGTCCTCCTAAGCCTACGGATAATTCTGGGGAAAATGAGAAAGAGAGTTATAAGAAGTGGGTCAAGGCTGATGAGATGGCGCGGTGTTACATTTTGGCTTCTATGTCAAATGTATTGTAACATCAGCATCAGGCCATGACTACTGCTTATGACATGATGCTCAATCTCAAGGAACTTTTTGGACACCAGAATCGGACTGCTAGGCAAGAAGCCATGAGAAACTTGATGATGACCACTATGGTTGAGGGAACATCCATGAGGGATCATGTTCTCAAGATGATGGCTCATTTGAATGAGCTGGAAGTCCTTGGAGCTGAGATCGATGGGGAAACCCAGGTCGATATCATTCTCCAATATCTACCTAGAAGTTTTGAGCAGTTTCACCTGAACTACAACATGAATAAGAGGTTGTATTTATTGGCGGAGCTTTTGACAGAACTCCAGGTGATAGAGGGGCTTTTCTATCAGAGTTCTCAAGTTTTGGTTGCCCAGAAGGTTTTTACTTCTAAGCCGAAAGGCAAGAAGAAGAAGAAACAAGGTGCAGCAAACGTGGTGGGAGGATCTCAGGAAGGAGTGAAGAAGCCGAAAAGCAAGTGCTTCACTTGCAAGTAGACTGGACATTGGCAGGCTGACTGCCCCAATCGAAAGTAGAACAAAGGTATATCTTTTGGTCTAGTCATTGAAACATGTTTAGCGGTGTTATCTACCGGCACCTGGAGTGTAGATACGGGAGCCACTGATCATATCTGCAATACTTTGCAGGGGTTCCAAGAAACCAGATGACTAGTTGAGGGGGAGATTACCGTTTACATGGGCAATGCTACTAAGGTGGCGACTATTGCAGTGGGAGATGTTTATTTATCTTTTGATAGGAATAAAACTTTGGTTCTGAGAAATTGCCTTTATGTACCTTCATTTAGAAAGAATTTGATTTCAGTTTCTAAATTGTTTTTGGATGGATATTCTATTTCTTTTAATAACAGAGTTGTTATAAAAAGGAATAAGGAGATTATCTATTCTGGTGCGTTGGTAGGAAATTTATATACTCTTGAACCAAAGGCTCCCACGATGCAAATAGAAGTAAATAACTCATCTTCTAAATCTAATAAGAGAAAAGAAACTTCGAAAATGAGCCAAACGTATCTTTGGAATCTAAGGTTAGGTCACATTAACCTGAGTAGAATTCAAAGGTTGATAGCTGATGGACCTTTGGGTTCATTAGTGGTGAAAGATTTCCTAACCTGCGAATCTTGCTTGAAAGGTAAAATGACCAAGAGACCTTTTAAGGCTAAGGGGTATAGAGCCAAAGATGTGTTGGAATTGGTTCATTCTAATTTGTGTGGTCCTATGTCTATCCAGGCTAGAGTTGGTTTTGAATACTCCCTCTCTTTTATAGATGATTATTCAAGATATGAATACATTTACTTGATGCACCGCAAGTCTGAATGCTTTGACAGGTTCAAAGAATTCAAGGCTGATGTGGAGAAACATCAAGGTAAAAGTATCAAGATACTACGATCTGATCGTGGTGGTGAATACCTCTTGGGAGAGTTTAGGAGTTACTTATCAGAGGTTGGGATTCAATCTCAACTGTCTGCACCTGGTACACCCCAGCAGAATGGTGTGGCGGAGCGAAGGAATAAGACTCTTATGGAGATGGTTAGATCGATGATGAGTTATTCTGATTTACCAGATTCGTTTTGAGGGTATGCTTTGGATACGACAGTGTATATTCTAAACTTGGTACCATCTAAATCAGTACCTTCTACTCCCACAGAATTGTGGACTGGGCGAAAGCCTAGTCTGAGACATATTCGGATTTGGGAGAGTCCAGCACATGTGCTGAAGGTAGATGCTGGTAAGTTGAAACCTCATACAGAAGTGCGCTTGTTCGTAGGCTATCCTAGAGGGATGAAAGGTTGTTTGTTCTTTAGTCCTAGAGATCAGAGGGTGATCGTGAGCATGAATGCCCGATTTTTAGAGGAAGACTATGTGATGAACCACAAGCCCATGAGAAATATTGTTCTGGAGGAGTTGAGAGGGAAAGTCACTACTTCAGTACCAACGGTACAAGAGGACATACCACAAGTGACTGCACCGCGTGTCACAGAGGATACACAGGTGATACCTTGTCGTAGTGGGAGGGTTGTTAGACAACCTGAGAGATTTATATTTTTGGGAGAATCTTCTGATTTAGCCCTTGGCGAACATGAATCTGATCCCTGGACATATGACGAGGCAATCCAAGACAAAGATGCGGTATCTTGGCAAAGGGAGATAAATTCTGAGATAGAATCTATGGATTCAAATTAGGTCTGAGAGCTAGTAGACCCACCCAATGGTGTAAAAACTATTGGATGCAAGTGGATCTACAAAAGAAAAAGAGGAACAGACGGGAAGGTTGAGACCTTCAAAGCAAGGCTTGTTGCGAAAGGGTATACTCAGAAAGAGGGCATCGATTATGAGGAGACCTTTTCACCGGTAGCCATGCTTAAGTCTATCCGGATTCTCTTATCTATTGATGCTCATATGGATTATGAGGTTTGGCAGATGGATGTCAAGACAGCTTTCCTTAACGGAAGTCTTGAAGAAAATATCTATATGGAGCAACTAGAGGGATTCATTGCAAAGGGCAAAGAGCATCTTGTGTGCAAGCTTAATTGGTCCATTTATGGATTGAAGCAAGCTTCGAGATCTTGGAACATCCATTTTGATGAGGTAATCCAGTCATATGGATTTATTCAAAGTCCGGATGAGTCTTGTGTATACAAGAGATGCGACGAAAATATAGTGGTATTTCTTGTACTATACGTAGATGACATTTTGCTCATTGGCAACAATGTCAAAGTGTTGTCAGACGTAAGGGTATGATTCTCTAAACAATTTGATATGAAGGACTTGGGAGAAGTGGGACACATCCTTGGGATCAAGGTTATAAGGGATCGCAAGAAAAGGATGTTGTGCTTATCTCAAGCTTCATACATAGACACTATTTTGGCTCGTTTTAGCATGCAGAACTCGAAGAAAGGTTTTCTATCTTTTAGGCATGGAGTACCTTTATCTAAAGAGATGTGTCCTAGAACATCAAAGGAGATAGAGGAGATGAAGGCGGTTCCTTATGCTTTAGCGGTAGGAAGCCTCATGTATGCTATGTTATGTACGAGGTCGGATATCTGCTTTATCGTGGGCATGGTTAGCAGATATCAGAGTAATCCAGGACAGGGATATTGGACTACGATAAAGCATATATTGAAGTACCTGAGAAGGACTAGGGATTATATGCTGGTATATCATGCAGATCAATTACTCCCTGTGGGTTACACAGATTCTGACTTCCAATCAGATAGGGATAACAGTAAGTCTACCTCAAGTTTTGTGTTTAGTTTGGGAGGTGGAGCCATTGTATGGAAGAGTGTCAAGCAGAAATGCGTGGTGGACTCTACCATGGAAGCTGAGTATGTGGTAGCCTATGAGGAAGCCAAAGAAGCTGTATGGCTCAGGAACTTCTTGATGAACTTAGATGTGATTCCTAGTTTGCCCAGAACTATCACAATTTATTGTGATAACAGTGATGCAGTTGCAAACTCGAAGGAACCACGAACCCATAAGGCAAGTAAACACATAGAGTGCAAGTACCACCTGATACGAGAGATTGTAAAGTGAGGAGAAGTTGCTGTCACCAAGATTACATCAGAGGATAACCTGGTAGATTCTTTCACTAAGGCCCTTCTAGCGAGAGCTTTTGATAGGCATGTGGAGGGAATGGGAATCAGATGTATGACACTTTGATGGCAACATAGTCTTTTAGAATAAGTGGGGGATTGTTGGGATGTATACTTAAAGCCTAGTCTTTATATGGACATCTTCATTTTGAAATAAGAATCACATGATCATTGTTTGCATTTTATATTTATTATATGTGTTCATCTTGTCTAATACTTTACATTGTAGATAACATGGTGTGTGGTGTCACATAGAGGATCATGTTATCAGTTCCTTGTGGAGTATAAGTAAAGGCTCACGACCAAGATGATTTTGGACAAACCATTAGCATGGTTGTAGTGTAATTTGGTGTTGATTTATCTTGACCATAGAATTACACTAGTACACTTTGTGTGTATTGAGTATGACCCACTTAGAGATGATTCAATTTATACTGACTATATAATTGAATCGAACCTTGGATATTATGATGTATTTGCTCTTAATCCTGATATAATAATGGGCACATGTACTTAATATTTATTTCTTTGATTTACCAATGGACGAGATTTATGGGTTAAATCGATAGGCTCGGTAAGTTGAGAAATGATATTATTTACATGGTGTGTCGTTGATTATAGGAGGAAATTGTGTCCTATGTATTAGGATGATGATGTCCCCTTGAGGAGCTCATAAGGGTCATCATATAAACCCTGCAGGTGGACTTGGTTCAGCATGATGATAAGGTTGAGTGGTACTACTCATGGAGTTAGATGTTAATTAATTAATTATCAGTAAATTAATTAATTAACGGACATTCGATATCTTAAACATGGGGAGATATTTGAACAATTAATATATGGAGCCTATATTTAATTATGGGGGTTGGTGAGGTAGATCAATGATAATCCTCTAGTGGAATGAATTATCATTAATGGATCAAATTTTATATGCGTCGGATCCATTTAGTGGCCAAGATCCAACTCCTCCTAATGGTCCCTATTGTAGCCTATTAAAACCCTCATAAAGCCTAGATCCAACGGACACAATTAAAATGAGGTTTGGATGAAATCTATAAATAGGTTACAACGCTTGGGCGGCAAGGAGAATTATCCTTCTAGGGATTTTGGGTGCTAGGGTTTGGAGTGGTTGGGTGGCAAGCATTGGCTTGGCTTCCCCCTTAGGGACGGCGACAACCAAGAAGAGGATTAGGGTTTTTATCTTTTCCTTTGCTCTTGGTCGGTTCCTCCTCCTCTCCTAGGGTGGCACCTTCTTCCCTCAAGTCTTGGCCGCGTGGCAAGAGTTAGGGTTTCTTCCCTTGGAGCTCTTGGCCGGCGCCCACACTCTCTCCCTCTCCTTAGGGCCGGCGAACACCAACCTTGGTGGTTGGTGGTTGACACAAGAAAGGAGAAGAAAGGGGCTTTTGTTATCTTCTTTTGTTCGGAGCTAACAATGAAAGGAAGAACGTGATCTAGGAGGCTTCAACTCTTGGAGGATCGTTGCCCACACAACATCCAAGAGGAGGATAGGTCATACGATAGAAGATCAAGAGGTAAACAAGAGGTATAATTCTTGTTTTGGTTTCCTTTTTGTTCTTTGTATTTGTTTACAATTGTATGATCATGGACGCCGAAGATAAACACAAAAATCGGCGATCCGTACATCATCTATTCCACGGCTAACCGAGGAAAAGAGTTAGGTTGCTTGAACCACAAGTTTGTTCAAGCGACGACTGATGTGAGCAAAACATATAGGGTTTTAGGAGTAGTTTTCGCTCACATTTCATTACATTTTATGTTAGTTTCATGCATATGTTACTCTATTTTTGCACGCATTTCCTATTTTCTAGTTCAGATGTCTGCTCATTGTACTTTTGTGTGCAAGATAGCTTTTCGGGTGAAAATGATGCATATTTGGAGCAAAAGAAGGACATTTCACAGCTAGACGCAGAGTGGGACACGGCCAGGGCATGTGGATTCACACGACCATGTCAAATGGGCGAGATCAGCACCCCAGAGTCGCACACAGCCTGGCCGTGTGGAAACACATGGTCATATGGCAGCCCGACAGATTTGCGCGACTAGGGCTTTTTACGGATTTTATAGTGGTCTGAGGCGATGTCTATATAAGGATTGCTTTGCCCAAATCCTAGGGGGGAGGCACGATGGCTAGGATGGCATGTCGAAGCCCTAAAAAGCTTCAGTAACTCGCAATGAGGAGGAGGAACACCATCAGAGGTCCACGCTTTGCACTTCAACACCAGAGAGAAGACCACGAAAGCATTGTATATCTTTATTTTTGCATTTTATTCCTTATGTATTCGAACTTAGACATGCTTTGTGATTCTTCCTTCATATACATGGAGTAGTACTTTCGATTCTAGGATTAGGGAGTAGCTTGTGTACACATACAATGTTGGTTCATGTTAAATTCTACCTATGAGTTTGATTTGACAATTGGTAGTTGCTCTTTACTATATCTATGCGTGTTTGGCTTTCTTTCTGTTGTGCTTAGGCAATACGAGGGGTGACAACCCTCGCAATCTAAAATTTAGGAGATTTTATATAAGGAACCTAGAAGTAAACCTGATCTCCTGTAACTGCAGGGAGAAGGGTGCGGTGGAATCGAAAACGGTTCACCATAGGGATTGATTTAGCATCCTCGTATCATCTATCCCGTCCTTTTAGGCAGAGATAGCTCTCGGTAGATGAGACGGCTCTGCGAGAGAGTGTATGATGTCCCTTCCACAAAATCGTAGCTAAACGTCTAGACAACGCCAATTGACAACATTGTTCTGTGATACACAAGCGAAACCGAAGTCCTAGAATCACCTTTGAAGACCTCGGCATACTCCTTTCCTCCTCCATCTGACACCATACAGAGTAGAGTCCACAGACAGCCCTCACCAATCGAAACCTCTTAGAGTCACGTCCGAACAATTACAACCACTGAGTATATTGGTACTCGAATCTCAGTCCCTGTGGGATCAATAATCTTTATTACTTGACGACATCCATGCACTTGCGGGCGTTGAGTGCGAGCGCGCACTTTGAGTCCTCGATGGTCTCCGTCGCGAGATTTGAGGTCGCGTTTATGCGCATCAAGTTTTCGACGCCGTTGTCGGGGACTGATCGATTCAATATCAAATCGAACAGTGGTAAATTGGATCGGATTTAGGATTAGATTTATCTACTTGCTTTATTTTCTTTCTAGTTACTTTATTTGCTTTAGTTCTATATTTTCCATATTTAGATTTAGTTTTTATTTTTAGTAGTAGTTTCCTATTTACTTATTGCATCTTAGATTTTTTTATTTGCTAGATTGTTTTATTTTCTGCTCTTAGAATTAGGCAGCACTCCTAACTTTGTGGCTTGGTTCGTCGTATGCTCAGACGTTTAGTATCGGAAGGTTTAATTCCAATCGACTTAGAAATTGAGTGAACCTTTCACTGTCGAAAAGCAGAACAGCGAAAGATAGAGGATCAAGCTGCATTCGAGGTGAACTTAGGTAGCCGACCTCTGTGGGACTACACAACTCCTAGTGCTAGAGGATTTAGGCCAAGTATAGTTGGACCATCTATTTCGGCAAATAACTTTGAGTTGAAGTCGGCACTTATACATATGGTCCAACAAAGCCAATTCAGGGGAGCTGCGATTGAAGACCCTAACTGACACCTTGAGAAATTTCTTGAAATCTACTCGACAATGAAAATGAACGGAGTCCCTTCTGACGCGATCCGCCTGAGCCTGTTCCCATTTTCACTGCGGGATAAGGCTAAGGCATGGCTTCACTCCTTACCTGCTGGCAGCATCACTACATGGGAGCAATGTGAGCAGCAGTTTCTGAATAAATACTTCCCACCAAGTAAGACTACTCACATGCACCATCTCATCATGATCTTTCACCAGAAGGAGGGGGAGTCCCTATTCGATGCTTGGGATCGCTACAAGGGGCTACTCTACCAATGCCCCCACCACAGACTGGAGAGGTGACTGGTGATCCACATTTTCTATAATGGGATTGCTTACGCCACGAAGATGTCCCTAAAATCTGCCACAAAAGGAGCACTAATGAATAAGACCATAGAGGAAACGAAAGAGCTTATCGAAGAGGTGGCCCAGAACAACCATCAATGGACTTCTGAACGTAGTCAACCTACACCTGCAGCAGGACGATACACTGTCAACTCCATGGACCACCTTTCAGCAAGGATGGACGCGCTCAGCAGATGGTTTGAATCTTTGAATCCTTCATCTGCAGGCGCGGCCATTGATTTTGGAGAGGGAGCGACAGCATATCAAGAGGACCACTATGGAGGGTCGGGGACCTTAAACGAGCATATTGAGCATTGTGATGCGGTTGGGGACTATGACCAAAGGCCCCACAACCCATACTTCAATACTTATAATCCTAAATGGAGAAATCACCCAAACTTCTCTTATAAGAATAACTCGGGAAACGCATAACCATCAGGGGGTACGGGCAGCAGCAGGGCAATGGGCAGCAACCACAGAAGTCCAGACTGGAACTGATGATGGAGGACTTCATCGCTACCCAAACTAAGGCCAATGAGGAGTTTTGTCGCCAACATCAGAAGTTTGAAGAATCACTCAGAGACTTGAAGGCCACCGTTGAAGGCCTTGCAAGTTATACCAGGATGTTGGAGACGCAAGTGGCCCAAATAGCCCAATCCGTGTCGCAACCTATGAAGAGCTCTCCGGCGAGTCAAGGAAAAGAGGAAGGAGTGGGGCAAAGTAGCCAATTCGCCAAGGGGTGTGCAGCCATGATTTCTGTTAGGACCCTTGGAATGGCTAGAGGGGGGGGTGATTAGCCTTTCTTTCTTTCTACAAAAATGTTAGCGGAAGCAATACAAATATAAGCACAAACAAAAACAAGAAACAAAGCTAACACCCGATGTAACGTGGTTCGGAGATGACGCTCCTACTCCACGGCAATCCGTAAGGTGGATTAGCCCTAATCAATCTTCACTAGAACCTCCTTTGGATGAACCAAGGTGGAGAAACCTTATCTTACAATGCACTCCTCTTCTTTACAATGATGGAAGATTAGGATTAGAGAAGAGGAGGTTTTGGATTGCTAAAAACACTTGGAAAGCTTGGTGAGCACGTAGGTGTAGTTTGGAGCAAGAGCACTAGCTTCACCAAGCTCCCCATGGCCCCTTTTTATAGAAGAGGGGCTGTTTTCCGCTTGAGCTTCGATCAACCGATGCTTACATCATTGCCGAAGCCAACGGCCGAACGCGATCTCCGCGGAGATTCGTAGCCGCAATCTCCAACGGCCAGGTGATCAGTCGACTGATCCCTCCATCAGTCGACTGATGGGGTGATCAGTCGAGTGATCAAGGCAGCAGTCGAGTGCGACTGCATTCTGTGGCAATATTTCCCTTGATCAGTCGACTGATTCCTTTGGCAGTCGACTGATCATAGTATCAGTCGACTGATGATTAGGGTTTCATCCTGACTCGAAAGCGACCCGATCGGATGATCGATCGTCCGATCGATACTCCTCAAGTATGAGTAATTCATACTTGATTTTATACCCTAGACCTAGACTCAACCTTCTAGCTCCTCAATAAGCCTTGCGCCTTCAGGATCCCTCCGAGTCCGCGACTTGTTCATCCTTTGCGCTTTGCTTCCAAGAGCTTCCTTCGGTTTCGTCATGTCTTGGGTTGCCAAATGCTTGGACTTTACGCCGCCAAGACTACAAGCTTGGTCTTACGCTGCCAAGACTTTACTTTGGACTTCCTTTGTCAAGGTTCACCTGGACTTTACGCTGCCAAGACTACAAGCTTGGTCTTACGCTGCCAAGTCCATCCCTTGCACTTCCTTTGCCAAGATCATACTTGGACTTCCTTTGCCACGATCATACTTGGACTTTCTTTGCCAAGATCATACTTGGACTTCCCTGTCACTTAAACATTTTCGCAATTAGATCACAAGATATTGCCTAACTTAGATGATTATCCAAACATCAAAACATATATAAATGCTTGGAGCATTGTTGCACCAACAATCTCCTCCTTTTTGATGTTTGACAATCATTTGAGTTAGGTATTTAAATACACACATAATCAAATTTTCAATATGACTGATAACTTAAACACTCATTCTCCCCCTTTGACATACATCAAAAAGAGAAGGATTCAAACATGAAGGAAATAATGTGTTAGATCTTGGACTAAGGTACAATATTGAAATTAAGCTCCCCCTTAATCCAAGATATGCTTTATAATGTGTAACCAATAGTTGAAGCAAAGCATACCAAAAATTCAAGAATTAAGTCCTAACTTTGCACCAACAATGGTTTTGGGGATGAAAAAGATATAATTTATGAAAACTCCCCCTAAAACACTGCATTAGTCAGTCCTAAATCTTGTTTATATGCAATATTATCATACTATAGTGTTAGGACATCAAAGATACACCAAATATCAGAAAATGGAGTTTATTATCAGAAAACACGATTATGTCGATCAGTGGTTTACTGAACGATCATTGCTCAAACAACCGAAATTTCAGCCTTTTCAGCCCAAAATCAGAAATGCGGTAGAAATTCCAGAAATCTCGAAAAATCACGAAATTTTGCGTACACATTTCTGAATTCATACTTTATCAAGGAAAAATAATTTGAAAAATATATGTTTTCCAGATTACAAGATTGATACAAACTTGGAACCTATCAAAAGTTCTAAAGATTTTGCAAACTTTGTATCACTTTTGTATTCCAATTGAAAACTGTTTGTCAAAATATGATGAACATAGTTTAAAATATATATTATTTGGAATTTCCAACCATGTTCTTTGAGCTATGTATTCATTACTTGAATACAAGCCTTCCCAATGATTGGTCCATAAGGTTTTTATGTCTCTAGGTGTGTCATTGGCTCATAGTAATGCATCATAACAAGCATGATGAGCCAAGTACACCTTCCCTATCATCTCACATGTTTCTAAGTATTTCAATACAAAAATCAAGGTTTCTTAAGGCTTTTGTGAGATGCACCAAGGTATAAAGAAGCTATAGAAGTATAGAATCATGCAAATCTAGAATTTTACTCTACAAAGCACATACCAAGCTCTCTCCTTAATGATGAAAATTCGGCTTCGGGAAGAGCTTTGGTGAAGATATCGACAAGGTTGGACTTAGATTCTACATAATTGAGTTCAATGTCCCCTCTTGCCACATGATCTCGTATGAAGTGATGTTTCACTTCAATGTGCTTGGTTTGAGAGTGATGTATCGGATTTTTGGTCAAGTTGATGGTACTCACATTATCACAATAAACTTTAATGTTAGAGTAGTGTAGCTCATAGTCCACAAGAGTATGTCTCATCCAAAGTAATTGAGCTACACAACCACCCATAGCCACATATTCGACTTCGGTGGTTGATAAAGCAACACAATGTTGCTTCCTACTACTCCAACTAACTAGGGAGGACCCAAGAAATTGGCATCCACCACTAGTACTCTTCCTATCCAATTTGCACCCAGCATAATCGGAATCGGTATAACCAAGCAATTCAAATGACTTAGTCCTAGGATACCAAAGTCCTACATTTAGGGTGCCTTTAATATATCTTAATATTCTTTTGACGGCTACCAAATGTGATTCTTTGGCACAAGATTGGTATCTTGCACACATACCTACCTACCGCAAATAAAATGTCGGGTCTACTAGCGGTTAGGTATAGTAAGCTACCAATCATACTCCTATCTGATTTAAGATCAATTGATTTACCTTCATGATCACTATCTATCCTAGTGCTAGTGGCCATAGGAGTGGTTACAATTTTGGCATTTTCCAAACCAAATTTCTTGATCATTTCATTTGCATATTTGGTTTGATAAATATGAATACCCTCATTTGTTTGTTTGACTTGTAAACCTAGGAAAAAGGTAAGCTCTCCAACTAAACTCATTTCAAATTCATTTTCCATATTTTTTATAAAGTCTTGAAGAAGATCATCATTTGTTGACCCAAAAATGATATCATCAACATATACTTGGGCTATGAATATATCTTTTAATGTTGACTTTATAAACAAGGTTTGATCTACTTGACCTCTTCTAAAATCCTTAGAAATTAAGAATGATGACAATCTTTCATACCATGCCCGGGGAGCTTGTTTTAACCCATATAATGCTTTCCTAAGCTTACATACATGATTTGGATAATCTATGTTCTCAAATCCGGGTGGTTGCTCTACATATACTTCCTCCTTAATAAAATCATTCAAGAATGTCGATTTA
Source organism: Wurfbainia villosa (assembly GCA_025175895.1). Classification (NCBI taxonomy): domain Eukaryota; kingdom Viridiplantae; phylum Streptophyta; class Magnoliopsida; order Zingiberales; family Zingiberaceae; genus Wurfbainia; species Wurfbainia villosa. Next base: position 111,315,491 of record CM045996.1, read on the forward strand.
ACATCCATTTGGTAAAGTTTAAATCCCATGTAGGAAGCATACCCTAAGAGAATCCTAATAGATTCTAACCTTGCAACCGGGGCATAAGTCTCATCATAGTCAAGCCCCTCAACTTGATTGAATCCCCTAGCAACCAACCTAGCCTTATTTCTAGTGATATTTCCTTGATCATCTAGCTTATTCCTAAAAACCCATCTTGTAGTAATTATGGTGCTATCATTTGGTCTAGGTACTAATTCCCATACTTGACTTCTCTCAAATTGAGCCAATTCATCTTGCATTGCCAAAATCCAATCCGGATCATGTAATGCATCATTGATCGATTTGGGCTCAATTTGTGAGATAAGAGCAACTTGACTAGTAGGAGGTCTATGAAATGACCTAGTTCTTACTCCTTGAGATAGATCTCCTACTACTTGGTCAAGTGGATGATCTTGATGAATTCTTAGGTTTCTAGAAGGGGTTTCAATTTGATCATTGTTATCTTCCACCCTTCTTTCATCATCGGAGTCTCCTCTTCCTCCCCCTTGATCATTACCCCTAATGGTCAAATTTTGAAGTTTTTGGGTAATGTCTTGATTATTGTCATTAATATCCTTATCAATGGAGGACTTTCTAGGGTAGGTACTAGTAGTTTCATCAAATTGAACATTGGAAGACTCCTCAATCCCTTTGGTTCTCTTATTGTAGACTCTATACCCTCTACTTGTGGATGAGTATCCAACTAGGATTCCCTCATCCGCTTTTGATTCAAATTTTCCTAAATTATCTTTGGTGTTTAGAATATAAACTTTACATCCAAAGACTTTGAAATATTGAATTGTGGGTATAGTCCCATTCCATAATTCAAATGGTGTTTTTCCTAAAAACCTATGGATTTGAACCCTATTTTGGATATAGCAAGCGGTATTAACCGCTTCCGCCCAAAAGTAGCTAGGTAGAGAATATACATTAAGCATAGTCCTAGCCGCCTCTTGTAGGGCACGATTTCTCCTTTCCACCACCCCATTTTGTTGGGGTGTTCTAGGACAAGAGAACTCATGCTTGTACCCTTTCTCTAAACAAAATTGTGAAAATTTTAGGTTTTCAAATTCACCACCATGATCACTACGGATCCGGTTGATTTTGAGACTCTTTTCATTTTCAACTCTTTTACTAAATCCTATGATTATTTCTAAGGTATCATCCTTATGTTTCATAAAATAAACCCAAGTATACCTAGAAAAATCATCTACTATAACCAAACAATATTTATTACCATTTAAAGATGGAGTACTATGGCAATCAAATAAGTCAAGATGCAATAATTCTAATGGTAAAGAGGTATTGGTTAGGGTTTTACCTTTGTGTGATGCCTTTGTTTGTTTTCCTTCTTGGCATGCATCACACAATTTGTTCTTGACATACTTGATCTTTGGTAGCCCTTTGACCAACTCCATCTTGGCTACCTTGGCTATGTTTTTCATGTTGATATGCCCCAATCTTCTATGCCATAGCCAACTTTCCTCTTCTTTTGCAACAAAACACTTAGTAGAAATGTTAGAAGCATATGAAAGATCAACATAATAGATATTTGATTTCCTATATCCAACTAACATGCAATCATTTAATTCCTTGTGTCTAATCATGCATTTAGAGGATTCAAAGGAGACATGATAGTTTGCATCACAAAGTTGACTAACACTTAATAAGTTAAATTTCATATTTTCAACTAGCAAGACTTTGTGAATAACAATTTTGGGGGATACCTCAATTGTTCCTCTACCTAATATCTTGAGTTTTCCACTATTCCCAAAGGACACCGCTCCCTTCACATATTTAATTATGGAGAACTTGCTCACATCCCCGGTCATATGTGTTGAGCAACCGCTATCCACAATCCACATACCTCGCTCTCCTACCTAAATCACATGAAAAACATAAGCTTTTGGTACCCAAACATTTGGACCGGTAACATTAAGTAAAAACTTCTTAGGTACCCAAGCTTTCTTAACCTTACCCTTAATAGTTGCTTTCCTATTTATTAATGAAATATAAGCAACTTCATTTTTTTTTTGGCTTATATCCTAAACCGGCCTTGTTATAAACCGCTCTTTGCCTACTAAGAATCATATCAAGACACTTTGAGCCATTTGAAAATTTTTCTAAACATGCTTTTAATTCACTAACCTCATCCTTAAGTTTGTCATTTTCTTCCTTAAGCATGAAAGAATCAACATGTGAAGGTTTTTCATTTTTAATAGCCTTTAGTTCTACCTTCATGCTTTTAACCTTAGATTTAGACTTATCTAGAGCTTCTTGAAGATAGGCAATTGACTTATAAAGGAGCTTAACCTTGGGAGAGTTCATTACCTCATCATCACTAGATGACGATTCATCGCTTGAGGAATCTTCTTGGCTTGATGTGCCCGAATCATCTCCTAGTGCCATGAGTGCCACATGGCGTGTAATGTGGCAAAGCTCATCATCGGAGGAAGAGTCTTCAACGCTTGGTGTGTCCCATGTGGTTTGAGCCACCATAGCCTTCTTCTTCTTCTTCTCCTTTTTGTCCTTTTTCTTTTCTTTTTCCTCCTTCTTCTTTAGCTCCGGGCAATTCGGCTTTATGTGTCCCTTCTTGTTGCAAGCATGACAAATCACATTATTACTAAAACTTGAATTACCACTAAATTTACCTTTTGAGGAATGAGACCCCTTCCTTGCTTCTCTATTCTTGAACTCTTTTGACCTTCTATAAAGCTTCTTGACAAAATTTGCCATTTCACTAGATGAGTCTTCATCACTACTTGACTCATTCTCGGACTCGGATGATGATGATGCTTCTTTTCTTTCCTTCTTCTTCTTTTCTTTCTTCTCAACAAATAGAGCTAAACCCTTTTCCTTAGAGGACATGTTAGTTTGCTCATGTAATTCGAACTCACAAAATAATTCATCAATTTTAATTTGCGAAAGATCCCTAGTTACCTTAATGGCATCAACTATAGAAGTCCATAAAGAATTTCTAGGAAATACTTGTAAAATATACCTTACCAAATCCCGGTTGTCAACTCGCTCACCTATGATATGGAGTCCGTTCACAATTTCCTTGAACCTTCCATGCATTTGACTTACGGTTTCATGCATCTTCATTTGGAAGGCTTGAAGTTGTCCAACTAATAGGTCCTTCTTGGCCCTCTTTGATTCCTTGGAACCTTCATTTAGCTCAATGAGCTTTTCCCATAGCTCCTTGGCGGATTCAAAAGGCCCCACCTTGTTGAGTTGCTCCATTGTGACGCTGCATTGGATGGTGAGGACGGCCTTTGCATTTGATTCAAATTTCTTATTTATTTCTCTTGTCCAATCCTTGCTTGGAATAAGATGTCCATGTTCATCCACCGGTTCTTCGAAGCCATCTACAATACTATGCCAAATTTCAATATTACTCATAAGATAGTACTTCATCCTACCTTTCCAATACGCAAAATGGCTCCCATCGAAGAGCGGTGGCTTAGCGGTGCTATATCCCTCTTGAAGAGCCATTGATGTCTTGGTTGATGTTGAGATCTTCCAAGCTATCCGGGCTCTGATACCACTTGTTAGGACCCTTGGAATGGCTAGAGGGGGGGGTGATTAGCCTTTCTTTCTTTCTACAAAAATGTTAGCGGAAGCAATACAAATATAAGCATAAACAAAAACAAGAAACAAATCTAACACCCGATGTAACGTGGTTCGAAGATGATGCTCCTACTCCACGGCAATCCGTAAGGTGGATTAGCCCTAATCAATCTTCACTAGAACCTCATTTGGATGAACCAAGGTGGAGAAATCTTATCTTACAATGCACTCCTCTTCTTTACAATGATGGAAGATTAGGATTAGAGAAGAGGAGGTTTTGGATTGCTAAAAACACTTGGAAAAACTTGGTGAGAATGTAGGTGTAGTTTGGAGCAAGAGCACTAGCTTCACCAAGCTCCCCATGGCCCCTTTTTATAGAAGAGGGGCTATTTTTCCCGTTGGGCTTCGATCAGTTGACTGATGCTTACCATCAGTCGACTGTCGCCGAAGCCAACGACTTCTGAAACGCGATCTCCGAGGAGATTCGTAGCCACAATCTCCAACGGCCAGGTGATCGCTTGGATCGATCCCTCCATCACGATCGATGGGGTGATCGACCGAGTGATCAAGGCGAATGAGTCGATCGCATTCGCGGGCAATATTTCCCTTAATCACCGGATCGATTCCTTTGGCAATCGATCGATCATAGTATCCATCGATCGCTTCGCCAAGGCAAATGATCGATGATTAGGGTTTCATCCTAACTCAGTCGAAAGCCTGACCAGTCGACTGATACTCCTCAAGTATGAGTAATTCATACTTGATTTTATACCCTAGACCTAGACTCAACCTTCTAGCTCCTCAATAAGCCTTGCGCCTTCAGGATCCCTCCGAGTCCACGACTTGTTCATCCTTTGCGCTTTGCTTCCAAGAGCTTCCTTCGGTTTCGTCATATCTTGGGTTGCCAAATGCTTGGACTTTACGCCGCCAAGACTACAAGCTTGGTCTTACGCTGCCAAGACTTTACTTTGGACTTCCTTTGTCAAGGTTCACCTGGACTTTACGCTGCCAAGACTACAAGCTTGGTATTACGCTGCCAAGTCCATCCCTTGCACTTCCTTTGCCAAGATCATACTTGGACTTCCTTTGCCACGATCATACTTGGACTTTCTTTGCCAAGATCATACTTGGACTTCCCTGTCACTTAAACATTTTCGCAATTAGATCACAAGATATTGCCTAACTTAGATGATTATCTAAACATCAAAACATATATAAATGCTTGGAGCATTGTTGCACCAATAATTTCCACCCTACCTGACCAAGCTGAGTTTGAAGAGAAGATTCTATTACAGCTTAAGGACCCTGGTGAATTTGTTCTTCCTTGCTCGATTTATGGAGAAAGCTTCGATAATGCGCTGTGTGACTTGGGGTCATCAATGAGTGTGATGCCCTATGCATTTTACCTGAAGATGGGATTGGGTAATATACAACCAATGGGTATAGGTATATGTATAGCGGACGACACGATCAAGAAGCCCGTTGGCATGCTACCACACGTGTCTGTAATGATTGAGGATTTCATGATACCCATGGACTTCATCATACTGGACATAGGACTAAATCCCCAAAATCTCATCATTTTGGGAAGGCCTTTTCTAGCGACTGCAGGAGCATGCATAGATGTGAAGGCACACCAGATCTCTCTGGAGGTAGATGGGGAGATCATCCTTTTCAGCCTTTCAGAACACAGAGCTCCCTACCTCGACGACTTCACATTTAACAGAATGAAGCCAGAACCTCCAGATGAAGATCCCGAGACAGATGAATGGAGGTTCACTGAACCACGAGAGCCGAGTTGTTAGTAGAGTGTGGTCGAGCTAAACGACTATAAACAAAGCGCTTCTTGGGAGGCAACCCAAGTTTAGTTTTAGATTTCCCTTTTTGATTGCATTGCATACATTTGTTTGATTTGAGTTTTGATTTCCATCACATTTAGAGTTAGGACTAGAAAAGAACTTTGCTAGGAAAAAATAAACTCCATATTAGCCTACATAGCGAAGTGTAGAAAATTCGGACCGTGGTGCATAAATGGGCGAAAAAAATAGGGACACACGGTCTGGCCGTGTGTTTTCGCACGGCCATGCCCGATTGACCCGAGGCGCACACGGCCTGACCGTGTATTTTCACACGGACGTGGCACGCGAGGTTAAAAGGGGCGAGCCATGTGTTTTCACCCCATTTGCATCGTGTGCTTCGAAAGTTCTTGCCCTAGACGTGTGATTTCATCTTCCCCACCATCTAGAAGCATTTTTAACCTCTAAGGAAGCCAATAAAAAAAGCAAGTATGAGGAGGACCAAGCCTGTAGCACCCCGATCTGGTGCCTTGGAGCGACGAACAAGGAGAGTCGACGCCCCTCAAGCTCCGGAGGAGGGTAACGCCCTACCCACTCTTCTTTTTCGCAATAATGAACAAAGAGATAGATATAATATGCTCTCTACTCATAAACTTACTGCTACTAGGTACTTAGATGAGGATTTGCTAGAGTCCTTAGGATTGTTGGGTGATATGCAAGCCCTATTTGCAAAAATGGGGTGGGAAGAGATAATGAGAATAAGGCACCTAACCTACCCTTGGATAGTTCTAGAATTTTTGAGTTCATTAGAGGTGGAAATTTTAACGGGTAGAGAGAGCGAGGAGTGTAGGATAACTTTTAGACTTTTTAACATTGAGCATGAGTGGACCCTTCACCAATGGAACTCATGCTTTGGCTTGACGAGTGGGGGAGAGAGAAGAACCCCTATTGGGTTCAACTCTCGGGAATGTTGGACCGAGTTGACGGGGGAGCACGCTTATGACCCTTCTAGGGCCAAAGCGTCACGCCTCTAAAACCCCGCCTTTCGATATCTCCACCGCATCATGGCCAGTACTATATTTGATCGTAGGGAGAGTGACGGTGTAGTTAGAGCTAGCGAGCTATTTTGCCTATGGGATATGCTACAAGAAAGGAGTAGCATCGATGTAGGGTCCCACTTATTCAAACACTTAGTGAAGATGGGCAAAGTAGCACGAGGAGAGATCAATGTGGGAGGCCTACTTACCCACATTTGCCATAGGATGGGGTATAATTACACTACATTACAGAGTATAGAGGGGAGCCCTAGGATCGACCTAGGAGTATGCTTGGCCATGAAAATGATTGTGAGAGAAGGAGACTCTTTATGCTTTGTAAGGAAAAATCTGATGGCCCTTAGGCTCCCCGACCCGGATCGTACCACCATCGCTATACGCGCCAATTGGCGCTTGGACCTGATAGTCGAGTCCCCTCCACATGAGGGATCATCCACATCAGCGCCCATCTCTCCACCTTTGTATCACTCTCCCTCTAGTCCACATGTGCATAGGAGCCCACCTAGTCCACGCCGACAAGGGCCTGCATCTGCACCACCACCTTTTTTTACTTTTGAGCAGGATGCAGGTACGTCAGCCTATGATTTATTGGAGTTTCGATCACGCCTTGATGATATTTACACTGAGCAACAAATGCAGAGGTAGCGATGGGAGGAGTGTTGGGGGATCGGTTGGCCGACTAGAGGGGGGTGAGTAGCCCTTTTACGATGTATGTCGTATTTTGCTCGTCTACAAAACATTAGCGCAAGCGGAATATGCAAATATAAATAAAGACAAGCAAAATATAAACAAGTAATACAAACACGAGATGTAACGTGGTTCACGGCTACGCTGCTAATCCACGGTCCGATTCGTCCACGGTGAATCACTCCACAATCTATCCACTAGATCTCTCCTTTGCACAAAGCTAGGTGGAGGTAACCTCTTTACACAAAAACACTCCTCTTACAAATATAATGGAAATAAGCTTGAGTAAGAGGATGGAAAGCTTTAGAGAACTTGAGAGAGTATTAGAGCATAAGCATTAGCCTCCCAAACCCCCACCCCCTTCCTTTTTATAGAGGAAGAGGGTTTCTTCCCGTTGACACAGGATCAGTCGACTGATGCCCTCGATCAGTCGACTGATCCCGTAGCCGTTGCCCAATAACGACCACTTTCCACGTTGGATTCCATCCAACGGTATTGGCATCAGTCGACTGATACTCGATCAGTCGAGTGCTCAATGGAGTCGACTCGATTCTGTGCCCATGCACAGTACCATCACCGACCGCATTCCATTCCCCGATCCCGCCGACATCGACCCGATCATTGCCGACATCGACATCGACATCGATCGTGCTAGTCCATAGCAGTTGACTGCCAAGCACTAAACTGGTTTTATACCAGTCGATCGACCCATCGACTGGTGTCGGGAAAACCCATCCGACACTTGACCAAAATGGCCAAGTTTCACCTAAGAGCTACCCTTCCCGGGTTACAATCGCTCACTCTCATCCCTCAGAGTCCCTCGCTTTCGAAGTTCTCTTCGTTCGCGGCTATATCCCTCGGCAGCATCAGGCGCACGGCTCTGCAATGCTCCTTCGCGTCTCTTGTCTCGAAGTCTACTTCCTCCGGCTTCAGTCCAAGCTCCTCGTCCGGCGGTCCCTCGAATGCTCCAAGCGCACGACTTCCGCAAAGCTATCCTTCACCGACTCAAGGCACGAGTCATGAGATGTGAAACTCGTCACGGCTCCATGTGCGAATTACTAAGCCCTGCACGACTTCAACGCACATATCAAATCACAATAACAACCTAACTTAAACCCTTTGCCACACCATCAAAACCATATTACGGCAAGAGATTGCCTTAACAATCTCCCCCTTTTTGATGTGTGGCAATCCGTTTAAGTTAGGTAAAAACATTTGATAAAAATTTCTAAGGTAAGAAAGCATGTAAACATAAAACATGATATAGCAACATGCAACTCCCCCTTAATCCATGAAACTCCCCATACAATTTAAATTTCTCCCCCTATCACTTTTTAACAATTTCTCCCTCCCCCTATCACAATTTACTTAAACATAATTATCTCTCCCCCTTTGACACCATCAAAAAGATTAACACTAAGTTAAAAACTCATGGCATCAAGTATATTAGAAGGAAAAATACCAAAAATTGCTCTAAAACCTGAATTCGACCTCAACTAGTCTGATTTACAGGCCATCAGTCGACTGGTTCAGATACCAGTCGACTGGCACATGATTTTCAGGATTTCCTGATTTTCGGACCGAATTTCAGAAATGCGTTAAAAATTCCAGAAAATTCGAAAAATCATGAAATTTGGGGAACACATTTCTTTTAAGTATATCTATCAGTGAAAAATAGGTTTTCATGAAAAATCATTATATTTCCACGTATTTGACAAAAATCCAAAAGCTTTAAAAACTACTAGGTTTTTGATCATAAGAGTATCTATTTTAACACCTAGTCTTGCTTTGAATTGTTTCAAAACATGAATACATAGATTTTAGATTAAGAAATTGTTTTGAAAACATATGAAATATTCAACCATGATCTTTGGGCAATATGTCTATGAATTAAACATAAGCCTTCCCCATGATTGGTCTATTATTGTTATTTTGATACTTTAAATGACCATCTAAATGCCATAGGCATTAGTGGACATTTGTATCATCCTAACATCTCACTCATGCTAAGTTTTCAATCAAAGTAGCCTATGGTGAGTGTGAGATGCATCCTAGGGGGGTTTGTATATACTTAACAATTATATTCATACAATTCTATCAAGGTTAAGTATCAACCTAATAATCCTCATGATCATAATGACATATATGAATTAATTTTACATTATGATCATGAAATACATGTATTCATTAAATAATAATCATGCATTAGGTATTATATGATGATAATAAACAAAGTATCACCTAAAGCATGATTCAACCCTATTTCTCATGATTATGTGCCAAATATTAAAATCATAAATCATGATTTCAAACATACATAGCAATTACATTAATCATCATGATTTAAGCATTATTATCTATTTATAGGCACGTTATCATCACCCAACACTATTCTAAAAATGTTGTCCCGTCATCCTAAGTCAACCAAAATATGATATAGGTCAATTTCGTATTGTTGACTACCCTAGGGTTTTCCTAACCCTTAAGGATGGATTTTGGAACTCAAAATAAGTTCTTTCCTATTGGGTTCACTAAGTATTCCTTGGGGATCCATTTCCTAGCTATTACTTTCTTCTTATCTTGTCCCCTAGCAATTAGACATTTATAGGCCTTTTCATTTTTCTTTTCTTTGTATCCTAGGCCCTTTTTGTTGAAGCTTGCCCTTTGGCTCCCTATAATCATGTTCAATGTGTTGGAGCCAATAGTGAATTTCTCTAGGGCTTTTGTCAAATAGTCTACCTTTTCCCTTAAAGCCCTATTTTCCTCTATGAATGCATCATTAACATCCAAAGGCATATAGTCATGTGAACATGCATCATTTAAGCTAGAAGAAATATCATTATTATTTAAGCATGCATTTTCTAGCTTATTTTCTAATGCCTTGATTTGATCAAGCATGCTTTTATTTTTCTTTTTCATTCCAAATAAGTCCCTAGTTAAACTAGAAATTATGGAAACTATTTTCTTAGGAGAGGCATTCGTTACCATAGTTTCCATGTCTTCTTCTTCTTCTTCGGATGAGGAGGATGTAAAAGCTCCCCCTTCACTTGAGCTCTCTCCACTTGAGCTTGATTCTTCATTTGAGGAGGAGGAGGAGCAATCCGAGTCATGAAGAGCCATTAGTGCTAGGTTGGAATAGACATGCTCTTCTTCTTCTGATGAGGATGAGGAAGCAAGGTCATCCCATGTCTTTGCTTTGAGAGCCATGGCTTTTCCTCTTTCCTTGGCCTTCTTTTCTTCTTCCTTTTTCTTCTTGCTCCCCTTCTTCTTCTTTTCTTCCTTCTTTTTCCTTTCCTCTTTGATCTTGTTTAGGAGGGGACAATTGTCCCTTATGTGTCCCTCCCCTTGACAATTGTAACAAATGATCTTCCCCCTTGGTCTTCTATTCCTATCATGAGATTTATCAAATCTAAAATTCTTAAATGCACGCCTTACCTTCCTTACCATGTAGGCTTCTTCCGTGCTATCCATGGAAGAGGTAGAGGCTTCATCATCAGAGGAGGAGGGGATATCTATCTTCTTCTTCCCCTTATTTGCCATCAAGGCTACTCCTCTTGAGGGTTGAATTCTAGGCTCTTCTTGTATTCCTTCAAGCCTAGTTTCGTGGAGCTCCATTGTTGAGAAAAATTCCTCCAAGGTACTTACTTCCAAGTTCTTGGAGATGTAAAATGAATCCACCATGGAGCTCCATCTTGAGGATCGGGGAAAGGCATCTATGGCCTTCATTACCATATCCCGATTGGAGAGCTTTTCTCCTACACTTGTTAGCCCAATTAATATTTCTTTAAATCTAGAATGTAGGGAAGTTACCTTTTCTCCCTTTTCAAGCTTAATATTTGATAGTTGGGAGCAGAGGAGATCCCTTCTTGCTAGCTTGGCTTCCGAAGTGCCTTCATGAAGTTCAACTAGCTTCTCCCACATCTCCTTAGCACCAGAACATTCCCCTATCCTATTGACTTCTTGTTGGGGGAGTACATTGTATAGGTGGTGCTTGACCTTTGAATTTGCCAAATATTCTTCTCTTTGCCTCTTGCTCCACCTTGATTTCTCCAATGGCTCCCCATTTTCGTTCCTAGGCAACTCGAAACCGTTTTCCATTATTAATAGAATTTCAAAGTCGGTTTCGAAGAATACCTCCATTCTCTTTTTCCACCAAGAGAATTCGCCATCGAACTTCGGTGGGTGGATGTTTGAGCCGGCCATTTGAGATGTAGAGCTTGTTGCGGCGGTTAGTCCGGTGACAAGCAACCTTGCTCTGATACCACTTGTTGGGGGATCGGTTGGCCGGCTAGAGGGGGGTGAATAGCCCTTTTACGATGTATGTCATATTTTGCTCGTCTACAAAACGTTAGTGCAAGCGGAATATGCAAATATAAATAAAGACAAGCAAAATATAAACAAGTAATACAAACACGAGATGTAACGTGGTTCACGGCTACGCCGCTAATCCACGGTCCGATTCGTCCACGGTGAATCACTCCGCAATCTATCCACTAGATCTCTCCTTTGCACAAAGCTAGGTGGAGGTAACCTCTTTACACAAAAACACTCCTCTTACAAATATAATGGAAATAAGCTTGAGTAAGAGGATGGAAAGCTTTAGAGAACTTGGGAGAGTATTAGAGCATAAGCATTAGCCTCCCAAACCCCCACCCCCTTCCTTTTTATAGAGGAAGAGGGTTTCTTCCCGTTGACACAGGATCAGTCGACTGATGCCCTCGATCAGTCGACTGATCCCGTAGCCATTGCCTAATAACGGCCGCTTTCCACGTTGGATTCCATCCAATGGTATTGGCATCAGTCGACTGATCTTACCATCAGTCGACTGATACTCGATCAGTCGAGTGCTCAATGGAGTCGACTCCATTACGCGCCGCACGCATTACCATCACCGACCGCCATTCCGGCAATCGATCACGCTGTCGAGACTGCCAAGCACTAAACTAGTTTTATACTAGTCGATCGACCCATCGACTCAGAGCAGTCGACTGCCATGACATGGCAGTCGACTGCCATGACATGGCAGTCGATTGGTGTCGGGAAAACCCATTCGACACTTGACCAAAATGGCCAAGTTTCACCTAAGAGCTACCCTTCCCGGGTTACAATCGCTCACTCTCATCCCTCGGAGTCCCTCGCCTTCGAAGTTCTATTTGTTCGCGGCCACGTCCCTCGGCAGCATCAGGCGCACGGCTCTGCAATGCTCCTTCGCGTCTCTTGTCTCAAAGTCTACTTCTTCCGGCTTCACTCCAAGCTCCTCGTCCGGCGGTCCCTCGGATGCTCCAAGCGCATGGCTTCCGCAAAGCTATCCTTCACCGACTCAAGGCACGAGTCATGAGATGTGAAACTCGCCACGGCTCTATGTGCGAATTACTAAGCCCTGCATGACTTCAACGCACATATCAAATCACAATAACAACCTAACTTAAACCCTTTGCCACACCATCAAAACCATATTACGGCAAGAGATTGCCTTAACAAGGAGCAGAGCGCCTACCAACAGGTGGAGTTCCAGGGATTCCGGGAGCATTTCCAGCGGGCTAAGGAGTTCTACGACGAGGCCCACATATACTTCTAGGAGGAGGTTGTTCATCGCCAGGATGAGGCCGCCTACTGCATGGAGATGCGACAGCACATGCATGCCCAGCAGGCACAGTGAGCTAGGGAGGAGGAGCACCGAGCAACCGCTGCATCCACCAGCTCCCAGATCGACCACATGTATATGTTGTTAGGGTTGGTTTCATTGATCCGTGAGGGGAAACTTTTCTTCCTACTTCAACTCGGTCGCTTGTTCATGGCGATCCCATCGATGTCCCCGGATTAAAAATTTAATCCTAGACAAAAGGGAACACACAAGCAACCTTGTCATCGTCGTGCTATTCGTTTAGAGAGGTCACTTGAACAAACTTGTTGTTCAAGCGACCAACCTCTATTCTATGATTAGTCGCGGAATAGACGATGTACGGATCGCCGACTTTTGTGTTTATGTTCGGGATCCAAGTATTATTTAGCCACAAATAGAATATATCATGTTCATAATTGAAAAACAAATACAAACATGTTACAAAAGAGAATAGAGAATCGATATACCTCTCGATCTTCTAATGTATGACCTTCCTCCTTTCGGACGTCGTGTGGGCGACAATCTACCAAAAGTTGAAGCTCCTAGATCACCAATCTTCCTTCCTTGCTCGTTCTGAGCAAGAGGAAGAATAGAAACAAGGCTCTTTTCCTTCTTTCAACCAACTACCAACCTCCAAGGATGGAGCTTGCTGCCGGCTAAGAAGGAAGAGGAGATTATGATGGAAACTGGCCAAAACACCAAGGGAAAGCCCTAAATCTTGTTACCACCGGCCAAGGAGAAGGAGAAGGGAAGGATTGGATGCCGGAAAAAAGATGGAAAGGGCTGGAAAAAGCTATTGGACACCGGCCACCTTGAGGGAAGAAGAAGAAAAGAAATACCTTCCTTATTTGGTGCCGCCAACCCCTAAACCCTAGCTTCCAAGCCTTGTCGCCCAAAACCCTAATCCTATCTCTAGTTGGATTCAAGTTGCCACCCACCCCTTGCCCTCCTTTTATAGAGTTAGGGATAAGCCTCCTTTTAATCTCCACCATTGGTTCTAGGGATTTAATCTCAACCGTCGGATCTAGAGATTTAATCTCAACCGTCGGATCTAGAGTTTTAATCTCTACCTTTGGATCTAGAGTTTTGTTTCTATACATTGGATCTAAGCTTCATGAGGTTTTAATAGGCTAAAATATGGACCATGAGGAGGAGTTGGATCTTGGCCACCCATGGATCAAGCCCATATAAAGTCTGATCCATTAATGATAATCCAATCCACTAAAGGATTATCATTGATCTACCTCACCAACCCCCATAAGTTAATATGGGCTCCATATATTATTTGTACATTTGTTCCCCGTGTTTAAGATCTCGAATGTCCGTCGATTAATTAATTTACTGACCATTAATTAATCAACATCTAACTCCATGAGTAGTACCACTCAACCTTTTCATCATGCCGGACCAAGTCCACATGTAGGGTTTACATGATGAACCTTATGAGCTCCTCAAGGGGACATCATCATCCTAATATATAGGACACGGTTTCCTCCTATAATTAACGGCACACCATATAAATAATATCATCTCCCAACTTATCGAGCATATCGATTTAATCTATAAATCTCGCCCATTGGTAAATCAAAGAGATGAATACTAAGTATATGTGCCCGTTATTATATCGGGATTAAGAGTATGTACAATATAATATCTGAGGTCTGATTCAATTATGTAGTCAGCAATAAATCGAATCACCTCTAAGTCGGTCCTGCTCAATACACACAAAGTGCACTAGTGTGATTCTATGGTCAAGACAAACCAATCCCAAATCACACTACAACCATACCAATGGTTTGTCCAAAGCCATCTCGGTTGTGAGCCTTTACTTATACTTTACAAGGAACCGATAACATGATCTCCCGTGTGACACCACACACCATGTTATCTACAATGTAATGTATTAGACAATATGCATAGCCATAAAAATATGCAAACAATGATCATGTGATTCTTATTTCAAAATAAAGACGTTCATACAAAAGGTAGACTTTTCAGTATACATCCCAACAATCTCCCACTTATACTAAAAGACTATGCTGTCCTCAAACTTTCATACATCTGATCCCCATTCCCTCCACATGCCTATCAAAAGCTCTCGCCGGAAGGGCCTTAGTGAAAGGATCTGCCAGGTTATCCTTCGATGCAATCTTGGCCACAATAACTTCTCCTCTCTTTATGATTTCTCGTATCAGGTGGTACTTGCGCTCTATGTGTTTACATGCCTTGTGGGCTCGTGGTTCCTTCGAGTTTGCAACTATACCACTATTATCACAATAAATTGTGATAGTTCTAGGCAAACCAGGAAACACATCCAAGTCCATCAGGAAGTTCCTGAGCCACACAACTTCTTTGGCCACCTCATAGGCTGCCACATACTCAGCTTCCATGGTGGAGTCCGCCACGTATTTCTGCTTGACACTCCTCCATACAATGGCTCCACCTCCCAAAGTAAACACAAAACCTGAGGTAGACTTACTGTTATCCCTATCAGATTGGAAGTCGGAATCCGTGTAACCCACAGGGAGTAATTGGTTTTTCTGGTAAACTAGCATATAATCCCTAGTCCTTCTCAGGTACTTCAATATATGCTTTACCGCAGTTCAATGTCCCTGTCCTGGATTACTCTGATATCTGCTGACCATGCCCACGGCAAAGCAGATATCTGGTCTCGTACATAGCATCGCATACATGAGGCTTCCTACTGCCGAAGCATAAGGAACCGCCTTCATCTCCTCTATCTCCTCAGATGTTTTAGGATACATCTCCTTAGATAAAGGAACTCCATGCCTGAAAGGTAGAAAACCCTTCTTGGAGTTCTGCATGCTAAAACGATCCATAATCGTGTCTATGTATGAAGCTTGGGATAAGCACAACATCCTTTTCCTGTGATCCCTTATAACCTTGATCCCAAGGATGTGTCCCACCTCTCCCAAGTCCTTCATATCAAACTGTTTGGACAACCATACCCTTACGTCCGATAACACCTTGATATTGTTTCCAATCAACAAAATGTCATCTACGTATAGTACAAGAAATACCACTACGTTTCTGTCACATCTCTTGTATACACAAGACTCATCCGAACTTTGAATAAATCCATAAGACTGGATTACCTCATCAAAGCGGATGTTCCAAGACCTCGAAGCTTGCTTCAATCCATAAATGAACCGATTAAGCTTATATACAAGATGCTCTTTGCCCTTAGCAATGAATCCCTCTGGTTGCTTCATATAGATGTTTTCCTCAAGACTTCCATTAAGGAAAGATGTCTTGACATCCATCTGCCACACCTCATAATCCATATGAGCTGCTATGCATGAGAGAATCTGGATAGACTTAAGCATGGCTACTGGCGAAAAGGTCTCCTCATAATCGATACCCTCTTTCTGAGTATACCCCTTCGCAACAAGCCTCACTTTGAAGATCTCAACCTTCCCATCTATTCCTCTCTTTCTTTTGTAGATCCACTTGCATCCAATGGTTTTTACACCATCGGGTGGTTCTACTAGCTCCCAGACCTGATTTGAATCCATAGATTCAATCTCAGTATTCATTGCATTTTGCCAAGATGCTGCATCTTTATCTTGGATTGCCTCGTCATATGTCTAGGGATCAGGTTTATGTTCGCCAGGGACCAAATCAGAAGATTCTCCCAAGAACATGAATCTATCAGGCTGTCTCACAACCCTCCCACTATGAGGAGGTATCACCTGTGTATCCTCTGTGACTCGCGGTGCAGTGACTTGTGGTATATCCTCTTGTACCGGTGGTACTGAAGAAGTGATTTCCCCTTTTAATTCCTCCAGAACAATTTTACTCTTGGGCTTGTAGCTCATCACATAGGCTTCCTCTAGAAATCTGGCGTTCGTGCTAACGATCACCCTCTGATCTCTAGGACTATAAAACAAACCACCCTTCGTTCCTCTAGGATAGCCAACGAACATGCGTACTTCTATATGAGGTTCCAACTTACCATCATCTGCCTTCATCACATGTGTTGGACTCCTCCATATCCGAATATGTCTTAGATTAGGCTTTCGCCCAGTCCACAACTCTGTGGGAGTAGAAGGCACTGATTTAGATGGAACCAAGTTCAGAATGTACACCGCCGTATCTAGAGCATTTCCCCAGAACGAATCTGGCAACTCAGAATAACTCATCATCGATCTAACCATCTCCATAAGAGTCCTATTCCTTCGCTCTGCTACACCATTCTGCTGGGGTGTGCCAGGTGCAGACAATTGGGATTGAATCCCAGCCTCTGATAAGTAATTCCTAAACTCTCCTAAGAGGTACTCGCCACCACGATCAGATCGTAGTGTCTTGATACTTTTACCTTGACGTTTCTCCATATCATCCTTGAATTCTTTGAACTTGTCAAAGCATTCAGACTTGCGGCGCATTAGGTAAATGTATCCATATCTTGAGTAATCGTCTATAAAAGAGACGAAATACTCAAAACCACCTCTAGCATGGATAGACATAGGACCACACAAATCAGAATGAACCAATTCTAACACATCTTTGGCTCTATACCCCTTGGCTTTAAAAGGCCTCTTGGTCATTTTACCCTCCAAGCAAGATTCACAGGTTGGGAAATCCTCCACCACTAATGAACCCAGAGGTCCATCAGCTATCAACCTTTGAATTCTGCTTAGGTTAATATGACCAAGCCTAAGATGCCAAAGATATGTTTGGTTCATCTTCGAAGGTTCTTTTCTCTTATTGGAATTAGAAGATGAGTTATTAACTTCAATTTGCATCGTGGGAGGTTTTGGTTCAAGTGTGTATAAATTTCCTATCAATGCACCTGAACAGATAATATCCCTATTCCTTTTTATAACAACTCTGTCATTAAAAGAAATAGAATATCCATCCATAAACAATTTAGAAATCGAAATTAAATTATTTCTAAATAAAGGTACATAAAGACAATTCTTAAGAACCAAAAGTTTATTTTTCTCAAAAGATAAATGAATATCTCCCACTGCAACAGCCGCCACCTTCGTGGCATCGCCCAAGTACACGATAATCTCCCCCTCAGCCAGTCGTCTGCTTTCCTAGAACCCCTGCAAAGTATTGCAGATATGATCAGTGGCTCCCGTATCTACACACCAGGTGTTGGTAGATAACACCGCTTAACATTTTTCAATGATTAGACCAAAAGATGTACCTTTGTTCTGCTTGCGGTTGGGGCAGCCCTTCTTCCAGTGTCCAATCTGCTTACAAGTGAAGCACTTACCTTTCGACTTCTTCACTCCTCCCTGAGTACCTCCCACCTCCTTCGCCCCAGTTTATTTCTTCTTCTTCTTGCCTTTCGGCTTAGAAGTAGAAACCTTTTGGGTCACCATGGCATGTTCCTGAGCACTCTGACGAAATAGCCCCTCTGCCGCCTGGAGTTCTGTCAGAAGTTCCTCCAACGAATACAACCTCTTGTTCATGTTGTAGTTCAGGCGAAACTACTCAAAACTCCTAGGTAGAGACTGGAGAATGATATCGGCCTGGGTTTCCCCATCGATCTCAGCTCCAAGGACCTCCAGCTCATTCAAATGAGCCATCATCTTGAGAACATGATCTCTTACGGGTGTTCCCTCGATCATGGTGGTCGTCATCAAGTTTCTCATGGCTTCTTGCCTCGCAACCCGATTCTGGTGTCCGAAAAGCTCTTTGAGATTGAGCATCATGTCATAAGCAGTGGACATGGCTTGATATTGATGTTGTAGTACATTTGACATAGATGTCAAAATGTAACACCGCGCCATCTCATCGGCCTTGATCCACTTCTTATAACTCTCTCTCTCCTTTTCCCCAGAATCATCTGCAGGCTTAGGAGGGCACTCTTCGAGGAGTACATATTTGTATTCCTCAGCAGTCAAGACAATGTCTAGATTCCTCTTCCAATCAACATAGTTGGGTCCAATAAGTTTATTCTCTTTCAATATCACAGCAAGCGGGTTGAAAGTCATTTTGAAAGAAAACCTAAGAATCACATAGATCAAAACATTAGATTTCAAAAAATTATTGATTCCTCAAACAATAAAATTTTAAAATCAACCAACACCTCAAAACATCGAGAATATCATATGCCACGATAGTGTGGACGTATACGAATTCTACATTTGTAAGAGGAGGTTTTACCCATTAATTTTACTATCTTGTCAACCTAACTTTTTGACAAGTAAAATTAATAGTTGGTTCCTCTTTGGCCCTACAAATAAAAGCAGTGACTCCGATGGGGAAGATACTTATATTTGTATCTAAGTGTTCACCATTACTCGGTACCAAGGTAATTATCTCGGGTTATGTGCCTTCCGATGGGGAAGTACACACGCTCCTTAATAATTCCCTATAACCATATTCGACCTTGTGATCCGCAAACAAACTCATCCGATGGGGAGGAAGGCACTCAGAGCCGACGCGCAAGTTTGTTTGCATCACTTGTCAAATCGTAATGGAGGCCATGGGAATTTATAAAAAATTTCCCTCTCCCACTTAGTAATTTGAAAATGAGGAATTTTATAGCCTACGACAAACATATCAAACAATAAGAAATAAATATAAAAAATAAATTATTTTCCAACTATTATGGCTTTTGTCTTCAATATGTCTCCCGTCGCATCGCCTTCTCGTCCGCTCCTCCTATGTCATATACGAGCCATCCAGAGATCTGAGCCGAGACTAAAATCTATTTTAATTTACATCCATCGATCCTATACACCACGAGAGAGTGTACATGAAATCTAGATCGAAAGTAAACTAAAATAAAAAGAGTGGCTAAACAATGTCGTATCTAATTTACAAAAATAAATAAATACTAGCCTCGTCAACCCCGAGGATTCAACAAAATATACACATACAATCACATACACACATATGGCCATAATAGTCGGATCTTATGCCTGCAACCAAAGAGTTAACCTACGCATATCCTATAATTATTCGGCCCATATAATATATGGAAAAAATGCATAAGTGTAACCGAATCCTAAACACACAAAATCGGAAACCTTGGCTCTGATACCAATTGTTAGGGTTGGTTTCATTGATCCGTGAGGGGAAACTTCGCTTCCCACTTCAACTTGGTCGCTTGTTCATGGCGATCCCATCGATGTCCCTGGATTAAAAATTTAATCCTAGACAAAAGGGAACACCCAAGCAACCTTGTCATCGTCGTGCTATTCATTTAGAGAGGTCACTTGAACAAACTTGTTGTTCAAGCGACCAACCTCTATTCTACGAGTAGCCACGGAATAGACGATGTACGGATCGCCGACTTTTGTGTTTATGTTCGGGATCCAAGTATTATTTAGCCACAAATAGAATATATCATGTCCATAATTGAAAAACAAATACAAATATGTTACAAAAGAGAATAGAGAATCGATATACCTCTCGATCATCTAATGTATGACCTTCCTCCTTTCGGACGTCGTGTGGGTGACGATCTACCAAAAGTTGAAGCTCCTAGATCACCAATCTTCCTTCCATGCTCGTTCCGAGTAAGAGGAAGAATAGAAACAAGGCTCTTTTCCTTCTTTCAACCAACCACCAACCTCCAAGGATGGAGCTTGCCGCCGGCCAAGAAGGAAGAGGAGATTATGATGGAAACCGGCCAAGACACCAAGAGAAAGCCCTAAATCTTGTTACCACTGGCCAAGGAGAAGGAGAAGGGAAGGATTGGATGCCGAACAAAAGCTAGAAAGGGTTGGAAAAAGTTGTTGGACGCCGGCCACCTTGAGGGAAGAAGAAGAAAAGAAATACCTTCCTTATTTGGTGCCGCCAACCCCTAAACCCTAGCCTCCAAGCCTTGCCGCCCAAAACCCTAATCCTATCTCTAGTTGGATTCAAGTTGTCGCCCACCCCTTGCCCTCCTTTTATAGAGTTAGGGATAAGCCTCCTTTTAATCTCCACCATTGGTTCTAGGGATTTAATCTCAACCGTCGGATCTAGAGATTTAATCTCAACCATCGGATCTAGAATTTTGTTTCTATCCATTGGATCTAAGCTTCATGAGATTTTAATAGGCTACAATAGGGACCATGAGGAGGAGTTGGATCTTGGCCACCCATGGATCAAGCCCACATAAAGTCCGATCCATTAATGATAATCCAATCCACTAAAGGATTATCATTGATCTACCTCATCAACCCCCATAAGTTAATATGGGCTCCATATATTATTTGTACATTTTCTCCCCATGTTTAAGATCTCGAATGTCCGTTGATTAATTAATTTCAGTATACTTCGTTCCAGTTACGTATTGCTCTAAGGTAAAGTACCACTCAACCTTTTCGTCATGTGGACAAGTCACTGCATTCGTGATGAACCTTATGAGATCCTCAAGGGGAAATCATCATCCTAATATATAGGACATGATTTCCTCCTATAATCAACGACACACCATATAAATAATATCATCTCCCAACTTACCGAGCCTATCGATTTAATCTATAAATCTCGCCCATTGGTAAATCAAAGAGATGAATACTAAGTATATGTGCCCGTTATTATATCGGGATTAAGAGTATAAACATTATAATATTTGAGGTCTGATTCGATTATGTAGTCAGCAATAAATCGAATCACCTCTAAGTCGGTCCTGCTCAATACACACAAAGTGCAATAGTGTGATTCTATGGTCAAGACAAACCAATCCCAAATCACACTACAACCATTCCAATGGTTTGTCCAAAGTCATCTCAGTTGTGAGCCTTTACTTATACTTTACAAGGAACCGATAACATGATCTCCCGTGTGACACCACACACCATGTTATCTACAATGTAATGTATTAGACAATATGCATAGCCATAAAAATATGCAAACAATGATCATGTGATTCTTATTTCAAAATAAAGATGTTCATACAAAAGGTAGACTTTTTAGTATACATCCCAACATACGTGGCATCAGCGGCTCAGCAGCAGGTTCTCCCAGGATCCAGAGATGCCCAGGCTCCCAGACTTTCCACCTCATCCACCATATTAGAGGTATATTTTCGTTTAAGTCTGGGGGGAAGACCCCAAGGTTTATTTTGTTTTGTTTTCTAGCAGTAGTTTCTTTTCTGGTATTTTCATTTATTCATGCCTGAGTTGTTGAGTTTCTTTCAGTACTTAATTTTTGTTGTTTGTAAAGCTACCTCAGTAGTATTTTTGAAAGTTGCTTGCATGAGTTGTTCCCATAGGTAGCTTAACTCCATTTATCTTGTGGTATTTTATTTTATTCGCTCTAATGAATGTTCTAGACTTACACTGGTTAGCTTTGTTTTTGCACTTACACATGTCGAACATTCTGAAAGGAAGAATCTAGTACATAGCTAGTTATGATTCACTTCAGTAGTCTAGTACTTTGGAATCCATAGGTGACTCTAGGTTTGACATTTTAGTTACTAGAGATGCTCGGATTTTGAAAGCTCATTTGGAAAAATCAAAATCCCGGTGAGCCGAAAAATAAAAGAGAGAAAAAAAAGAGAAAAAAAAGAAAAAGAGTAAAAGAAATGAAAAAAAAGAGAGAAAAAAAAGATTATGAGGGATAAAAAAATAGTTGTCGTGGGTGGAA
Organism: Wurfbainia villosa; assembly: GCA_025175895.1. Taxonomy (NCBI): domain Eukaryota; kingdom Viridiplantae; phylum Streptophyta; class Magnoliopsida; order Zingiberales; family Zingiberaceae; genus Wurfbainia; species Wurfbainia villosa. The sequence goes on from CM045996.1 coordinate 111,337,804, forward strand.
ATGGCTAGGTGCCCCTTTGAGACCGAGTTAGGTTACTGGGGAAACACCTACCAATTTCTCTCAATACCGAGCACACCTTTGAGACTTTGTGCTAGATCTAGGGAACGACCCTCCCTTTGGGCAGGTAAGTGCCTAAGAGCCGGAAACCTTAGGAAAGCTATGGGATGACGACTTAACTCACCATGGAAAGGGCATCCCCTAAGAATGGTTCGCTTAGCACGAGCACGAGGAGCTAACTTAATGAATTTTTAGAACATATTTGTTTTGCTTTTATTGCAAATACCACTTGATAAATTTAGTTAACATGCTAATTATGAAACAATATCTTTTTAAAACATCATGTCACTGAGGTTTGCTTGAGGACAAGCAAAGATTTAAGTCTGAGGGAAGTGATGTGAGCAAAACATATAGGATTTTAAAAGTAATTTCCCTCACATTTCATTACATTTTGTGTTAGTTTCATGCATATGTTACTCTATTTTTGCACGTATTTCCTATTTTCTAGTTCGAAGGCCTGCTCGTTGTACTTTTGTGTGCAGGATATCTTTTTTGGGTGAAAAAGATACGTTTTCAGAGCAAAAGAAGGACATTTCGCAACTAGACGCAGAGTGGGACACGACCAGGGTGTGTGGATTCACACGACCATGTCCAATGGGCGAGATCAGCACCCCAGAGCTGCACATTGCTTGGCCGTGTGGAAACACATGATCGTGTGGCGGCTCGACAGATTTGCGCGACTATGGCTTTTTCCAGATTTTGCAGTGGTCTGAGGCAATGTCTATATAAGGATGACTCCGCCCAAACCCTAGGGGGGAGGCACGACGACTAGGACGGCATGCCGAAGCTTTAAAAAGCTTCGGTAACTCACAACGGGGAGGAGGAACGCCGCCAGAGGTCCACTCCTTGCACTTCAAAGCCGGAGAGAAGACCACGAAAGCATTGTATATCTTTATTTCTGCGTTTTATTTCTTATGTATTCGAACTTAGACATGCTTTGTGATTCTTCCTTCATATACATGGAGTAGTACTTTCGATTCTATGATTAGAGAGTAGCTTGTGTACACATACAATGTTGGTTCATGTTAAATTTTGCCTATGAGTTTGATTTGACAATTGGTAGTTGCTCTTTACTATATCTATGCGTGTTTGACTTTCTTTCTTCTGTGCTTAGGCGATACGAGGGTTGACAACCCTCGCAATATAAAATTTAGGAGATTTTATATAAGGAACCTAGGAGTAAACCTGATATTCTGTAACTGCGGGGAGAAGGGTGCGGTGGAATCAGAAATGGTTCACCGTAGGGATTGATTTGGCATCCTCGTACCATCTATCCCGTCCTTTTAGGTGGAGATAGCTCCCAGTAGATGCGGCAACTCTGCGGGAGAGTGTATGATGTCCCTTCCATAAAACCGTAGCTAAACGTCTAGACAACGCCAATTGACAACATTGTTCTGTGATACACAAGCGAAACCGAAGTCCTAGAATCACCTATGAAGACCTCGGCATACTCCTTTCCTCCTCCGTGTGACACCGTACAGAGTAGAGTCCACCGACAGCCCTCACCAACCGAAACCTCTTAGAGTCATGTCCGAACAATTACAACCATTGAGTATATTGGTACTCGAATCCCAGTCCCTGTGGGATCGATAATCTTTATTACTTGACGACATTCGTGCACTTGCGGGCGTTGAGCATGAGCACGCGCTTTGAGTCTTCGACGGTCTCCGTCGCGAGATTTGAGGCCGCGTTTGTGTGCATCAATGACTCAAATCGAGAAGCACGATGATGGATCGGTTGCTTGGGTAATCCATCTTCATTTGGATTAATTTTTTTAATCCGAGGACGTATGATTGGATAGCCATGCACAAGCGACCGAGTCGAAGCGAGAAGCGAAGCTTCGAACCTTCAAAATTATACTCCATTATTCATGTTGATGCATTTGTTCTACATCTGGAATCAGGAGCAAGGTCCTAATATCTCATGCCCATCTACGTGGCTCAGTACACAATCACATTAAATCTATGTATTGTGAAATATGTTGGTTCCTTAAAACTATAGGCTCATTCTTTCTAAGGTATGCCCTATACTAGTTTCATGTAGTACAAAAAAAAAAGTAAAGATAAGTCCTACTCTACTACACACATTCCTAGTTTTTGTCTAAGCAAACTAAACTCTGCTTCAGGTAATGGTTTAGTAAAAATGTCTGCTAGGTTCGATTTTGATTCTACATATTCAAGTTTTACATCCATTAGCTACATGTTCTCTTATAAAATGGTGTTTTACTTCTATGTGTTTAGTTCTAGAATGATATATAGGATTTTTAGTTAAATTAATTGAGATAATGTTATCAATCATGACTTTAGTATTGCAAAAGTTTAGTTGGAAGTCTTTTAGAGTGTGCTTCATCCAAAGAAGTTGAGCTACACATTCACCCATGGTTGTGTATTCTGCTTCGGTAGTAGACAAAGTAACACAATGTAATTTTCTACTACATCAACTCACTAGACTTGATCCTAGGAGTTGGCAGCAGCCACTTGTACTTTTTCTATCGAGTTTACTACCGGCATAATCTGAGTCAGAGTAGCCGATTAGTTCAAACTCATTCGACCTAGGGTACCAGATTCCTACATTTTATATTTCTTTTATATATCTAAAGACTCTTTTTACTAAGGTTAGGTGTGATTCTTTAGCACAAGACTGAAATCTTGCACACATACTAACTGCAAAGAGTATATCAGGTTGCCTTGCAGTTAAGTACAGAAGGCTACCTATTGCACTCCTATAGTATTTTAAATCTATAGTTTTTTCTTCTAAATCTTCTTCAATGTTTACATTGGTTGCCATAGGTGTATTAATTTCTTTAGCATTTTGCATACCAAATTTACTAATTAATTCCTTAGCGTATTTATATTAATGCATATAGATTTCTTCTTGATGTGCACGGATGCGACCTCGAATCTCGCGACGGATACTGTCGAGGACTCAAAGCGCACGCTTGCGCTCAACGCCTGTAAGTGCATGGATGTCGTCAAGTAATAAAGATTTATCGATCTCATAGGGACTTGGATTTGAATATCAATACACTAAGTGGTTGCGATTGTTCGGACATAATCTCTGAGAGAGTCGGTTGGTGAGGACTATTGGTGGACCCTACTCTGTACGGTGTCACACGGAGGAGGAAAAGAGTGTGTCGGGGTCTTAAAAGGCGATTCTAGGACTTCGGTTTCGCTTGTGTACCACAGAACAATGGTTGTCAATTGGGGTCATCTAAACGTCTACCTACAGTTTTGGGGAAGGAATATCATACACTTTCCCGCAGAGCCGCCGCATTCACCGGGAGCTATCTCCGCCCAAAAGGATGGGATAGAGGGTACGAGGATGCCAAATCAATCCTTGCGGTGAACCATTTCCGATTCCACCACTCCCTTCTCCCCGCAGTTGCGGGAGGTCAGGTTTACCCCTAGGTTCCTTGGATCAAACCTCCTAAATTTTAGATTGCGAGGGCTGTCACCACCTCGTATTGCCTAAGCACAGTAGAAAGAAAGCCAAACACACGTAAATATAATAGAGATCAACTACCAATTGTCAAATCAAACTTTTGGCTAGAATTTAACATGAACCAACATTGTTTATGTACACAAGCTACTCCCTAATCCTAGAATCGAAAGTACTACTCCATAAATATGAAGGAAGAATCACAAAACATGTTTAAGTTCGAATACAATAGAAATAAAGCATAGAAATAGAGATATACGATGCTTCGTGATCTTCTCTCCGACGTTGTATTGCAAGTTGTGGACCTCTAGCGGCGTTCCTCCAACCCGCTGCGAGTTACCGAAGATTTTTAGGGCTTCGGCGTGTCGTCCTAACCGTCGTGCCTCCCCCTAGGGTTTGGGCGGAGCCATCCTTATATAGACATCGCCTCGGACCGCTGCAAAATCCGGAAAAAGCCCTAGTCGCGCAAATTCGTTAGGCCACCACACGGTCGTGTGTTTCCACACGGCCATGTGTTTCCACATGGCCAGGCCGTGTGTGGCCCTGGGGTGTTGTTCTTCACCCATTGGACATGGTCGTGTGAATCCACATGCCCTGGCCATGTCCCACTCTGCATCTAGCTGCGAAAGTCCTTTTGCTCTGAAAATGCATCTTTTTCACTAGAAAAACTAACCTGCACACAAAAGTACAACGAGCAGACCTCCGAACTAGAAAGTAGGCAATGTGTGAAAAAATAGAGTAACATATGCATGAAACTAACACAAAACGTAACAAGATGTGAGCGAAAACTACTCCTAAAATCCTATATATTTTGCTCACACCACTTCCCCCAGACTTAAATCTTTGCTTGTCCTCAAGCAAACCTCAGTGCCATAAAATTTTAAAAAGATATTGTTCCATAATTAGCATGCTAACTAAATTTATCAGGTGGTATTTGCAATCAAAGCAAAACATATATGTTCTAAAAATTCACTAAGTTAGCTCCTCGTGCTCGTGCTAGGCGAATCATTCTTAGGGGATGCCCATTCATGGTGAGTTAAGTCGTCACCCCATAACTTTCCTAAGGTTTCTGGCTCTTAGGCACTTACTTGCCCAAAGCGAGGGTCGTTCCCTAGATCTAGCATAAAGTCTCAAAGGCGTGCTCGGTATTGAGAGAAATTGAGAGGTGTTTCCCCAGTAACCTAACTCGGTCTCAAAGGGGCATCTAGCCATTTCCACCCACGACAACTATTTTTTTATCCCTCTTAATCACTTTTTTTCTTTTTCTCTCTCTCTTTTTTTCTTTTCATTTCTTTTTCTCTCTTTTTTTTTTATTTTTTGGCTCACAGGAATTTTGATTTTCTCGAATGGGCTTACACAATCCGAGCATCTCCAGTAACTAAAATGTCAAACCTAGAGCCGCCTATGGATTCCAAAGTACTAGACTACTGAAGTGAATCATAACTAGGTATGTACTAGATTCTCCCTTTCAAAATGTTCAACATGTGTAAGTGCAAAAATGAAGCTAACCAGTGCAAGTCTAGAACATTCAATAGAGCGAATAGAATAAAATACCACAAGATAAATGGAGTTAAGCTACCTATGGGAACAACTCATTCAAGCAACTTTCAAAAATACTACTGAGGTAGCTTTATGGACAACAAAAATTAAGTGCTGAAAGGCACTAAACAACTCATGCATGCATGTACAAATGAAAATACCTGAAAAGAAACTACTGCTAGGAAACAAAACAAAATAGATTTTGGGGTCTCCCCCCAGACTTAAACAAAAATATACCTCTAATATGGTGGACGAGGTGGAAAGTCTGGGAGCTTGGGCATCACTGGATCCTGGGAGAACCTGCTGTTGAGCCGCTGATGTCACATATACATGTGGTCGATCACGAAGTGAATCGTGGATGCAGTACGCTCGGTGCTCCTCCTAGCCCATCAGACTGCTGGGCATGCATATGATGTCGCATCTATTAGTGAAAGCCCTAGAGCCAATCATGTGATGATTGTTGTATGGACTTTATTGTATCATATTCCTATTTATAAAGGCATGGTTATTATATTTACTTGTATTGGTGCCAAATAACTAAATATAATAATGTCCTTGAGTAGTAGGTTCTTATCTATATCAATCGATTGGTTGAATCGATAATGAGATGATATAGAGAACACTACTCTTAATCATTCCTAGTCGAGTATTAACATTCAGGGACAATGTTAATGTGCAGAGACTAGCATGTAGGTCAACAAGATGACTTGATCTCACAAGTCATGGATATGAGATATCAAGTTGACACATGGGTATGCATTGGAGAATGTATACTGAATGACCCGCCATGAGAAAGTATCATGGATCGTTATATGAGTGTCATATACTTTCTCATGTGGCTATTAGTATGACTATTAGCCCTTAGACCTGAAGTCACCATGGTTCCCTACATAAGGAGTTGCATACTTTGGCTTTGTCAAACATCACCCGTAAATGGGTGGACTATAAAGGCGATTACTGGGTATGTAACAAATTATGCGGAGGGATGTGAGTGATGTAGATGGGATCTATCCCTCCTATATGATGGGGGTGACATCGATATTCTTGATAGAGTAAGACCACGAAGTGCATGGCCATGCCTAAATGAGTCAATATGAGATATTGAGCTCATTTGATTAGAGTGAGTCTACTTGGAGTTTAAGATTTAGATTGTACCGAGGATGACACGGTCTATGCCTCGATTGGTCAATCTAGATGTCAAGGATAGAGGGACATTGTCACATATTGTGAGAGTCACAATTAGTAGTCACAAAGGTGATGTTGGAGCTCAATATTCTTGTAACTTGGGTAGCAATGATGTGTTGCTAGATACCGCTCATTGCTTATGTTCCTAAATCGGTTTAGGGACATTGCCAACGTTACAAGAACCTATAGGGTCACACACATAAGAGCAATTAGATGGAGATTAGGTTCATATGATGAACCATGAGGATTAGGTTCATGGGATGAACCAAATTGGATTAAGAGTAATCCAAATTAGACTAATTGAGTTAGACTCAAGTTGATTCAAGTGTTGAATGAGTCTAATTTAGATTTGATTCATCAAATCAATTTAAATTAAATGAATAGAGATTCATTAAATTAAATTGACTTGAGTCAAGTGGTTAGATTTGATCAACCATGGGAGATTAGAGGTCAAGTTTGACTTGACTTGAGAGGGAAGATGAAAGGTCAAGTTTGACTTGACCAAATGCCATGTCATGATGATGACTTGGCATGGCCGGCCAATGATGATGCTCCACATCATCATTGACTTTGTCAATTGGTGCCACATCATGAGGGAGACCAAGGGTCATGGGAGTTACATGCATGCATGTAACCCCCTTCCTTGAAGTGGCCGGCCACTTTAGGGGTTTCAAAGTGGGAATTCATTTTGTGAGTTACTCATTCCAACTTCATCTTCTTCCTTGGAATTTTTCTCTCAAGCTCTCTACCTCTCCCAACCTCATCTTGCCGAGATCTTCTAGGAGTGCTAGTACACTCAAGTTTGTCTCTTTCTCCACCTATTGCTTGTGTGGATACCATAGAGGAGTGTGCACTTGACACTCTCGAGTTCCGGCGAACTTTTGGATGAGCGAGATAAGCGAAGGGCATCGCTACGAGGGTAACGTTCTAACCTCTTAGATCTAAGGTAGATCTAGGGTTTTAGTAAGCACATACATGTTTTATAATTTTTTATACTTCGCACGGATCCGTGGCAGGGGCTTCCGAGGTTTCCGCAACGCAAAAAGCGATTTTTGCGGCTCGGAAAAACCCAACAGTGGTATCAGAGCCACGTGCGAAGCATGTATGTGTTTCGTCTTTGTAATTTTTTGTATTAGATATAAAAAAATTACAGATTTATATGTTTCTGTAAATTTCCTAATTTTATAGAATTTTTGGGTATTTTTCTCAAAGAGTCGAAGCAACAAGTGTTGGGACACTTGTAGGCTTCAACCGTCGAGAAAAACTCTCTGTAACGGCGAGTTCTCGCTTTAGGTTTTTGGGACAGCGACTTAAGTCACTGTAGGATCGTAGTAGGGACACTCACAAAGTTAATTTTGCGAGTATGGGCGCTGCCCTATCCCCGAAAGGGGCTTTGTCCCGCGATCGCGCCCGGAAACTGCTTAGCGGGACCGTTACGGAGAGGTGACTCATTAATTTGAAAAAAAAAATTAGGAAAAATTATAGAAATTTATGTAAAAATACATAATTTAGAATTATGTATAATTCTGTGATTGTCATGTCCCAATGACCCCAATTTTATTGGATTATATGTGTTGTAATTCATAATACGGCCTGCGTGCCGTTTTGTGGTTGTGCGTGTTGTATAGTATATGCGACCTGCGCGTTGTACCTCTTCTTTTGATATTCTAGTTGTAATTAGTTTTTAGACTCGAATGTAACTCGAGTTTCATATTTGTAATGTACAAAATGGAGCGGTGGAAAGTCCACTCGAAGACGAGATTACGAGAAGGGTGACGACGACACATAGCGGTCAAAGGAAGCGCTTGGAGAAGCCGCTAGCCTTAGGTTGACCGTCCGATCTTCTCATTGGCTTGAGAAGATCGTAGTAGGGTCATGACTATATCACATTTAATTATATATATATATGTTGATATATATATATATATATATATATATATATATATATATATATATATTTATATATATATATATATATATATATATATATATATATATATATATATTTAATTGATTTTTGCGTGTATGTATGTGATGCATGCTAGTAGAATAATGCTTGTATGTATATGATGCATGCTAGGTTAATTTTCTTGTATGTATATGATGCATGCTAGAATAATGAATGTATGTATATGATGCATGCTAATATAGGATAATAAAGGCCTAAATGCGTATAAGATACACATTACGATTAGATTAGATCATAATCGAATCAACTCGAAAATGCCTAGAGCCTTGATACCCATCACTACCTCGATCATTTGTTGTTGTTGAATCGCCAAAGCGAGCAACGCATATTATCTTGGTAGGGTGCGGAGGGACAATCTTGGTCCCGCCTATCACGCTTGGGTTAGAGTAAGCTCAATTAGATTGAGCAAAACTAGTTAAACTCAATTGGATCGAGTAGAACTATAGGCATATTCCAATCGTTGGAAAGATAGGTTAAGATCGCATTTACACTAAATCTTGGGCGATTTAGCCAAAGCTAACTCAAGGTCTTTTGTAAATGTGGGTCTTAATCCTATAAACAAGAGTTGCATAGAGATGTAATCGGTAATGTGTTACCCACCGATCATACTAAGTCTTGGGCGATTTAGCCAAAGCTAACTCAAGGCTTAATATGATGTGGATCTTGTCCCGCAAGAATTATAGCTAGTTTGTATGAATCTAGTAATGTGGTTTGACCACATCCATAACTCGATTCTACAAAAAAAATTCCTATAATTCAGTGGGAGCATCATTTGATTAAAGGCCTAATTAAATGATAAAAGGAATATGATATTAATTCTCTGCATTGTATGTTGTAGATAACTATGTCGACAAACACGAACACTCTCTCTCTGCGATTTGTCCTTGAGAAGGACAAGCTCAATGGAGCAAATTTCCTGGACTGGTACAGGAACTTGAGAATTGTTCTCACCCAAGAAAGGAAGTTGTACGTCCTGGAGCAGCCCATTCCGGAGGCACCTCCTGCCACTGCCTCACGAGCTGACAAAGATGCTTACAAGAAGCATCAAGATGATGCATTAGATGTGTCATGTCTTATGCTCGCGACCATGAACTCTGAGCTTCAGAAGCAACACGAGTTCATGAATGCTTATGATATGGTTGGACGACATTCACAACTATATCAAGGACAAGCTAGGCATGAGAGATATGAAGTCTCTAAGGCATTATTTGGGTCCAAGATGCAAGGGACTCGTGAGGTACATATGTACTCAAGATGATTGGGTACGAGAAAACCTACAAAGGTCGGGATTCCCACTTGGCCAAGAGTCCACCACGACTGATCTTGCAATCTTGCCACAAGCCTTCAATCAATTTGTCATGAATTATAACATGAATGAAATTGATAAGCCATTGTCAAATGCTCAAAGATGTTGAGAATCACGAGCTTAACCTTAAGAAGGGTAACTGACACCATTTTGATGGTGCGTAAGAAGAAAGGCAAGGGCAAGCCTAAAGGTAAGGGAAAGTCCTGCCAAGGGCAAAGGCAAAGAACTTAAACCCAAAGGAGGGGTAGCTAAGGAAGGGGCTTGCTTCCACCGCAAGGAAGGTGACACCGGAAGCGAATCGCAAGGCAAACCTGGAAGATCTTAAGAAGAAAAGAAGTGAGACTTCTACTTCAGGTATAAATGTTATAGAAGTCAATCTATCTATTTCTTTATCATGGGTATTAGATACCGGATGTGCATCTCACATTTGTACCAATGTGCAGGCACTGAGAAATAGCAGGGCATTGACAAATGGCTAGGTGGACCTACGAGTAGGCAATGGAGCAAGAGTTGCTGCTATTGCTGTAGGAACTTATGATCTATCTTTGCCCTCTGGGCTTGTATTAGAATTAGATGAATGTTGTTATGTGCCTGCCTTAACCAAGAACATCATTTCAGTTTCTTGTTTGGACAAGAAAGGATTTTCATTTATAATAAAGAACAAATGTTGTTCAGTTTATTTAAATGATATGTTCTATTGTAGTGCACCTCTAATGAACGGACTCTACTTTCTAGATTTAGAGAGCCCTATCTATAACATAAGTACCAAGAGGTTCAAGTCAAATGAGTTGAACCAAACTTATCTCTGGCACTGTCGCTTAGGTCACATAAATGAGAGTCGCTTATCTCACCCATAAGGATGGTGCTAGACTCATTTGATTTTGAATCATATGAGACATGCAATCTTGCCTTTTAGGCAAGATGACCAAGACTCCTTTAGTGGACTATGAAAGAGCAATGAGATTTGTTAGGACTTATACATAGTGATGTATGTGGTCCTTTCAATGTTGTCGCTAGAGGTGGTTAAGGTGTACTTCATTACATTTCATCGATGACTTCAGAGATATGGTTATTCCGGTTACGTATTGCTGAATCCTTTGAGAAAGAATTTGAAGTATTAAAGATTCGACAGCAAGTATTGATACACAAAACCCGGCTTGGCAAGAGTGTTGAATACATCGATCGGATCGAGGTGGTGAATACCTTAGCCATGAGTTTCGTGACTATCTAGCTGAGTGTGAGATTCTATCCCAACACACTCTTCCTGGAACACCACAGTGGAATGGTGTATCAGAAAGGAGGAATCGTACCCTATTAGATATGGTCTGATCTATGATGAGTCACACAGATCTTCCTATATCCTTTTGGGGATATGCTCTGAACCTGACCTTTACCCTTAGCAGTGTACCATCAAGTGTGATAAAGACACCATATACGATATGGACAGGGAGAAATCCCAAGATATCTTTCATGAGGATTTGGGGTTGTGAGGCTTATGTTCGACGTCAAGTCTCAGACAAACTGGGACCCAACACCGATAGGTGCTATTTTGTTGGATATCCCAAGGATACAAAGGGATATTACTTCTACATTCCCAGTCAGCACAAAGCGTTTGTGGAAAACACTGGAGTTTTTCTAGAAAGGGATTTTATTTCTAGAAAAACTAGTGGGAGTACCTTTAATCTTGAAGAAATTCAAGATAATGACCATAGCACTGAGGCCTTGTTGGAGGTTGAACAGGAACCACAAAGTGTTGTGGGTGATAAGGTTGTTGCACAAAGAGTTGTGGAACAACCACCTGTTCAGGTAGACCTACCTCTTCGCAGATCTGATAGGGTACGTCGTCAGCCTGAGAGATACTCATTTCTCTTGTCTGACCATAATGACATAATGCTCATTGAGAATGAGCCTACCTCCTATCAGGAAGCTGTGATGAGCCCATATTCTGAGAAATGGCTAGAGGCCATGAGATCCGAGATAGAATCCATGTACACCAACCAAGTATGGACTTTGGTTGATCCACCTGAAGGGGTCAAACTCATTGGGTGTAAGTGGGTCTTTAGGAGAAAGACTGACATGGATGGACTTACGCATACCTATAAGGGCCGATTGGTGGCAAAAGGTTTCAAGCAAATTCATGGTATTGACTATGATGAAACCTTTTCTCCAAAGGGCGATGTTTAAGTCCATTCGATCTTGCTTGCTATTGCAAAGATACCACGATTATGAGATCCGCAGATGGATGTCAAAACCGCTGTCGAATGGAAACTTACTCGAGGATGTGTACATGACACAACCTCGAGGGTTTTGTAGATCCACAAAGATATCGGGAAGGTATGCAAGCCGCAAAGGTCCATTTATGGGCTAAAGCAAGCTTCTGAGCCGAATCTTCGATTCGATGATGCGATCAAATAGTTTGGTTTCATCAAGAATGAAGATGAACCCTGTGTCTACAAGAGGGTTAATGGGAACACAGTTGTCTTCCTTGTATTGTATGTGGATGACATACTGCTCATTGGGAATGACATCCCTTCGCTACAGTCTGTGAAGACTTGGCTCGGGACGTGCTTCTCAATGAAAGACTTAGGTGAAGCAGCCTGTATTCTAGGCATCAAGATCTATAGAGATAGATCTAAGAGATTGCTTGGCCTAAGTCAGAGTACATACATTGACACGGTATTACTTCGGTTTGCCATGCAGAATTCCAAGAAAGGACTTCTGCCGATGTCACATGGTGTGAGTCTTTCGAAGACTCAAAGTCCCTCTTCTAGAGAGGAGAGAGACCGTATGGATAAGATCCCTTACGCATCTGCTATAGGATCTATCATGTACGTCATGCTATGTACTCGTCCTGATGTCTCGTATGCTTTGAGCATGACGAGTAGATACCAGTCAGATCCAGGTGAGCATCACTAGATAGCAGTCAAGAGTATTCTTAAGTACTTGAGAAGGACTAAAGAATATTTCTTGATATTTGGAGGCGATAAGGAGCTAGCTGTAAGGGGTTACAGCGATGCCAGCTTCCAAACTGACCAGGATGATTATAGATCGCAGTCAGGGTTCGTGTTTTGCTTGAATGGTGGCACTGTGAGCTGGAAGAGTTCCAGGCAAGACATAGTTGCTGATTCTACAACAAGAGGCCGAGTATATCGGCGCTTCCATCTCATTCGAGAGATTATCGATAGAGGAGATGTGAAGATTTGCAGAGTACCCACAGAGGCTAACATCGCAGATCCCTTGACCAAGGCTTTAGCACAGAAAAAGCATTATGGTCACACTAGGTCATTGGGTATTAGATACTACGGTGATTGTCACTAGTGCTAGTGGGAGATTGTTAGTGAAAGCCCTAGAGTCAATCATGTGATGATTGTTGTATGGACTTTATTGTATCATATTCTTATTTATAAAGGCATGGTTATTATATTTACTTGTATTGGTGCCAAATAACTAAATATAATAATGTCCTTGAGTAGTAGGTTCTTATCTATATCAATCGATTGGTTGAATCGATAATGAGATGATATAGAGAACACTACTCTTAATCATTCCTAGTCGAGTATTAACATTCAGGGACAATGTTAATGTGCAGAGACTAGCATGTAGGTCAACAAGATGACTTGATCTCACAAGTCATGGATATGAGATATCAAGTTGACACATGGGTATGCATTGGAGAATGTATACTGAATGACCCGCCATGAGAAAGTATCATGGATCATTATATGAGTGTCATATACTTTCTCATGTGGCTATTAGTATGACTATTAGTCCTTAGACATGAAGTCACCATGGTTCCCTACATAAGGAGTTGCATACTTTGGCTTCGTCAAACGTCACCCGTAAATGGGTGGACTATAAAGGCGACATCGGGTATGTAATAAATTATGCGGAGGGATGTGAGTGATGTAGATGGGATCTATCCTCCTATATGACGGGGTGACATCGATATTCTTGATAGAGTGAGACCACGGCATGGTTATGCCCAAATGAGTCAATATGAGATATTGAGCTCATTTGATTAGAGTGAGTCTACTTGGAGTTCAAGATATAGATTGTACCGGGATGACACGGTCTATGCCTCAATTGGTCAATCTAGATGTCAAGGATAGAGGGACATTGTCACATATTGTGAGAGTCACAATTAGTAGTCACAAAGGTGATGTTGGAGCTCAACATTCTTGTAACTTGGGTAGCAATGATGTGTTGCTAGATACCGCTCATTGCTTATGTTCCTAAATCGGTTTAGGGACATTGCCAACGTTACAAGAACCTATAGGGTCACACACATAAGAGCAATTAGATGGAGATTAGGTTCATATGATGAACCATAAGGATTAGGTTCATGGGATGAACCAAATTGGATTAAGAGTAATCCAAATTAGACTAATTGAGTTAGACTCAAGTTGATTCAAGTGTTGAATGAGTCTAATTTAGATTTGATTCATCAAATCAATTTAAATTAAATGAATAGAGATTCATTAAATTAAATTGACTTGAGTCAAGTGGTTAGATTTGATCAACCATGGGAGATTAGAGGTCAAGTTTGACTTGACTTGAGAGGGAAGATGAAAGGTCAAGTTTGACTTGACCAAATGCCATGTCATGATGATGACTTGGCATGGCCGGCCAATGATGATGCTCCACATCATCATTGACTTTGTCAATTGGTGCCACATCATGAGGGAGACCAAGGGTCATGGGAGTTACATGCATGCATGTAACCCCCTTCCTTGAAGTGGTCGGCCACTTTAGGGGTTTCAAAGTGGGAATTCATTTTGTGAGTTACTCATTCCAACTTCATCTTCTTCCTTGGAATTTTTCTCTCAAGCTCTCTACCTCTCCCAACCTCATCTTGCCGAGATCTTCTAGGAGTGCTAGCACACTCAAGTTTGTCTCTTTCTCCACCTATTGCTTGTGTGGATACCATAGAGGAGTGTGCACTTGACACTCTCGAGTTCCGGCGAACTTTTGGACGAGCGGGATAAGCAAAGGGCATCGCTACGAGGGTAACATTCTAACCTCTTAGATCTAAGGTAGATCTAGGGTTTTAGTAAGCACATACATGTTTTATAATTTTTTATACTTCGCACGGATCCGTGGCCGGGGCTTCCGAGGTTTCCGCAACGCAAAAAGCGGTTTTTGTGGCTCGGAAAAACCCAACAGCATCTCCCTGCGATAGGCTGCCTCATCCTGGCAACGAATAGCCTCCTCCTGAAAGTATATGTGGGCCTCATCGTAAAACTCTTTAGCCCGCTAGAAATGCTCCCGGAATCCCTAGAACTCTGCCTGCTGGTAGGCGCTATGCTCCTCCCATCGCTGCCTCTGCGTCTGCTGCTCAGTGTAAATGTCGTTGAGGTGCGATCGGAACTCTGAGAAATCATAGGTCGATGTACCTGCATCCTGCTCAAAAGTAGAAAAAGGTGGTGGTGCAGGTGTAGGCTCATGTCGGTGTGGACTAGGTGGCTCCTATGCATTTGTGGACTGGAGGGAGAGTGATACAAAGGTGGAGAGATGGGCGTTGATGTGGATGGTCCCTCATGTGGAGGAGACTCCACTATCAGGTCTAAGCGTTAGTTAGCGCGTATAGTGATGGTGGTACGATCCGAGTCGGAGAGCCTAAGGGCCGTAAGATTTTTCCTTACATAGCATAAGGAGTCTCCTTCTCTTACAATCATCTTCATGGTCATGCATACTCCTAGGTCGATCCTAGGTCTCCCCTCTATACTCTCTAATGTTGTATAATCATACCCCATCCTATAGAAAATGTGGGTAAGTAGGCCTCCCACATTGATCTCTCCGCGTGCTGCTTTGCCCATCTTCACTAAGTGTCTGATGAAGTGGGACCCTACATCGATGCTACTCCTTTCTTGTAGCATATCCCATAAGCAAAGCAGTTTGCTGGCTCTGACTACACCGTCACTCTCCCTACGACCAAATATGGTACTGGCCATGACGCGGTGAAGGTATTGAAAGACGGGGTTTTAGAGGCGCGACGCTTTGGCCCTAGAAGGGTCATAAGCGTGCTCCCCCATCGACTCGGTCCAATATTCCCGAGAGTTGAACCCAATAGGTGTTTTTCTCTCTCCCCCCACTTGGTAAGCCAAAGCATGAGTTCCATTGGTGAAGGGTCCACTCATGCTCAATATTAAAATGCCTAAAAGTTATCCTACCCTCCTCGCTCTCTCTACCCGTTAAAACCTCCGCCTCTAAAGAGCTCAAAAATTCCAAAACTATCCTAGGGTAGGTTAGGTGCCCTATTCCCATAATCTCATCCCACCCCATTTTTGCAAATAGGATTTGCATATCACCTAACAACCCTAAAGATTCTAGCAAATCCTCATCTAAATACCTAGTAGCAGTAAGTTTATGAGTAGAGAGCATATTGTATCTATCTCTATGGTCATTATTGTGAAAAAGTAGAGGGGGTAGGGCGTTACCCTCTTCCGGAGCTTGAGGGGCATCGACTCTCCTTGTTCGTCGCTCCGAGGCACTGGATCGGGATGCTACGGTCTTGGACCTCCTCATCCTTGCTCCTTTTGGCTTCTTTAGAGGTTAGAAATGCTTCTAGAGGAAGGGGAAAATAAAATCACACGGCCAGGGCAAGAACTTTTGAAGCACACGGCGCAAATGGGGTGAAAACACACGGCTCGCCCCTTTTAACCTCGCGCGCCATGGCCATTTAAAAATACACGGCCAGACCATGTGCACCTCTGGTCAATCGAGCACAGCCGTGGGAAAACACATGACTAGACCGTGTGTCCCCATTTTTCGCCCATTTATGCACCATGGCCCAAATTTCTTCATTCACCTCGTCGTGTAGGCTAATATGGGTCGCATTTTTGTCTAGCAAAATTCTTTTCTATTCCTAACTCTAAATGTGATGGAAATCAAAAATAAAATCAAACAAATGTATGCAATGCAATCGAAAAGGGAAATCTAAAACTAAACTTGGGTTTCCTCTCAAGAAGCGCTTTGTTTAAGGTCGTTTAGCTCGACCGCACTCTACTATCAACTCGGCTCTGGTGGTTCAGTGAACCTCCATTCATCCGTCTCTGGATCTTGATCTGGAGGTTCCAGCTTCATTCTACTAATCGTGAAGCCATCAAAGTAGGGAGCTCTGTGCTCTGAAATGCTGAAAAGGATGATCTCCCCGTCTACCTCCAGGGAGATTTGATGTGTCTTCACATCTATGCACACCTCTGCGGTTGCTAGAAAAGGCCTTCCCAGAATGATGGGATTCTGGAGATTCGGTCCTATGTCCAGTATGATGAAGTCCGTGAGTAACACAAAATCCTCAATCATTACAGGAACGTGTGGTAGCAGGCCAATGGGCTCCTTTACTGAATCATCCCCTGATACGAATACCAAGATTTGCTAGTTGGAGCCCGCTCAGTCCCATTTTTAGAAAATATGCGTAGGGCATTACATTGACTGATGATCCCAAGTCGCATAGTGCTTCATCGAAGCTCTCCCCATAAATCGAGCAGGGAATAACGAATTCACCAGGGTCCTCAAGCTGTATTGGGATCTTCTCTTCAAACTCAGCTTAGTCAGGTAGGGTGGAAATCATGGGTGCACACCCCTTGGCGAATTGGCTACTTTGCCTTACTCCTTCCTCTTTTCCTTGACTCGCGCGGAGAGTTCTTCACAGGTTGTGAAATGGATTGGGCTATTTAGGCCACTTGTGTCTCCAACATCCAGGTATGACTTGCAAGGTCGTCAACGGTGGCCTTCAAGTCTCTCAGTGCTTCTTCAGACTTCTGATGTTGGCGACAAAATTTCTCATTGGCCTTAGTTTGGGTAGCGATGAAGTCTTCCATCATCAGTTCCAGTCTGGACTTCTGTGGTCGCTGCCCATTGCCCTGCTATTGCCCATATCCTTCGGATGGTTGGGGGTTTCCCGAGCTATTTTTGTGGGAGAAATTCGGGTGACTCCTCCATCCGGGATTGTAGGTATTAGAGTATGGGTTGTGGGGCCTTTGATCATAGTCCCCAATTGCATCACAATGCTCAATCTGCTCGTCTGAGGTCTCCTGCCCTTCATAGTGGTCCTCACGATACGCTGCCGCTCCTTCTTCAAAATCAATGGCCGCGCATGTAGATGAAGGATTCAAAGATTCAAATCGTCTGCTGAGTGCATCCATCCTTGCCGAAAGGTGGTCCATGGAGTTGACAGTGTATCATTCTGCTGCAAGCGTGGTTTGACCACATTCGAAAGGCCATTGATGGTGGTTTTGTGCCACCTCTTCGATAAGCTCTTCTGCCTCCTCTATGGTCTTGTTCATTAGTGCTCCTCCTGCGGCAGAATCTAGGGACATCTTTGTGGCATAAGCGATCCCATTATAGAAAATGTGGATCACCATCCACCTCTCCAGTCCGTGGTGGGGTCATTGATAAAGTAGCCCCTTATAGCGATCTCATGCTTCAAACAAGGACTCCCCCTCCTTCTGGTGAAAGCTCGTGATAAGGTGGTGCATGTGTGCAGTCTTACTTGGTGGGAAATATTTATTCAGAAACTGCTGCTCACACTGCTCCCATGTGGTGATGCTGCCAGAGGGTAGAGAGTGAAGCCAAGCCTTAGCCTTATCCCGCAGTGAAAATGAGAACAGGCTCATGCGGATCGCGTCAGAAGGGACTCCATTCAGTTTCATAGTTGAGCATATTTCAAGAAAAGCCTTAAGATGTCGGTTCGGGTCTTCAGTCGCAGCTCCCCCGAATTGGCTATGCTGGACCATATGTATAAGTGTCAACTTCAGCTCAAAGTTATTCGCCAAAATAGACGGTCCAGCTATGCTCGGCCTGAATCCTCTAGCGCTAGGAGCTATGTAATCCCACAGAGGTTAGTGTTGGGCGATCGGTTGGCCGGCTAGAGGGGGGTGAATAGCCCTCTTATGATGTATGTCGTATTTTGCTCGTCTACAAAACGTTAGCGCAAGCGGAATATGCAAATATAAATAAAGACAAGCAAAATATAAACAAGCAATACAAACACGAGATGTAACGTGGTTCACGGCTACGCCGCTAATCCACGGTCCGATTCGTCCAAGGTGAATCACTCCTCCAAATCTATCCACTAGATCTCTGCTTTGCACAAAGCTAGGTGGAGGTAACCTCTTTACACAAAAACACTCCTCTTACAAATATAATGAAAATAAGCTTGAGTAAGAGGATGGAAAGCTTTAGGGAACTTGGGAGAGTATTAGAGCATGGGGTTCTTCCCTGCCCAATGCGGCGCTTCCACGTTGATTCCATCCAGCTATCATCGATCGAGATCTTACCATCGATCACTGATCGATCGAGTGCTCAA
Source organism: Wurfbainia villosa (assembly GCA_025175895.1). Taxonomy (NCBI): domain Eukaryota; kingdom Viridiplantae; phylum Streptophyta; class Magnoliopsida; order Zingiberales; family Zingiberaceae; genus Wurfbainia; species Wurfbainia villosa. The sequence goes on from CM045996.1 coordinate 111,356,605, forward strand.
TGGAGTCGACTCCATTACTTACGCGATCCATCGATCGCGCCATTCCACGCATCATCGCTGTCGGCTATCGATCGACTACGATCAATACCGATTAGCACTAAACTAGTTTTATACGATCCGATCGACCCATCGATCTCGTGAGCGCCAATGACATGGCGATATGGCGGTCGTGGTCGAAAACCCATATCCGACACTTGGCCAAAATGGCCAAGTTTCACCTAAGAGCTACCCTTCCCGGGTTACAATCGCTCACTCTCATCCCTCGGAGTCCCTCGCCTTCGAAGTTCTCTTCGTTCGCAGCCACGTCCCTCGGCAGCATCAGGCGCACGACTCTGCAATGCTCCTTCGCGTCTCTTGCCTCGAAGTCTACTTCCTCCGGCTTCACTCCAAGCTCCTCGTCCGGCGGTCCCTCGGATGCTCCAAGCGCACGGCTTCCGCAAAGCTATCCTTCACCGACTCAAGGCACGAGTCATGAGATGTGAAACTCGCCACGGCTCCATGTGCGAATTACTAAGCCCTGCACGACTTCAACGCACATATCAAATCACAATAACAACCTAACTTAAACCCTTTGTCACACCATCAAAACCATATTACGGCAAGAGATTGCCTTAACAATCTCCCCCTTTTTGATGTGTGGCAATCCGTTTAAGTTAGGTAAAAACCTTTGATAAAAATTTCTAAGGTAAGAAAGCATGTAAACATAAAACATGATATAACAACATGCAACTCCCCCTTAACCCATGAAACTCCTCATACAAATTTTCTCCCCCTATCACAATTTACTTAAACATAATTATTTCTCCCCCTTTGACACCATCAAAAAGATTAACACTAAGTTAAAAACACATGACATCAAGTCTAATAGAAAGAAAATATCACAAGTTGATTTAAAATTGGAATTCAGCCTTTACTGGTCTGATATTCAGGTCATCGATCGATTCGATACACTATGATCGCACGCGTTGTTTTCGGGATTTCTGATTTCTGGACCGAATTTCAGAAATGCGTTAAAAATTTCAGAAAATTCAAAAAATCATGAAATTTGGGGAACACATTTCTTTTAAGTATATATATCAGTGAAAAATAAGTTTTCATGAAAAATCATTATATTTCCACGTATTTTCCAAAAATCCATAAGCTTTAAAAACTACTAGGTTTTTGATCATAAGAGTATCCATTTTAACACCTAGTCTTGCTTTGAATTGTTTCAAAACATGAATACATAAATTTTAGATTAAGAAATTGTTTTGAAAACATATGAAATATCCAACCATGATCTTTGGGCAATATGTCTATGAATTAAACATAAGCCTTCCCTATGATTAGTCTATTATTGCTATTTTGATACTTTAAATGACCATCTAAATGCTATAGGCACTAGTGGACATTTGTATCATCCTAACATCTCACCCATGCTAAGTTTGCAATCAAGTTAGCCTATAGTGAGTGTGAGATGCATCCTAGGGGGTATTTGTATATACTTAACCCTTGTATTCATGCAATTCTATCATGGTTAAGTATCAACCCAACAACCTACATGATCATAATGACATATAGTTCCTATCCGAGCTAGATAATCAATGAAATACCGAGTTTATATCTCAAAGGTCAAGGCAAGATAAGCATATGATTAAACATGAGTGGATTTAAGGTAAACAGTATAAGCATATATCCAAGATCATGCACTAGAATTTGATCAAAACTACCGACTGTAGATATTACCCACCGACACGGCTCGAACTAATCCGTGCTATCCATCTCCACGCTCATGTATCCATCAACATCAACGCCCCGTAGCAATAGGATACAATTAAGTATCATCACATATCTAATGATCGAATTAAGGTAAAACATAACTCGATCATCCTCTTCCTCTAATTGCAACTATACAACTATACCGCTTTAAACACACCGCAAATCAAATCCCACATTCCATAATACCCATATTAAGTCTAGACAGCTTATCATAGATTCACCCAATCAATCAATCATATAGATAACTCTTATATGATACAATTAGCTAAATCCAAATTGAAACTTACCGAATTGAGCTTTCTCTATACTGCTTCTTGACCCACTTAGCAACATCCAATCTGAACAATTTATCACATTTCATCATACCAATAATAAATCCATTGTGAAACTAGTATTCCAAAATCTACACTTACCTGGTGTAGTTCTCACATGCACTACGCTATCTAGAAAACAAATCCACTGTCGATTTCCAACAATAAGATATCCAAATTTGTTGACCAATTCATGGATCTGCACCCCCCCAACCACTGTGAACCACAATGGTGGTATTCCTTCCACAATGCCCAGTCGATCAAAGGATCATCCGGGCAGCGACGCGCCGATCGAAATGCCATACCGGCGACATCCACCGGCTTGCTCGGCGATGATCGTGCAGAGAAGATAACCATCCGAAGAGGAGTGGCTCGATGGCGCGGTGGTCGTCCTATGCGCCGAAACAACTCGGTGGCTGCGGTGATCGTCCTATGCACCGGAACAACTCGATGGCTGGCATAACTCACTGCCGTCGAGGTCAGGAGGGAGAGGCGTCGACGATGGAGCACCGAGGAGAAGAAATCGCCGGCAGCGGTCGAAAAGAGACGAAGCGAGGAAGAAGTGGGAATCACGATTGAAATCGAACCCTAGCCGCAAGACTGAATTGGCGACTATTGTCGCGGCGACAACCTCACCGTTCGGCCGAGAATCGCCGAGATCCCCAAGCAAGAAACCCTTGTTCCTCGATCGGAGATCAGCCCAGGGATGGCGCCGTCGAGCTGCCTGCACCGGACGCCGACGAGCGGAGGTTGGCGACGCGATTGTGTGGAGCGGAAGGAACGAGGCAGAAGACAAAGGTGGATCGCGATGAAGATGGGACGATCGGCGTCTACCGGCTTTTTAAATGTCGCTCAACTCGATCCTGCTAACTCCCAACTTTAAGCCCAAACTGTTGTTCACCACGGTTTAATCCCTTGACCCAAGTCCAAGTCTAATCCGAGTTCACCAAGCCCAATTCCAATTTAAGCCCGATTTCATTAAGCCTGGGCTTTATTTAAGCCCAATTTCAAATCAGCCCAATTTCAGCCTGCACCTGGCCAAATTTCAATTTCAACCGTTCAAGCCCGATTTCAACCCAATAAGATAATTAACCCCATTAGCCCATTTAGCTAATTAAACTAATCAGTCTACTAATTAAACCCAATTAATTAAAGGGTTTAATCCATATAATTTTTTTTTTTTTTCGTATTTTACATTCTCCCCACTTATAAAAATTTGGTCCCCAAATTTCCGACTTATATACTTGTATGATATGTCAAAATAACCCTCAAGTATCCTGAGAAAAGTCACACCTCAAATGACTAAGTGGGTACGAGCTCGAATATTAAATCCCACTCTATATATACGCCTCAATCACCCTTTCAAAGTCCAATAACACCTTCCTATTGATCATCTATCAAAAGATAGATAATCGCATCTGAGTGAGCTCTATACCCATGACTTGTGAAAGACTTTGCTAGAATCGTAAGGTGAATCATGAATCACTATCAACAATGATACTCAAGGATACTCCATGGATATCATTCCATCAAACGATCCAACGAATCCATCTTACGGCTCAAGAAAATGAGCGGACCTAGCTAATCGATCATCGACTACCCAAATCCTATCAAGTCCTTTCCGAATTCTAGATAATCTTCCCAACAGCCTAACGACTAGGCTCCCACTTCATCACTGCATAACCCTACCGATCACAATATTCCACTTTTGCTTGTTGGCATACCCAACATCAAACTACGAAATCAACCGTGTCCCACATATCGCTCCACCAACCTAAACGCTCAATACTCACTATTTTCGGATACACTCGAATAAATCATCATCTCGAATGAAGAGTCTCCTAACAACTCTTCCTAAATCGAAATACAACTCTATAACCCACTATTCCTTCCTGAAGCAGAATTACTTTCTCACAAGAGAGACCAATCTAATCTTTCCAAAATTCATTATATCACCCAGAACTGAAAGTAACTGGAAGACTATAATGACTAATCTCGCTAGTTTCTCAACTAGCATACACATAATATATGTCTCATTCAACTGCATCGGAATCGCTCCTAATCCTCGAAATGATGCATCGCATAATACCCTTCCATCCATATCGGACGGATTAACTAACATCGACACAAAGTCACCACCTTCTAGGCCTCAAACCTAGCTTCACACACTTCTGTGATTCCATCACCTTCTTGGTCCAACAAGTCGACGATATAGTATCGTTAGAACATCCTATTCTCATCTATGGTAAATACCAAATCAATCTAGGGATACCACAACTTCCCTTAAGATTGTGAATATATCCATAAATATATCCTCCACAGATATGACGACAATCGATCTAAAATACTCCAAGAGTACTTGATTCCTCAAATCCATGAACGACTAAATCACCGATAAGTCTAACAACATTAACAACATCTCCTAAAATTCATACCAAGTATGAAATGTCGTCTTCTACACACCTGCATCCTTTTACTCTACGCTAATGATAGCTCAATCATCACACCAACACTGATAATTGTACGACACTAAGTCACTACAATATCAAACCTCCAGTCGCAGATCAACCCTAGGGTATACACAGGTGTCATTTAGCTGACCCAACATATCATCTATCCACAACGAAGGATATTCATTCTCAACTACTGCATTCCAATCATCGATAATCGATGCATAACCTCAAGGTCTAACTCTCTTCTAACAAAGAGTTACAAGTCTTCTCAAGAAGAAACACTGAGGCAGATAAATCTCCCATAGTGTTCAGCAACACTAATACCCATAAAATCATCTCCCGGTACGAGGTCCCCAATATCAGGACTATTCCCGAAATCACCTCAATCGCATATTCCACTTGCCCATGCAGTGGCCAGCCCGAGAGTTCATCCGTAACTACATCCGAATACTCTCGAATTATACATTCATCCGAGAGTCCTAGTATACCAACGCTCCAACAATCCAACTATCCGTAAGGATATGTCTATAGTGGAGGTATTTCTAGCAAAGGCTAAAGGTATCCCTTGACTTCTTGGTTGCTGGTCAACATCTCACCTGACGATAGAGAAAAATCACCAACCCACAAGTCGATAGGAACCCTTCGAACCCTATCAAAGAATGTTCTAGACAAAGGTACCTATAAACTACCAGTATCTCTCGATATATCTGCAAATAGTATAACCTAAAGTAATACCTCAAGGACCGATCCTTCGGTCCTTCTATACTTCTTCTCGAGTAATCATGTAAACTTGTCCAACATCCGCTCGACATCCGAGCTCATGTAGATGCAAAGACTATCATGGAGGAACTAAAATCAACTGCTAGAACAGAGGTACAACTGAAACAACTGCAATGGAGATGGTAAACACTGTTGTACTGGCAAGGGTACACATCCGAGAAAATATCAAGAATCACAACATCATAGCACGCCCATCGTGGAAAGGTATAGCTGCAACTGGAGAATACTGCGTAGATACGACCATCATCGTAAAATCTCTCCTCTGAATAAAGCATAACCAGCCGGGAAGGTAATGCTTGTCGCCGTCTCGGAAAGGTAAGCTTGTTGTCCGAATGTTCGAATCTTCTCGAGATGTCTTCTACCGACATCACGAGTAACTTACTTCTTCCGGATGAAAGTATCAAAGAACTCCAACTATATCTGGGGTAGTAGATCGCTGCTGATGTGATAACCTAATCTTCTGTAATAATCTCAGCTTTCGAGGTTGTGGATCGTCCGCTCGAAAGCATCATCCATAGTCTTCAACTGAGTCTTCAAAATACATACTCTCCTCGTAGATACCTGCTGCTTATAGTAGAAACAAATACAATGGTCCATCGGATAATCTGACTCTGGTCTCGTGCACACACATAATCTCCCTTCGGAGTCTTTCCTCTGAGTTCACTGATAAACATGAGAAGTTGCTGACAATCTGCAATCGGTCTTCTATGATCGAAAACTCTCCAATAGTCGCCCGTGACTCACGACTTTAATCTTGCTCCTTTTATCCAACATTTGGAGATTTAATTCCAATAATTTGACTTGCAATATATGCTTATCAAATCTCCAACTCTTTAAAACACTTGCTATGGAGTCATTTCTATACACATGACTCTGCCTATAGACTTCCTAGGATCTAGTAGAGATCCAAACATCTGATCAAGATGTCAACCGATAACCCGTGGGTGGCCAAAACCAACCCAATCACATTCTTGGGCTATTAAATGGTCGAACTTTCGCAAGTCTAACGACTCGCATGGTACTTCCATTACCAACGATCACCCTCGACCTAAAGCCCAAGAATTCCTCGACAATGAGTCAAAGAAAACGATGTGGGAACATACTCACTCACACCATCACTGCACTGTGACTAAGTGATACATTATTTCCCGTAGGTTACTTTCTATCTCTTCCACCAAGTACCGGCAAAAATCCGGATAATGGTATTACACTAACACTACTATCTTCGTATAACCCGAGTCAAGTACTCAAAAGTACTCTAAATGTTATACAACCTAGAATAACCAACTCAGTGGATCAAAATCCCTATGAATATCTCCAAACTAATCCTACTATCCGTGATCAAGAATAGTATACTCGCTAGTCCATTACCCTCGGTAATGATCCGACTAACATAATTAGTGAAAATCTTAAGACCGTAAATCCTTGATCTCCACAAGAGACGCGACTACTAACCTCGCTTTCCGACTCGATCACCGCTCTCAAAGGTAATTACCTTTTCGACAGCAGGTACATATCTAATAACCTCCACATGTCGTTCCCGTGGTCAACTCACCATGGTTACTAATACTGATTAACATACTACAAGTCATGCACTGTTATAAGCAACTAAATGCATAGCCAACAGAAGGATATGTAATAACAGCTTAACATACCTTAAACCTTGTAGCTCTGAGATGTCCGCAAAATGCATCCCGTAACTCACAAAACCAAGACCGAGTAAAGCAAAACTCGATGTCAACGAAATCAAATCCAAAATGGACTTCGCAACCTAGGGCTCGATACTAATAAAATTGTCACGCCCGAGAGTACGCCGTGAAAAAGCAAACGGACGGCATCTCCCAGACGTGGCAACATATCGGTTAATACAAGGCCCGTAGGCCTACAACAATAATATGATATACGCAGATATCATCATATCAAACATAATAAACACATGAAACAATACAATGTATAAAACACTACATAATGACCTAACTGCACTCGGAGTGACTTGACACAACAAGAAACATAATAGAAGTCACATCGAAAGTCAAATACATACAACACGTCCGTATATCACAGATACGAAATAATACATGTTAAAACCATAAAACCATAATCCGTAGAAATACAATAATACGGAAAACATGTCCATTCGTCCGGTGTGAGATGGGATCACCGGAGTCTCAACGCCCAAAGAGTCTTCTACCGTATTCGGCGACGGAAGCCTGTGGTCCAGGGGTGGTGAGTATAAACTCAGGGGTAATATATAGAAAGTGCATGAACAACATATAAGGATAGATCTACAAGTATACATGTGAAGATCTACAGGTATACAAAGATGAGTCCAATAGACATACAAATCCAAGCATCTAATAACAAGTAACTACAAGAAAGTCATACTCAATGTATATACTAAACTCGATCAATCAACATAAAGTAATGTACCAACGCATCTGACGGTCATTCCTCCATATGCTAGATCATCCTGAACAGGTATACAATAATATAACCATATAACATACCAGGTCAAACCCATACCTGACCAATACTCCAACATACGAAGATATGATCACTGATAATAACCCGTCGTACCACACAATGACATGATGCTAATCAAATGCATATAACAGTCTGAATCAACGCATGTATCATGCTCAACACATAGCAGTATATAAAATGCAGATGACATGTATCATGATGAACAACCATATGCAGCAATCATAGCTCAATCAAATGCAGCATCTCACAGGCATATGTAAAACATATATCAAATACATGCATACATATATATATCAGCAATGCATATGCATGGTCATGTCATGGACTCCCAACCACGACTCCCAGAGTGGCTGGTGGCACGACAAATGACAACTAGCCCGACTCACCGCCACCACTCTCGAGTGACCGAGGTAGTAGTGATGAGTAGCGTATAAGCGTAAAAAGCTAACTACTCCTAGGGGCCCTCACGCAAGCCACGTCCCTACCCATGAGTAGACAACGCCGCACACAGTGATAATCGCACCTCACACAACCACCGCCTATAGTGGGCGAGTGCAACACCACTCACGACAAAGGGCTGTGTGCGATCTCCAGCCTACCACCATCCATAGTGGGCGAAAGACATCCAATGCTCGCCTCAACCTCGCTACCACTACCCCCGAGTGGTCGGGAGGCAGGGATGACTGACTTGTCTCAATCCACAAGGGAGACCTACCAACAAAGATGCATGCAAATGTAATGATGCATAGCTCCATACATGTATCCTCGCGACACTCCCTATCCCACTGGGAGTCCCGTCAACCAAAAGTCAACTATGCAAGGACTACAATCCATAAGACTCTCTCTATCGCATAAAGAGTCATACTCATCCGATACCAACCACGCTGAGACCTCTAGTCAGTAGCGATACACAATCGACCGTCCATATAACCATACATAGGCAGACAATCCATAATGGATATACCATCACACTAGGACCTCTAGTCCATGGTCACATACTGACAACCATACCATTATCTATGCAATGCATAACTAGATCCATCATAAATGCACCCTAATACGGATATGATATAACAAATCGACTCCATAATCCAAACCATCACCTAACCCTAGTGGTGTAATACAAGAACTAATCTGAAGTCACAAAGATAACCCTAATCACATGTACTTCATGAACATCCATCCCTAATACATAATAGGGTTTATAGTTCCTATCCGAGCTAGATAATCAATGAAATACCGTAGTTTATATCTCAAAGGTCAAGCGGTACAAGCATATGATTAAACATGAGGTGGATTTAAGGTAGCGGTATAAGCATATATCCAAGATCATGGAATTTGATCAAAACTACGGACTGTAGATATTACCCACGATCTGAAGCTCGAACTAATCCGTGCTATCCATCTCCACGCTCATGTATCCATCAACATCAACTGCAATAGGATACAATTAAGTATCATCACATATCTAATGATCGAATTAAGGTAAAACATAACTCAGATCATCCTCTTCCTCTAATTGCAACTATACAACTATACAGTTTTAAACACTGCAAAATCAAATCCCACATTCCATAATACCCATATTAAGTCTAGCGGTTATCATAGATTCAATCAATCAATCATATAGATAACTCTTATATGATACAATTAGCTAAATCCAAATTGAAACTACAGAATTGAGCTTTCTATACGCTTCTTGACCCACTTAGCAACATCCAATCCGACAATTTATCACATTTCATCATACCAATAATAAATCCATTGTGAAACTAGTATTCCAAAATCTACACTTACGGTGTAGTTCTCACATGCACTACGCTATCTAGAAAACAAATCCATCGATTTCCAACAATAAGATATCCAAATTTGTTGACCAATTCATGGATCCGCACCCCTCAACCATTTGAACTACAATGGTGGTATTCCTTCTCTATTCTGAAACTCTTCACGAATGCCACAGAGTCGATCAAAGGATCATCTGGCGGCGTCGCCGATCAAAATGCCGGTAGGCATGACATCCACCGGTTGCTCGGCGATGATCGGCGAGAAGATAACCATCCGATGACGAGAGGGAGCGCTCGATGGCGATGGTGGTCGTCTATCGCAAACAACTTTGGTGGCTGCGGTGATCGTCCTATGCACCGAACAACTCGATGGTCAGCATAACTCACCGCCACGAGGTCGGGAGGGAGGCGTCGACGATGGAGCACCGAGGAGAAGAAATCGCCGGCAGCGGGTCGAAAGAGGCGGCGAGGAAGAAGTGGGAATCACGATTGAAATCGAACCTAGCCGCGACTGAATTGGCGACCTATCTGCGGCGACAACCTCAGGACGGTAATCGCGTCGAGATCCCCAAGCAAGAAACCCTTGTTCCTCGACGGAGATCGGCCCGAGATGGCCGAGCTGCGACCTGCCGGGCCGACGGCGGAGGTTGGCGCGCGCGATTGTGTGGCGGAACGAGCGAAGACAAAGGTGGATCGCGATGAAGATGGGACGATCGGCTGCGGCTTTTTAAATGTCGTTGCTGATCCGGTTAACCGCCACCAACTTTAAGCCCAATGCTTTGGGTTCACCAGTTTTAATCCCTTGACCCAAGTCCAAGTCTAATCCGAGTTGGTCCCAAGCCCAATTCAATTTTCAGCCCAGCCCAAGCGACTTTCATTAAGCCCGATTTCAAATCAGCCCAATTTATTGACCAGTTTCAATAATTGTCAAGCCGCTTGATTTCAACCCAATAAGATAATTAACCCCATTAGCCCATTTAGCTAATTAAACCAATTAGTCTACTAATTAAACCCAATTAATTAAAGGGTTTAATCCATATAAATTTTTTTTTTTTTTTTCGTATTTTACATTCTCCCCCACTTATAAAAATTTGGTCCCCAAATTTCCGACTTATATACTTGTATGATATGTCAAAATAAACCTCTCAAGTATCCGGAGAAAAGTCACACCAAAAATGACTAAGTGAGTCTGAGCTCGAATATTAAATCCCTACTCTATATACGCTCTCAATCACCCTTTCAAAGTCTGAATAACACCTTCCTATTGATCATCTATCAAAAGATAGATAATCGTACCCGAGTGGAGCTCTATACCCATGACTTGTGAAAGACTTTGCTAGAATCGTAAGGTGAATCATGAATCACTATCAAAAATGATACTCAAGGATACTCCATGGATATCATTCCGTCAAACGATCCAACGGAATCCATCTTACGGCTCGGAAGAAAATGAGCGGACCTAGCTAATCGATCATCGACTACCCAAATCCTATCAAGTCCTTTCCGAATTCTAGATAATCTTCCAACACAGTCTAACGTACTAGGCTCCCACTTCATCACGGTACATAACCCTACCGACCACAATATTCCACTTTTGCTTGTTGGCATACCCAACATCAAACTACGAAATCAACCGTGTCCCACATATCGTTCCACCAACCGGAACGTCTCAATACTCACTATTTTCGGATACACTCCGAATAAATCATCATTCTCGAATGAAGAGTCTTCCGAACAACTCTTCATAAATCGAAATACAACTCTATAGCCCACTATTCTCCTCGGAAACAGAGAATTACTTTCTCATAAGAGAGACCAATCTACTGTTTCAAAATTCATTATATCACCCAGAAAGTAATCGGAAGACTATAATGACTAATCTCGCTAGTTTCTCAACTAGCATACACATAATATATGTCTCATTTAACTGCATCGGAATCGCTCCAATCCCTGAAATGATGCCCCTGCGTACAATACCCTTCCATCCATATCGGACGGATTAACTAACACTGACGCGAAAGTCAGTCACCTTCTAGGCCCTGAAACCTAGCTTCACTTCCGTTGATTCCCACCTTCTTGGTCCAACAAGACGATATATAGTATCGTTAGAACATGCTATTCTCATCTATGGTAAATACCAAATCAATCTAAAGAAACCACAACTTCCTTCAAGATTGGGAATATATCCATAAATATATCCTCCACAGATATGATGACAATCGATCTCAAATACTCCAAGAGTACTTGATTCTCAAATCCATGAACGACTAAATATTCGATAATTCTAAAAACATTATCAACAACTCCTAAAATTCATACTAAGTATGAAATGTCGCCTTCCATACACCGCATCCTTTACTCTAAGGGATAGCTTAATCATCACACAGACAATGATAATTGTATGACACTAAGTCACTACAATATCAAACCTCCAGTCGTAGACCAACCCTAGGATATACACAGGTGTCATTTAGCTGATCTAAACAAATCATCTATCCACAACGAAGGATATTCATTCTCAACTACTACATTCCAATCATCGATAATCGATGTATAAACTCAAGGTTTGACTCTCTTCTAACAAAGAGTTACCAGTATTCTCAAGAAGAAACACTGAGGCAGATAAATCTCCCATAGTGTTTAGCAACACTGATACCCTTAAAATCATCTCGATGAGGTCCCCAATAGGACTATTCCAAATCACCTCAATCGCATATTCCACTTGCCCATGCAGGCAAGCCGAGAGTTCATCCAAACTACATCCGAATACTCTCGAGTTATACATACATCCGAGAGTCCTAGTATACCAACGCTCCAACAATCCAACTATCCGTAAGGATATGTCTATAGTGGAGGTATTTCTAGCAAAGGCTAAAGGTATCCCTTGACTTCTTGGTTGCTGGTCAACATCTCACCTGACGATAGAGACACCACCAACCCACAAGTCGATATATAGGAATCCTTCTAATCCTATATAAGAACGTTCAAGATAAAGATACCTGTAAACTACCAGTATCTCTCGATATATCCACAAATAGTATAACCTAAAATAATACCCCGAAGGACCGATCCTTCGGTCTTCTATACTTCTTCTCGAGTAATTATGTAAACTTGTCCAACATCTGTTCTGGACGGCTGAGCTCATGTAGATGCAAAAACTATCATGGAGAACTGAAGTCAACTGCTGAACAGAGATACAAACTGAAACAACCGCAATGGAGATGGTAAACACTGTTGTACTAGCAAAGGTACACATCCGGTTGAAAATATCAAGAATCACAACATCATACACGCCCACTGTGAAAGGTATAGCTGCAACTGGAGAATACTGCGTAGATACGACCATCATCGTAAAATCTCTCCTCTGAATAAAGCATAACCAAGTCTGGGAAAGTAACAGTTGTCGTCGTCTGGAAAGGTAACAGTTGTTGTCTGAATGTCTGAATCTTCTGAGATGTCTTCGGCTGATACTGCTGAGTAACTCACGTCTTCCGGATGAAAGTATCAAAGAACTTCAACTATATCTGGGGTAGTAGATCGTTGCTGATGTGATAACCTAATCTTCTATAATAATCTCAACTTTCGAGGTTGTGGATCGTCCGCTCAAAAGCATCATCCATAGTCTTCAACTGAGTCTTCAAAATACGTACTCTCCTTGTAGATACCGGCTGCTTATAGTAGAAACAAATACAATGATCCATCGGATAATCTGACTCTGGTGTCGCCGTGACCCGATCGCAGACACACATAATCTCCTTCGAGTCTTTCCTCCGAGTTCACCGATAAACATGAGAAGTCGACAATGCAATCGGTCTTCGTGATCGAAAACTCTTCAATAGTCGCCGTGACTCATGACTTTAATCTTGCTCCTTTTATCCAACATTTGAGATTTCGATTCCAATAATTTGACTTGCAATATATGCTTATCAAATCTCCAACTCTTAAAACACTTGCTACGAGTCATTTCCATACACATGACTCGGTCTATAGACTTCCGGTAGGATCTGGTAGGAGATCCAAACATCCTGATCAAGATGTCAACCGATAACCCGTGGGTGGCCAAAACCATCCCAATCACATTCTTGGGCTATTAAATGGTCGTAATCTTCGCAAGTCTAACGACTCTGCATGGTACTTATTACCAAACGATCACTACTCGATGCCCAAGAATTCTTGACAATGAGTCAAAGAAGATGACGTGTGGGAAAATACTCTCTCACAACATCATCACCGTGACTAAGTGATACATTATTTCGAGGTTATTTCTATCTCTTCCACCAAGTACCGCAAATCCTGATAATGGTATTACACTAACACTACTATCTCAGATAACCAGCCAAGTACTCCAAAAGTACTCCTAAATGTTATACAACCTAGAATAACCAACTCGTGGATCAAAATCCCTATGAATATCTCCAAACTAATCCTCTACTATCCGTGATCAGAATAGTATACTCGCTAGTCCATTACCCTCAGGTAATGATCCGACTAACATAATTAGTGAAAATCTTAGGACCGTAATCCTTGATCTCCACAAGAGATGTGACTACTAACCCTCGCTATCCGACTCGGTATCACGGCTCAAAGGTAATTACCTTTCGACAGCAGATACATATCTAATAACCTCACATATCGCTCCGTGGTCAACTCAAACCATGGTTACTAATACGACTAACCAATATCCTACAAGTCATCCATGTTATAAGCAACTAAATGCATAGCCAACAGAAGGATATGTAATAACAGTTAACATACCTTAATCCTTGTAGCTCGGAGATGTCCGCAACAGCCAGATCCCAGAACTCACAAAACCAAGACCGAGTAAAGCAAAACTCGATGTCCGAACGAAATCAACCAAAATGGACTTCGCAACCTAGGGCTCGATACTAATAAAATTGTCACGCCGAGAGTATGCCAGGCCGAAAAGCAATGACGGCATCTCTCGCACGTGGCAACATATCTGTTAATACAAGGCCCGTAGGCCACACAATAATATGATATACGCAGATATCATCATATCAAACATAATAAACACAATGAAACAATACAATGATAAAACAATACATAATGACCCAACTGTGCACTCCGGAGTGACTTGACACAACAAGAAACATAATAGAAGTCACATCGAAAGTCAAATACATACAACACGTCCGTATATCACAGATACGGAAATAATACATGTTAAAACCATAAAACGACAATCCGTAGAAATACAACAATACGGAAAACATGTCCATTCGTCCGGTGTGAGATGGGATCACCATGAGCTCAACGCCCAAAGAGTCTTCTACCGCTATTCGGGCGACAGAAGCCTGTGGTCCAGTGGGTGGTGAGTATAAACTCGTGGGTAATATATAGAAGTGCATGAACAACATATAAGGATAGATCTACAAGTATACATGTGAAGATCTGTATACAAAGATGAGTCCAATAGACATACAGTCCTAAGCATAGTAATCAATAACCACAGATATGTCCTACTCATAGCATAAATCAATCGATCAATCGACATAAAGTAATGTACTAACGACTGACGGTCATTCCTCCATATGATAGATCATCCTGAACAGGTATACTATAATATAACCATATAACGTACCAGGTCAATCCCATACCTGACCAATACTCAGACATATGAACAGTATATGATCACCTGTATAATAACTCGGTCCGTACCACACAATGACATGATGCTAATCAAATGCATATAACAGTCTGAATCAACGCATGTATCATGCTCAACATATAGCAGTAAATAAAATGCAGATGACATGTATCATGATGAACAACCATATGCAGCAATCATAGCTCAATCAAATGCAGCATCTCACAGGCATATGTAAAACATATATCAAATACATGCATACATATATATATCAGCAATGCATATGCATGGTCATCGTCATGGACCCCCAACCACGACTCCAGAGTGGCTGTGGTGGCACAAAATGACAACTAGCCCGACTACCGCCACCACTCTCGAGTGCCGAGTTGGGTAGTATGACCGAGTAGCGTATAAGCGCAAAAAGCTAACTACTCCTAGGGGCCTCGCCGCAAGCCACGCTGTCCCCTACCCATGAGTAGACAAACGCGCGACACAGGACAATCGCACTCACACAACCACTGCCTATAGTGGGCGAGTGCTACACCACTCGCATGGCGGTGCGCATCTCCAGCTACCACCATCCATAGTGGCCGAGCGCGGCACATCCAATGCTCTGCCCTCAACCCTGCTACCACTACCCCGAGTGGCCGGGGAGGCAGGATGACTGACGACTTGTCTCAATCCACAAGGGAGACCCAGTCAACAGCATGCATGCAATGTGATGATGCATAGCTCCATACATGTATCCTCGCGACACTCCCTATCCCACTGGGAGTCCTGGTCAACTAAAAGTCAACTATGCAAGGACTACAATCCATAAGACTCTCTCTATCGCATAAAGAGTCATACTCACCTGACATACCAACCATGCTAAGACTTCTAGTCAAGAGCGATATACTATCGACCGTCCTTATAACCTTACACAGGCTTACAATCCATAATGAATATACCATCACGCTTGGACCTATAGTCCAGGGTCAAATACTTAAAACCATACATTAATCTATGCAAAGAAAACTATATCCATAATAAATGCACCCCTAATACGTATTTTATATAACAAACGACTCCATAATCCAAACCATCACCTAACCCTAGTGGTGTAATACAGTAAACCAATCTGAAGTCACAAGGATAACCCTAATCACATGTACCATCAACATCTATCGGCTAATACATAATAGGGTTTATAGTTCCTATCCGAGCTAGATAATCAATGAAATACGGAGTTTATATCTCAAAGGTCAAGGCGATAAGCATATGATTAAACATGAGTGGATTTAAGGTAAACAGTATAAGCATATATCCAAGATCATGCACGTGAATTTGATCAAAACTACCGGACTGTAGATATTACCCACGATACGGCTCGAACTAATCCGTGCTATCCATCTCCACGCTCATGTATCCATCAACATCAACGTCCTGTAGCAATAGGATACAATTAAGTATCATCACATATCTAATGATCGAATTAAGGTAAAACATAACTCAGATCATCCTCTTCCTCTAATTGCAACTATACAACTATACCAGTTTTAAACACACTGCAAATCAAATCCCACATTCCATAATACCCATATTAAGTCTAGACAGTTATCATAGATTCAAATCAATCAATCATATAGATAACTCTTATATGATACAATTAGCTAAATCCAAATTGAAACTTACCGAATTGAGCTTTCTCTATACTGCTTCTTGACCCACTTAGCAACATCCAATCTGAACAATTTATCACATTTCATCATACCAATAATAAATCCATTGTGAAACTAGTATTCCAAAATCTACACTTACCTGGTGTAGTTCTCACATGCACTACGCTATCTAGAAAACAAATCCACTGTCGATTTCCAACAATAAGATATCCAAATTTGTTGACCAATTCATGGACCTGCACTTCAACCACCGAACCACAATGGTGGTATTCCTTCTCTGTTACAGCAACTTCACAGCCGAATGCCCACAGAGTCAGATCAAAGGATCATCTGGGCAGCGACGTCGCCGATCGTAAATGCCTCTACCGCAGACATCCACCGCTGTTCATGATCGGCAGAGAAGATAACCATCCGATGTAGCAGTAGGGAGCTGGCTCGATGGCCGCGGTGGTCGTCCTATGCGCCGAAACAACTCGGTGGCTGCGGTGATCGTCCTATGCACCGGAACAACTCGTTGGCTGGCATAACTCACTGCCGTCGAGGTCAGGAGGGAGAGGCGTCGACGATGGAGCACCGAGGAGAAGAAATCGCCGGCAGCAGCTGCGGGTCGAAAGAGACGAGAAGCGAGGAAGAAGTGGGAATCACGATTGAAATCGAACCCTAGCCGCAGTACCTGAATTGGCAGCCTATTGCTGCGGCGACAACCTCACCGGTTCGCTGACAGAATCGTCGAGATCCCCAAGCAAGAAACCCCTTGTTCCTCGATCGGAGATCAGCCCAGGGATGGCGCCGTCGAGCTGCCTGCACCGGACGCCGACGAGCGGAGGTTGGCGACGCGATTGTGTGGAGCGGAAGGAACGAGGCAGAAGACGAAGGTGGATCGCGATGAAGATGGGACGATCGGCGTTCGGCCGGCTTTTTAAATGTCGTTCAACCTGATCCGGTTAACCCAGCCAACTTTAAGCCCAAATCTGTTTGGGTTCCGGCTTTAATCCCTTGACCCCAGTCCAAGTCTAATCCGAGTTCAGCCCAAGCCCAATTTCAAATCAGGCCCAATTTCAGCCCAGACCCAGTTTCAGCCCAATTTCAAATCTGGTTCAAGCCCGATTTCAACCCAATAAGATAATTAACCCCATTAGCCCATTTAGCTAATTAAACCAATTAGTCTACTAATTAAACCCAATTAATTAAAGGGTTTAATCCATATAAATTTTTTTTTTTTTTTTTTTTCGTATTTTACAGACCGTTTCCGATTTCACAACTCCCTTCTCCCCGCAGTTGCGGGAGGTCAGGTTTACCCCTAGGTTCCTTGGATCAAACCTCCTAAATTTTAGATTGCGAGGGTTGTCAGCACCTCATATCGCCTAAGCACAGCGGAAAGAAAGCCAAACACACATAAATATAATAGAGAGCAACTATCAATTGTCAAATCAAACTTTTGGCCAAAATTTAATATGAACCAACATTGTTTATGTACACAAGCTACTCCCTAATCCTAGAATCGAAAGTACTAGTCCATAAATACGAAGGAAGAATCACAAAACATGTTTAAGTTTGAATACAATAGAAATAAAGCATAGAAATAGAGATATACGATGTTTCGTGATCTTCTCTCCGGCGTTGTATTGCAAGTTGTGGACCTCCGGTGGCGTTCCTCCTTCCCGCTGTGAGTTACCGAAGCTTTTTAGGGCTTCAGCATACCGTCCTAGCCATCGTGCCTCCCCCTAGGGTTTGGGCGGAGCCATCCTTGTATAGACATCGCCTCGGACTGCTGCAAAATTTGGAAAAAGCCCTAGTCGCACAAATCCGTCGGGCTGCCACACGATCGTGTGTTTCCACATGACCAGGCAATGTGCGACCCTGGGGTGCTATTCTTCGCTCATTGGACACAGTCGTGTGAATCCACACGCCCTATCCATGTCCCACTCTGCGTCTAGCTGTGAAAGTCCTTCTTTTGCTCTGAAAATGCATCTTTTTCACTAGAAAAGCTAACTTGCACACAAAAGTACAATGAGCAAACCTCCAAACCAGAAAGTAGGCAATGCGTGCAAAAATAGAGTAACATATGCATGAAACTAACACAAAACATAACAAGATGTGAGCAAAAACTACTCCTAAAACCCTATATGTTTTGCTCAGATCACTTCTCTTGTTTGTTTTATTTGTAAGCCTAAGAAGAAAGTGAGTTCACCTACGAAACTCATTTCAAACTCACTTTCCATTAGTGAAATAAATTCATTTAGAAATGTTGTGTTTGTTGTCCCAAATATTATATCATCTACATAGATTTATGCTACAAATATTTCTTTTCCTATAGTTTTTACAAATAAAGTTGGGTCAACTAATCCTTGATTAAATCCTTTAGACTTTAGATAAATTGATAGTCTTTCATACCAAGTCCTAGGTGCTTGCTTTAATCCATATAAGACTTTCTTAAGTTTAAGTACATGGTTAGGTTGATCTAAGTTTTCAAATCCTGGTGGTTGGCTAATATACACCTCTTCTTTAATGAATCCATTCAGAAATGTTGACTTGACATCCATTTGAAATAATATAAATCCTCGATGTAAAGCATAGGCTAGCAGCATTCTAATTGATTCAAGTCTTGCTATGGGTGCGTAGGTTTCATCATAGTCCAACCCTTCTACTTAACTAAACCCTTTAGTTACTAATCTAGCTTTATTCCTTATAACTTCACCTTTATCATCAATTTTATTTCGAAATACCCATCTTGTTCCTATGATTGTTTTTCCTATAGGTGGGGGTATTAATTCCCAAACTTGACTCCTAGTGAATTGAGCTAACTCTTCTTGCATGGCAATGATCCAATTAGGGTAAAGAAGAGCTTGTTCTACGTTTTTAGGTTCGATTTTAGATATAAGTGAAATTTGACTTAGATTTCTATAGGATGCTCTAGTTCGAACTCCTAGATTTAGATCACCTAATACTTGGTTAATTGGATGATTAATTTGTACTCTAGATTGATTTGGATTAGGGTTTATGCTTGATTTACTTTCTGGGTTAGGTTCAGGTCTAACTTCATTTCCTAAGTCTTTATTGTTTGATTCAATGTTTACTTCAGATTTTGTAAAATTGTTTTCTTCATCAAATACTACATTAATTGTTTCTTCAATTTTTAAAAATTCATTGTTATATACCCTATAGGCTTTACTAGTGGTTGAATATCCTAAAAATATGCTTGTGGTTGTTTTAGAGTAAATTTCCTAAGTAATCTTTTGTATTTAGTATGTGTACCCTATACCCAAAGACTCTAAAGTACTTAATGTTGGGTAACTTTTCGTAGTATATTTCGTAAGAAGTTTTCAGGTGTCATTTAATTATTAAAGTTCTATTTTGGACATAGCAAACAGTATTGATTACTTCTGCCCAAAACCTATTAGGTAAATTATATTCATTCAACATGGTCCTAGCAGTCTCTTGTAGGGTTCTATTTTTGCGTTCAACTAACCCATTTTGTTGAGGGGTCCTAGGGCAAGAAAATTCATAGTGGCATCCATTTTGATTACAAAATTTGGTAAACTTATGATTTTCGAATTCTCTACCATGATCACTTCTAATTCTTTTAATCCTTAAGTTCTTTTCATTTTCTATTAGTTTACATAAATTAGTAAATTGATCTAAGGTTTCACTTTTGTATTTTAAGAATTTTACCCAAGTAAACCTAGAGTAGTCATCTACTATTACTAAACAATATTGACTACCGTTTAGTGACTTGGCTCCATGTGAGTCAAATAGGTCCAAGTGTAGGAGCTCAAGCACATTTTTAGTTCTTTCTTGATTAGTTAATTTATGTGAAGTCTTAATTTGTTTTCCTTGTTGATAAGCATTACATATTTTATTTTCTAGGTTACCTAGTTTGGGTAGACCTCTAACTAGACCATTATGACTTAGTTTACGTATAAGTTTTAGATGAGAGTGGCCCAGTCGTCTGTGCCACAACCATGATTCCTCTTGCTATGTCATTAGACACTTAGTTGAGTAGTTAGGTGAATTTATTGTATAGATATTATTATTCCTAATTCCCCGAAGTATGATTTTTGAGCAATCATTATTTTTAATTAGACATTCATTTGGTGAAAACATAACTTTGTAACTACTATCACACAATTGGCTAATACTTAGCAAATTAAAATCAAAATTTTCTACTAGTAGGACTTTGCGTATTATGAAGTTCGTGTTAAGCTCAATATCACCTGATCCGATGATTTTGAGTCTCCCGTTGTTTTTGAAAGCTACCGATCCTTGGTTTTTGAATCTTAGCTTCGTAAACTTTTGTCGATCTCCAGTCATATGTCTAGAGCACCCACTATCCAACATCCATTGATCCTACACATATAGTAGTTGGATCGGATATTGGAATTTTAAATTGATTTAGAAGTTTTTTAACCTAAGATTCATCTCACCCTTTCTACATGATCAATCTTGTTAACCTTATGTGTTTTGTGAGATGATTTTTTAATTTCTACTTAGGTAATTTTGATGATTTAAAAATTAATTAACCTTGGATTAGATTCGGATTTAACCTTAAGTTAGTTAAGTGAACCTTTCAAAAGATGGCTTCCAGGTTGCGGTGAGGTACAGAGGTCTTCTTTGATCAGAACAACGATCACTTCCTTAGACAAAGCCAACTTAATAAATTATGCACTTAATTCACTTTAGGGTTACGTCCTGGTCTGACTAGTTTAGGATGTGGTGAGGTAGCTTCAGCTAGTTTCACTTAGCCAAGTGCACCAAGCTAGATACTCCTTATCTAACCCGGATATACGAGACTTTGTTTCCCTAACGTACTATCATCTCACCACATCCTGATACTATGTTGTCAAGGTTAATTAACCATTATTCCTATCTAACCGTTCTAAATTAAGCAAATAAAAACTAACTAAACATGCAAAGCTAAATTAATCAAGTAATTGAGCACACAATTTTAGTATTGGCTCCCCCTAGATCATTGAATCGATACAGTCGATCCACATAATGGATTTGATCTTTGGGAACCCAATACTTGAACCTAATTGTAATGTTAAAATGGTCTTAGGGACCCATGCTTGGATTCTTCTATTATTACGATTTACGATTGACATGTATGATCTATTCGTTGTTCTAAACCCGAGTTCGACCTTATTGTACACGACTCTTTGCAATCCAAGAAGTAGGTCAAGACCCTTGGAACCCAATGTGAACCTTTCCAATGATTTCCTAAGATCTTGAACTTGCCCTTTCAAGAGAGAATTCTCTTCCTCAAGTTTTTCAACTTGAGTTGAGTTTCCCTCTTGAACTTGACTAGTTGAAGAGGTTAGGGTAGCCTCATGGCTGAAAAGTTTAACCTTCTTAAGCAATGACTCGACTTTAGACTCGGACTTAGCTAATTTCTTATCTAAAAATTTAATAGCATTATATAAGGTGTTAATTAAAGACTGACTTACCTTGATTGATTCTTTTGAACCAAATACAGATCCATGGCCTATCTTGAATTGGAGTTTGGCGTCAGATTTGGAATCGGACTCAGACTCGGACTCGTTGTTGGCTTCGGGTTCAGACTTGGACTTGGACTCTGTTGGTCTTACCATGAATGCCAAGTTGTTGACTTGGTCTTCTTCTTCATCCGATTATTCCTCCCAAGTTGCGTTGAGTGCCTTCTTGATTTGGGGTTGCTTGTTCTTTAGCCTCGGACAAATGGACTTGAAGTGACCCTTCTTGTTGCACTCATAGCACTTGTAGCTTTGTGGGGGTTTTGTGTTTTGCTTAGTTTTCTTGTCTTTTGATTGCTTTGTAAGCTTCCTTCCTTTTCTAATCATTTTCCGAACTAGGTTGACTAGTCCAGTCTCCATTTCTTCGTCTACTTCCAATTCGGACTCATCTTCTTCGAGAGGAAGCTTGCCTTTTGCCTTTCTTTGACCTGCATACAAAGCAATACCCTTCTTGACTAGGGCCGAATTTGATTGCTCATGTAATTCAAATTCAAAAAATAGTTCATCTAATCTAATTTTAGATAAATCCCTACAAACTTTGTAAGCATCAACCATAGATGCCCACAAAGTCATCCTAGGAAAAGCTTTTAAAGCATACCTTATTACGTCTCAGTTCTCTGCCTTTTGTCTAATAGAGTGGAGGTCATTCATTATATCTTAGATCCGAGCATGAAGTTGTGAGGCCATCTCGTTGTCCTGCATTTTTAAGTTAAACAATTTATTAAGGAGAAAGTCCCATTTACATACCTTAGTGTCGGCGGTTTCTCCATGTAACTCGGTGAGCCTATCCCAAAGGTCCTTGGCGATGATGAAGGGGCCAACGTGGTTGAGTTCCTCCTCGGCCAATCCGCATTGCAAGATCTGAGTTGCTTTTAAGGCCAACTTCGATTTGACACTTCATTGTGTTGGTCCACTTGTCATAGTCTAATGGTTTCCCTTGGTCACTGGTAGGTAAAGCAAAGACGGTTTGGATAACAATCCACATCTCGACTTGTGTTTTTAAAAAACACTCCATCCGACCCTTCCAATAGCGGAAGTCATCTCCATTAAAGAACAGAGATCGGGCGGTGCTATACCCCTCAAGGTGGGTCATTTTAAAAAAAACTTGCAAAGAAACAAACAACAAAGAAATTCCAAGATTTTGTCTTGGATTAGTAGTGAGAGAAATAAATTAAAAGGAAACTTTAAACGATAAAAAAATGAGAAGAAAAAGTGCTCGACCGGTGGTTGCACCGAATCTGAGCGCCCCCGCTCTGATACCAAATGTAGGATCGAGAAAATGCTAGAAGGGGGGTGAATAACATTCAAAAAACTTTCTTCTCTTTTCTAAAAACAAAGTAAATGCATCGGAAACAAAAGAAACAAAAGACACAATGAAGTTTTGAGAAAAAGAATCGAAAGAAGAAAGCGCGATCGGGATTTGAGGGAAAAATAGGAATCGGGAGATGGGGGAAATGAAACCATAGGTTTTCTATTAAGTTTTAGATTAATTAAACCTATTAACCTCCCAATCAATAGTCCAAACAGGCTTCCTCAAAGCCTATTAATTCTTTTCCCATATAATCTCATAAAAATACCATTTTAATCTAGAAAAAAATTCTGGAAAATTCTATAAGGTAATTTCTTAATTAACCAGTGCTATTTTAGTATCGTATTTTTATATTCTTCCCTACTAATAAAAAATTTGGTCCCTAAATTTTCTACTCAAGTACGAGTAAGAGATGTCACAACAATCAACTCAAGTACTTTGAGAAAAGTCACACACCTCAAGTAATTAAATGGGGGTATTGAGCTTAAATATTATTTTTTAGCTCTCACATAGCCTTTAAAATCTATCATACATACTCTCAATAAACCTTCTAAAGTTTGAATAGTACATTCATATTGACTATCTATCAAAAGGTAAATAATTGTACCAGAGTGGAGCTCCATACCTATGACTTATTGGAGACTTGTAAGAATTGTAAGGTAAATTCTAAATTGCCGTTTCAGTTACATGTGTAATTAGAGAATGTTCATTTTAGTATACGATCCACATGGTAAATCTATCAAGCGATCCAACAAATTCATCTTACGAATCGGAAGAAAATGAGCGAACTTGACTAATCGATCACCGATTATCCCAAATAGCATCAAATCCTTTTCGAATTCTAATAATCTCCCAACATAGTCCATCATACTAGGCTACCACTCTTATCTCAATATTTTAATCTCCTAACGTAACCCTACCGGTCACTAATTTTTCACCTTTACTTGTTGACACACCAAACACCAAACTACAAAATCAACCATGTCCCACATGTCATTCTACAACCAAGAACGTTTCAAAACTTGCTATTTTTAGATACACTCCGAATAATTCACCAATCTCGAATGATGAGTCTCCTGAAACAACTCTTCCTAAATCTACGGCAACTCTGGAAACCACTATCCTCCACAAAGATGGAGAATTACTTTCTCACAAGAGAAATCAATCTACTATCCAAAATCCACTCCACCACACAGAAACTGCAAGTGTTGTCACCAACTTGTACCTCCTTAATCTTCTCCATGATGAGTAATTAAGAACTTCTCAAAATTGAAATTCCTCGTTGCATCTAACTGCGTTTCCAACAATTCTTTTTCTGAGAATTTCTGAATAACTCTGTAACAGCTACCCAGTAGCTAGCCAAAATTCCACAATAATTTCTGCTCCATGCATCTTTAGAATAAAGATTATACGTAATACCTCCCAAACCCTGAAATGATGCATCCTATATAATACCCTTCCATCCACACCTGAAGGATTAACTAACACTGGTGGAAAAGTCAGCCGCCGTCTAGGCCCTGAAAAACTGGTTTCACAAGCTTTTGATCAAGTGAATTTCATCACCTTCTTGGTTAAACAACTCAGTGGTATAGTAACACTAGAAACATCCTATCCACATTTGCAGTAATAACCAAATCAAGTGTGACATATCATCTTTTGCACATCTATATCTTTTACTCTAAATTGAAGATATTCTGATAAAAAATCAATCCCCCGGTATACACAAATATCTCTAAGCTGATTAAACAAGTCTTCTATTCATAACAAAAGATATATGCTCTTAATGGTCACTGCATTGTGTTGGATCGAGAAGCATCATTAGAGGGGGGAGGGGAATAGCGAGCGTAAATCTTTTCGTTCGTTCGTTCGTTCAATACACGAGTAAGCACAGCGAAAAAATAAAAAGACACGTTTATTTTTACTTGGTTCACAACCCAGCGGTTGCTACTCCAAGGCCCTAATGGTCCTAGACCGCGTACGGAGGGCAAAGTACTATAACGTCTCCTCCTCGTTGGAGGTAGAAGACAACGATCACAAAAGGATGAGGCAACAAGCCTACCTCACCTCGTTACGAATAAAAACAATGAATACAATAACAAATTATGTTACTTGTTGCTGTTGCCGACGAAGAGGATTAGAACTTGTCGTCGCATCGGCATTATGACGGTGTTGAAGCTTTAGCGTTGTAGGAGCACTTGAGAATAATCTTGATAATCTTTGGAGTTGGAATCCTCCCCTCCTTTTATAGAGTTTGGCCTCTGAATATGTCTCCTCATCTTTTAGAACAGATCACGAAGTTGTACCAAATTTTATCACGAAGTGGTCGCATCAAAACTTATCCATTTTGACCTAGCGCAAAGGCTGATTCGTCGCCATCAGTCAACTGATGCCTCCCATCACCGATCGCCTAATGTCCAAGAATTGCCGATCGCACCGCCACTTTCTGCGAAGAGGTTAGCACGGAAAATGGTAAATGCGACGATTTCTAACCGTTTGATCTCGACCTAGACCTTTCACATGAAGTCTTAGTCGGATCACAGCCTACGGTCGTCCCCGTACAGAGAACACGACCTTACCATCTCTCAATCACACGAGCTTACCTCGATACTTACTTTGTAGCTCTCGCTTCCGACCTTCCACTCGATTCCTTCGGCTCCCTCCAAAGTCACTCAAGTGTCGCCCGACCACCGCGGCTTCCTCCGGGTGTCACTAGCCTTCAGCTCCAGCTTTAGCACTTTTCTGCACACTCGATTTAGCTCGTGAGATAACGATGTAAACTTAACTTTGTGTCTTTGTCATAATCAAAATATAGGTTCGATTATCTGGTGCCCCTGCACCAACACATTGAGTTTCCTGTAGTCAATGCATAATCTCAGTGATTCATCTTTCTTTCTAACAAGAAAGTACTAGAAACTCTCCAAGTGAAAACACTGGGAAAGATAAGTCATCATTCCATCAACTCCTGTAATGCAACCAAACGTTCTTCCAACCCTTTTTAGTGTCATCTGGTATAGGATACTGGAGTTGTTACCAAACTATCTCAACCTCTAATTGATCTGAATTAGTCTATCAATAGATACACTACTCATGCCCCATCATCACATCGATAATGATAATTGTATGACACCAAGCCACTACAATATCAACACTCCAATCAATCACACAATAATAAGCCATACAAATAGTGTTCTACTCACTCTAATGATCATCCCATCATCATCTAAAACTAAGACAGTATAACCACATAGTCAAGATTAATGACCAAAATCTCCACATCATCATCATATATAATAAATTCTAAATCACCAAAACATACATAACCCACTAATAATCAAATCAACACCATAACATCCAAAGTTAATATCAAGTTATTCATATCCACACCATATCAACCAAGTCACTAATATAACAGCTAAGTCAACTCTCCAACAATATGATAACATCTCCACCAATCAACTTCTAAACATCGGAATCAATATCATGACACTCTAATAATCATCACAGTAGTCAAATCAACATCTCAACTATCCTAGAAATCAATCCTAGTAGTATGTTCACCAAAGTTCAAGGGCATTCCTTGACTTTTTATTTGGTGGCCAACATCTCACCTGATGGTAGAGATACAACTAATCCATATGATCTGAGTATAGAAATCCTTTTAATCTTCTCTAAGAATGTTCCAGACATAGATAATTGTAAACTAACAATATCTCTTGATATATCAGCAAATAGGGTAAACTAAAGTAATACCCCGAATGATCAATCTATCAACCTCTCAAGTAATCACGTAAATCCGTCCAACTTGTGGTTGAGTTCCTGTAAGTGCAATAGACTACCATAGAGGATTTGAAATCAACTGCTGAAATTGGGATATAAATCGAATGACTACAATGAAGGTGATAAATACTATTGTGCTGGATATGCTGGGTAGTGAAGTATTGAATAACTACCAATATCATAGGACGCTCTATACTCTACAAATGATATAGCTGTACTTGGGGAGGTAACAGTTGCAGATGTCTAAACGTTTGAGCCTTTTGAGATGTCTTCTGCTGATGCTGCTGAGTAGATTGCTTCCCCTCGATGGAAATATCAAGGAACTCCAACAAGGTGATAGATCGCTGCTGGTGTGATAACCCAGTCTTCAATGCTAATTTCTATTTTCGATGTTGTGGATTGTCCTCCCGAAGGCAATATCAATAGTCTTCAACTGAGTCTTCAAAGTACACTCTCTCCTCATATGTACTAGCTGCTTATAGTAAAGGTAGATGATTTTATCCAACGGATAATCTAACTTTGTGTGTCTTCGTGATTCATACAATACACACTTAGTCCCTTCGGAGTCTTTCTTCTGATTTCGCTGATAAGCATGAGAAGGTCCTGATGATTTGCAGTTAGTCTTCTATGATCGGAAAGATTCTTCGATAGTAGCTCGTGACCCATGAATCCAATCTTTCTCCTTTTGTCTAACATTTGGAGGCTTCTGATTCCAATATTTGACTTGCATTGTTTGCTTATCGATCTCCAACTCTTAAAATACTTGTTCGAGAGTCATTTCTTTAAACATGACTTGATCTATTGCCTTCCGGTAGGATCTGATAGAAGATCCAGACATCTTGATCTAAATGTAAGCCAATAAACCCTGGGTGGCCTAAGACAACCCAATCACATTCTTGAGCTATTAGGTGGGCATAAACTCCACATGGTACTCCCATTACCGAATGATCACCTTACTTGTTGCTCAAGAATTTCCTGACAATGAGTAAACGAAAATGACATGGGGAAAATACTCTCTCATAACATCACTAAACCGTGACCAAATTGATATACTATTCCTCGAAGATTATTTTTTGCATCTTCCACTAAATAACGGTCTGATCTCGAAAATGGTACGCGACTAACTCTATTTCTCTGCATAACACAAGTTAAGTACTCAAAAGTACCTTCAAAGTTATAAAATTCAATATAATCAACTCAAGGATCCACATCCCCTTGAAACACCATAAACTAATCCTCCACTATCTACATCAACAATAGTATACATGCCTTGCCCATTACCCCACAGGTAATGATCTAACTAGCATAGTTAGTGAAAATTTCTAAGACTATAATCTATGATCTCCATAAGAAATGTGATGGTCTGACCCCTGCTTTTTGACTTGATATCAATTGGCTCTCAAAGGAAATTCACCTTTTCGACAGCAAGTTCAGGACTCACAGACACAACAAGTCATTCCAATGTTCAACCCAAACCATGATTACGAATAGTGACTAACACACTACATGTTATTCTCTGTTATTAACAACTAAATGCATAGCCAACAGAAGGATATGTAATAAAAATTATCATACCTTAAATCTTATAGCTCGAAGATGTCCCGCCACTACTAGATGCCAAAATTCACAAAGCCAAAATCGAGTAAAACAAAACTCGATGTCTGAACAAAATAAAATTTGAAAGTGGACTTCGCAACTGGGGCTCTGATACTAATAAAATTGTCACGCCCCGAGAGTATACTTGTTCATCGATTAGACGATACCCTCTTGTGATAATATAAGATACAACACCAATACAAGGCCCAAATAGCTGCGGGTACACACAAGCTATAAATCATAGTGAAATAACATTGATAAATAATAGAAATACAAGGACTCAAATATGCATACTAGTACGACTTTGACACAACAAGAAAATATAATCGAATCCAACATCCAAACTAAAACCATAATAAAGGTCAAATACATAACAACACAACCATATACCAAAATGCAAAATAAATATAGGATGAAATCCAAAACATACAATCCAAAATAATACAACACCAATATGGAATAAAATTCAAACACTCGGTGTGAGATGGGATCAGCTAGTGGAGCTTCGAGCACACTAAGGAATCTTCTACTTGCTACTTGGGCGATAGAAAAACCCAGGGTCTGTGGTGGTAAGTATAAGACTCAGTGGTATATGAATGATAGTGCATGAACATCATATAACATATGGATATCAACAAGTATACAATCTTAAAGGTAATAACAAATAACCATCAGTATAAATATAATCAATGCTTATACCAAACTAATCCACCAGATATAAAGTAATATACTGAGATACCTGAAAGTATGCAATGACACAACTCATGACAACCTGAGAAAATATACAACAACATAACACATATAAATAACATGCACGAACAACATCACACCTGGGATTAACTCATAATCATATGAACAACCTATAATCAAATAGAGTAACCAAGCTGATCCATCCTACATGGTATCATAAGATTAATCAATGGTTATATACTAACCTGATTTATCCAATGTAGTATCACACTTCAATACAACTCATAATCATCTGAGCACCATATAACAATATGTAATATGTAAATGGCATGTATGGCAATGTACAACCAGATGCAACAATCGTAGCTCATCCAAATGCAACATCTCACGACATATGCAATGTGTGTGTGTGTGTGTGTGTGTGTGTGTGTGTATATATATATATATGCCACCACACATGGCTAATATACATATACGCCACCACACAAGGTTGCACCACCGCACATGGCAATGCAGATGCAATATGTATCATATACATATACGCCACCACACAAGGTTGCGCCACCGCACATGGCAATGCAGATGCAATATATATCATATACATATACACCACCACACTTGGCTATGCCCCCACACATGGAAATACATCAGCAATATGTATCATATACATATACACCACTACACATGGCTATGCCACCACACATGGCAAAGCATCAGCAATCTGTATCTCACACATATACACCACCACACATGGCAATGCATGAGCAATAAAACAATCAAGCCTACAATTATATTCATCACTCACACTAGTGGTATAACATGATGATCCGATCAAAAACTACAATTGTACTCATCAACATGTACTTATGCAACATCTATATATATCAACCAAACCTAATATATATATATATATATATATATATATATATATAATCAACAACAGTGAAGTATCTCAAAGTTCAACGACCAAGTATCAAGCACAGGAATAATAAGAGTGGAGTCAAGGTAATGATATTATCATCATAACAAAGCTCATGCACTAAGATCATCGATCTACTGAACCAAAGGAAGGAATTACCCACCTGATATGAAGACTTATCGAGAATTTCCATGTCCAAAAGATAGTCCTGAATCAAGGTCCTGTAATTAACATATAAACATAACTAAACACTAACATAATCAATCTGTAGGAATAGGAATCTAACCCAATCCTAATCCCTGATCGATCAACAAAATCCCATAGTGGTACAATCTCATACCATTCATTATTTACCAAATCAACTATCCAATTAACACTACTTTATCAACCT
Organism: Wurfbainia villosa; assembly: GCA_025175895.1. Taxonomy (NCBI): domain Eukaryota; kingdom Viridiplantae; phylum Streptophyta; class Magnoliopsida; order Zingiberales; family Zingiberaceae; genus Wurfbainia; species Wurfbainia villosa. The sequence continues at coordinate 111,387,618 of CM045996.1, forward strand.
ATTACATAGCTATCATATACAAATCAAGACTTACCCAACTCCGAATCCATGACACCAGCTTCTTGATCCAAGTTCTTGAAATTTCACCACAATTTATCTAATAGATATAATCCAATATTCATAACCACCAGATCAGTTGTAACAATAGTATGCATCCATAAACATATAGATCTTGACTCACCACACTTAACTTTCCTTGGACAGCTTCCTACTCCAATTTAGGGTCTTAGATTTGAGTCCATTGTTGGATTGGATGTAAAAGAAACCCAATTCCAACACCCTCACAACCTATAACCATAGAGACATAAGCTTCCCTCCTAACCAATCCCTAGAGTTCATAATCCAAAATAGAAAAAAGATAATGAGATTATCGAAACTAGATGTATAGGCTATTGAAGGATTTGTCTGGCAACTGATAGTGCAGTTGATGACACAAATACGATCAAGATGATCTACACAGCAACAAATCATGACAGGGGTGTTGAGGAACCCATCACTCATGGTGAACAAGGATAGGATTGGTTGTGGATGGCCACCCACCCAGCTGGAACACTTTGAGATCCCTCAACCGAGGTGATTTGTGGCAGCCTGCAGCAGACGCGGCGCTGCCACCGGCTCATGGCTGCGACATGAGAGCAAAGAGGAAATGGTGATCCGGAGGTGGATGACCATGGATATGCAGGGATCAGTGAAGATCACTTTTGGCGACTAGGTATTTGGCTGTGATGGAGAGGGAAGGGACCTCAATCAAGGAAGAAGGGTGTTAGATCTAAGTGCTCACAGTAGAGACTTATAGTGGTAGCATCCTTGCCTATGGTAGAGGCAGTCGGCTGCAGAGCTGCTCACGGAATGGTGATCCGGAGGTGGATGACCATGGATATGCAGGGATCAGTGAAGATCACTTTTGGCGACTAGGTATTTGGCTGTGATGGAGAGGGAAGGGACCTTAATCAAGGAAGAAGGGTGTTAGATCTAAGTGCTCACAGTAGAGACTTATAGTGGTAGCATCCTTGCCTATGGTAGAGGCAGTCGGCTGCAGAGCTGCTCACGGTGAGAACGTGAAGAGGGCAGCGACGTTGCTCATGAGAAAAATAGGAAATGATCCATGATGATGAAGGGAGAAGAAAAGGATTTGGAAGAGAAAAATGCTATTGGGATTTGAGGGAAAAAGAGGAATCGAGAGATGATGGAAATGAAACCATATGTTTTCTATTAGACTTTAGGTTAATTAAACCTATTAACCTCCCAATCAATAGTCCAAACAGGCTTCCTCAATGTCTATTAAATCTTTCCCCATATAATATCTTAAAAATTCTGCTTAAATCTAGAAAAATTCTTAGAAAATTCTATAAGGTAATTTCTTAATTAACCAGTGTTATTTTAGTGTCGTATTTTTACTAATAGATCCATGGAGGGAAGCCACAACGAAACTGAGAGCAAACAGAGCCGCAATGTATATTTTCCAGAGCTTCTAGCAGTTGACATGCCTAAAGCATGCCAGGGGGCATGCCCGTGCCAAAAACCTATCAACATGCTTGTTTTTGAGGCGTTGCTGTTGGATCGAGCAGATCGCTAGAGGGGGGGTGAATAGCAATAGAAACTTTTTCATTCGAATTCGTTTCAAGACACAAGTAAACACAGCGGAAGATAAATGCAAAATAAACGAGACAATAGAATTTTTACTTGGTTCATAGCCTTCGGCTACTACTCCAAGGCCCTAGTGGTCCTTGACCACACATGGAGGGCAAAGCACTAACGAACTCCTCCTCGTTCGAGGTAGGAGTTAATCGAATACAAAAAACCACAAAAGCTTGAGGTAGAGGGACACTCCCCCTCTCCTCGTTACGATAAAAAGCTCCGAAACAATAATATGAAAGAGACAAGATAAATTAAACTTATACCGACAAATAAGAAATGAAAACTCAAGCTTAGATCATCGGAGTAGTAGCACTTCATTGTCGGAGAGTCGCAACATTTGCAGAGGCTTTAGGGGACTTAGAATTGATGAGAAAACCCTAGGAGAGGCCCTCCTTTTATAGCCTTTGAGTCCTTTCTCAAGAGGATCTTCAACCAATAAGATTTGGGCACCAATCTCCTCGAAACGAGGTGATAAGGCTTGACTCCTTGAAGTTGATCCTTGACCATCATCGTGATGGCGGCATCGATCACGAAAGTGCCGATCGCGGCAATCGGATCGATGGATGGCAATGAAAGTGTTCCAAGTGGCAATGATCGATGCTATGAAATCAAAAGTTAGCTTAACAAAATATTATTTCGACGGCTGACCATCCGATCTCGACCTAGACCATCCATGAGATGTCTTTGGTTGGATCTACGCTTAAGACCATCCTCGTAAGAAGGATACGACCTCACTTACGCTCACACACACGAGCTTACCTCGATACTTACTTTGTAGCTCTTGCTTCTGGCCTTCCACTCGATTCCTTCGGCTCCCTCTGAAGTCACTCGAGTGTCACCCGACCACCGTGGCTTCCTCCGAGTGTCGCTAGCCTTCAACTCTAGCTTTAACAATTTTCTGCACACTCGAGTTAGCTCGTGAGATAATAATATGAGCTTAACTTTGTATCGTTTGCTATAATCAAAACTTATGTTCGACTTAGGTGCCTACTGCACCAACAATCTCCCCCTTTTTGATCTATGGCAAACCCACATACAAAGTTAAGGAATTAATATGCATGAAGAATAATGATAAGCATGAGAATCAAGAATAACAAAGATTAAGTGGGAGTAGTAGAGATTTTCTTTCAAGTCTCCCCCTTGAGGAAACCTCCCCCTTGACTGAGGGTGAGTCGTGAAAGAAGATCTTAATCCTCCCCCTTGATGGTTGCTATTTAGGAAGACTTTAAGTAATTAACAATTACTTAACGTTGGCCTTAGTAAGAAAATTTTAAGTTAAGAACACTTCTTAACTTGGCCTTTCTCCCTTTTTAAAACAGTAAAGTAAATTTGCAAAAATTAAAGTTAAGCAAAAGAAAACATTTACTTAACTTTTGGCCATGAGAATAAGTATGAAGTCTTAAGTTAAGTTATAAAAAAAAATGATCTCTTAACTTTGGCCCTTTTCTCCCCCTTTTGCCATATATCGAAAAGAGTGGGGGGAGGGGTTTTGAAAAAGAAGAAACTATAGGTATTAAGTTTAAGTTTTCAAGTCCAAGCATGTTCCATATTATTTTGAAAATAATATATTGAAAATAAGCTCATCTATATAGTGTTCAACTCTTATTTGACTTGATTGATATAAAGGATCAACAAGTCCTGGTCAGAGTCGGTTAATATATATGATTATACTCCATGGTTCATGGCGATGCACTAGCTCTACATCTGGAACCACGAGTAAGGTCCTAACATCTCACACCCATCTACGTGGCTAAGTACACAAACACATTAGTCCCATGTGTTGTGAGATGTATTGGCTCCTTAAATCTATAGGTGCATGATATCTAAGGTATGTCCTATGCTAATTCAATAAAAAAGTAAAAATAGTAATAAGAAAATATAATTTGTAAATTCCTATTCTACTACGCACATGCCCAATTTTTGTCTTAATAGACTGAATTCGGCTTCGGGTAGGGGTTTAGTAAATAGGTCTGCCAAGTTGGACTTCGATTCGACGTATTCGAGTTGTATGGCTCCGTTGGTCACATGTTCTCGAATGAAATAGTGTTTGACCTATATATGTTTGGTCCTAGAGTGACATATTGGATTCTTAGTTAGGTTAATTGAGCTAATGTTATCTACGTGAATTTTAGTGTTCGTAAAGTCTAACTTAAAATCTCGGAGAGTGTGCTTCATCCAAAGAAGCTGAGTGACACACTCACCCATCGCGATGTATTCGGCTTCGGTGGTATATAAGGCAACACAATGTTGCTTTCTACTACACTAACTCACTATACTTGAGCCAAGAAGTTGACAACAACCACTCGTACTCTTTCTATCGAGCTTACTACCGGCATAGTCCGAGTCGGAGTAGCCGATTAGTTCGAACTCGGTAGATCTAGGGTACCAAATACTGACATTAAGTGTACCCTTTAGATATCTAAGGATACGCTTGACTAGAGTTAGGTGAGACTCCTTGGCACAGGTTTGGAACCTTGTGCATATACTTACTGCAAATAAGATATCAAGTCGGCTTGCAGTTAAGTAAAGGAGACTCCCTATCACGCTCCTATAGTATTTTAAGTCAATTGAATCTTCGGTTACATCTTCTTCTATATTTACATTCGTTGCCATTGGGGTATTAATAATTTTAGCATCTTGCATCCCAAAGCATTTAGTTTAATTAATTCCCTAGTATATTTGCGTTGGTGTAGATATATTCCATCTTTAGTTTGTTTAATTTGTAGACCTAAGAAGAAACTCAACTCACCTACTAAATTCATTTCAAATTCACTTTCCGTAAGTGAAATGAATTCGTTTAGTAGGATCGAGTTGGTGGTTCCAAAGATGATATCATCTACGTAAATTTAGGCTATGAATATGTCTTTACCTACGGTTTTTATGAAAAGGGTTGGGTCAACTAAACCTTGGTTAAATACTTTGGACTTAAGATAAACCGAAAGCCTCTCGTACCAAGCTCAAGGAGCTTGTTTGAGTCCATAGAGAGCTTTCTTTAATCTAAGGACATGGTCGGGTTTATCTAGACTTTCGAAACCAGGGGGTTGGCTGACATAAACTTTTTCCTTAATATATCCATTTAAGAATGATGACTTTACATCCATTTGAAACAACTTAAATCCTCGATGTGCATCATATGTTAATAACATTTGAATGGACTCTAATCTAGCTACTGGGGCATAGGTCTCATCGTAATCTAAACCTTTGACTTGACTAAACCCTTTAGTGACTAATCTAGCTTTATTTCTAACTACTTCACCTTTATCATCAAGTTTATTTCTAAACACCCACCTTGTTCCAATAATTGTTTTATCTTTAGGCGATGGTACTAATTCCCATACTTCGTTCCTAGTGAATTGAGCCAACTCTTCTTGCATTGCAATAATCCAATCGGGATCAAGAAGAGCTTGGTCAATAGTTTTGGGTTCAATTTTGGAAATCAAGGAGATTTAACTAAGGTTTCTGTATGAGGCTCTAGTTCGAACTCCTAGGCTTGGATCACCTATCACTTGGTCGATAGAATGGTTCGTTTGAGTCCTAGTTTGATTTGGGTTAGAGTCACCTATCACTTGGTCAATAGGGTGACTAGTTTGAGTCCTAGTTTGATTTGGGTTAGAGTCATCTACCACTTGATCGATAGAATGACTTGGTTGACTTAGGTTAGGATTAATACTAGACTTGATCTCCGGATCGGAGTTGAGTCTGGTATGAATCGACTCGCTAATTGGGGTTACCGGGGGTTTTGTAGGTTCGTGTCCTTCATCAAACACTACATTAATAGTCTCCTCGACTCTAAGAGTGTCATGGTTATATACTTTATAGGCTCTACTCGTAGTCGAGTATCCTAGAAAGATTTCGATCAAGGTTTTGGATGTAAATTTCCCTAAGTAATCCTTAGTGTTTAGGATATGAACCTTACATCCAAATACCCTAAAGTACTTGATGTTAGGTATTTTATCGTGATAAATCTCGTACGAGGTCTTAAGGTGCCTCTTTACCATAAGGATCCTATTTTGGACATAGCATGTCGTACTTACGGCTTCCGCCCAAAACCTATTGGGTAAGTTATACTCGTTTAACATTGTCCTAGCGGCTTCTTATAGGGTTCTATTTTTACGTTCTACTAGGTCATTCTGTTGTGGAGTTCTAGGGCATGAGAACTCATGGTGGTATTCATTTAGGTTACAAAATTCTGTAAACCTGTGGTTCTCAAATTCACCATCATGATCACTCCTAAGTCTTTTGATTTTAAGGTTTTGTTGATTTTCTATTAGTTTAAATAGGTTGATTAATTGATCTAGGGTATCACTTTTGTGTTTGATGAACCTAACCCAAGTAAATCTAGAATAGTCGTCAATTATGACTAAGCCGAATTGACTCCCATTAAGTGACTTAGCTCCGTGTGAATCAAATAGATCCATGTGTATGAGCTCAAGAACACTTTTGGTTCATTCTTGATTAGTTAGTTGATGTTTTATCCTAGATTATTTACCTTGTTAACAAGCATTACATATTTTATTATCCAAATTGTTGAGGTTAGCCAAACCTCTGACTAAGTCACTCTGACTCATCTTGTGGATGAGTCTTGGGTGTGAGTGACCGAGTCGTCGGTGCCATAACCAAGATTCCTCTTGCCATGTCATAAGACGCTTGGTTGAGGAGTTGGTTAAATATTGTTATTTCTGGTTCCTTTAAGAATTGTTTTAGAAGTTTCATTAGTATTAATTACGTATTCATTTTCTAGAAATATGACCTTATAATTATTATCACACAATTGGCTTACACTAAGTAAATTATATTGAAAATTTTCTACCAATAAGACATTTTGAATAATAAAGTTAGAGTTGAGCTCAATATCACCTGATCCGATGATTTTGAGCTTGTCGTTGTTTCCGAAGGCTACCGATCCTTGTCGTTTGAATCGAAGCTTCAAAAACTTGAGTTGATCCTCGGTCATGTGTCGGGAGCAACCACTGTCCAACATCCATTGATCCTACACGCAAGGTAGTTGGATCGGATATTGGAATTATTAAAGGTTGGTTGAAAATTATTAACCTAAATCATCTCACCCATGTCTACATGATCAAGCATGTTAACCTTATATGTTCTTGTGAGATGACTTTCAATTTTACTTGATTTAAATTTAATGATTTGAACACTTGTCAACCTTGCGTTAGATTCGGATTTGACCTTAGGCTCATCAAGTCACTTTTTCAAGATCATAGCTTCCAGGTCGTGGCGAGGCACAGAGGCTTTCTTTGATCGGAAAAACAACCACTTCCTTAGACAAAGCCATTTTCAAGAAAATGGAAACTTGACTCACCTAAGACCACTTCCTGGTCTAACTAGTCTAGGATACTACGAGGTAGCTTCAGCTAGTTCCACTCGGTCAAGTGCACCAAACTAGATACGCCTTATCTAGCCCGAATACACAAGACTCCGCTTTCCTAGCGTACTATCATCTCGCCGCGTCCTAGCACTATGTTACCAAGTATTGACGAGTTATAGTCCTATCTAACCATTCTAAAAAGAAAAATCAAAATAAATAAAGAACCTAAGCATGCAATTTCTAAGTTAAAGCACAAATAAGTTTTGTACTGGCTCCCCCTGGACAGTTGAATCGGTTCGGTCTCTCCACATAGTGGATTTGGTCCTTGGGAACCCAGTACTGGTTCGATCCTAAGTTTGAAATCAAGGCAGTTTTAGGGACCCATGCTTGGACACATTTTTTATGTCGACTTACAATCGACATATACGACTTGTTGGTCATATTTAAGCTAAACCCTAGTTTGGCCTTGTTGTACATGGCCCTTTGCGATCCAAGTAGGAGGTCAAGTCCTTTGGATCCCAAAGTAAACCTTTCCAATGTGTTCCTAAGATCTTCGACTTGACTCTTCAAGAGTGAATTCTCAACTTCGAGCTTTTCAACCCGAGTTGAGTCCTCCTCTCGAACTCGACTAGTCGAAGAGGTTGGGGAGACCTCGTGTTTGAGGAGTTTAACCTCCTCAACCAGGGTCTCGACCTTGGACTCGGACTTAGCTAATTTCCTAGTTAAAAATTTAATTGCACTATAAAGTGTACTAATAAGGGATCGACTTACCTTGAGTGTATCTTTTGAACCGGATGCGGATCCATGGCTCGTCTTGAATAGAGCTTCGCAGTCCGATTCATCTTTGGTTTTAGATTCGTGTTCTGGTTCTGACTCCATCTCCGATTCAATCGGTTTAGCCATGAAGACACGATCATTGTCTTCTTCCTCGGACACTTCTTCTCATGTAGCGTTGAGTGTCTTCTTGTGTTTCGGTGCTTTTCTCTTGAGCTTCGGACATTCGGACTTGATATGTCCAAACCTGTTGCATTCGTAACACCTAACATTAGAACTTTTAGGCTTACCTTTGTTGGGTCGAGTGACGGTTCGCTTTCAGCCCTTGATCATCCTCCGAACTAGGTTGACTAGTTCGGCCTCCATTTCCGGGTTGACCTCCGAATCAGACTCATCTTCTTCCTCCTTCGGGGGTGGCTTGCTCGAGGTTTTCTTCTTCGAACCTACAAAAAGTGTTATACCCTTCTTGGGTTCCGAGTTAGACAGTTCATGGAGATCGAAATCGGAAAACAACTCATCTAATCTAAGTTTTGAAAGATCCTTGGAGACCTTGTAGGCATCGACCATGGATGCCCACAAGGTAGTCCTAGGAAATGAGTTTAGTACATACCTAATAAGGTCGTGATTTTCGACCCTTTGTCCGATTGCATGTAGGTTGTTGACGATATCTTGAATGCGAGTGTGAAGTTGCGTCGCCGTCTCATGTTCCTGCATTTTTAGATTATATAACTTATTGAACAAGAGATCACGCTTACATACCTTGGCTTCATCGGTCACTTCGTGTAGCTCCACTAGTTTTGTCCAAAGATCGTTTGCGCTGATGAAGGGGCAGACGCGATTAAGCTCCTCCTTGGACAAGCTGCATTGGAGGATTTGAGTCGCCTTGGCGTCGGCTTCGACTTGTCTTTTTGTAGCATTGGTCCATTGGTCATAATCCAAAGATTCACCCACTTCGTTAGTCGGAAGTGTGAATCCCGTTTGGATTATGATCCACATCTCGATTTGGGTCTTAAGAAAGCACTCCATCCGACCCTTCCAATAACGGAAGTGATCTCCATTGTAAAATGGAGGTCGGACGATGCTAAAACCCTCGAGATGGCCCATTGATACAAAAAAACAAGAGAATGAAGCAAAAAAAAACCTAACAACAACACAAACGATCAAAATGTCCCAAGACTCGCGTCTTGGATTAGTAGTGCAGGAGAAAAAAAAACTACACAAATGAAAGAAAGAAAAAATTCGAAATAAACAGAAATAAAAAAGAAAAAAAAATCTGTAAAAAGCTAGATTGATGGTTTCACCAAATCTTAGCACCTCCGGCTCTGATACCAATTGTTGGATCGAGAGGATCGCTAGAGGGGGGGTGAATAGCGATAGAAACTTTTTCGTTCGAATTCGTTTCAAGACACAAGTAAATGCAGTGGAAGATAAATGCAAAATAAATGAGACAATAGATTTTTTACTTGGTTCGTAGCCTTCGGCTACTACTCTAAGGCCCTAGTGGTCCTTGACCACGCATGGAGGGCAAAGTGCTAACGAACTCCTCCTCGTTGGAGGTAGGAGTTAATCGAATACAAAAAACCACAAAAGCTTGAGGTAGAGGGACACTCCCCTCTCCTCGTTACGATAAAAAGCTCCGAAACAATAATATGAAAGAGACAAGATAAATTAAACTTATACCGACAAATAAGAAATGAAAGCTCAAGCTTAGATCGTCGGAGTAGTAGCACTTCATTGTCGGAGAGTTGCAGTGTTTACGGAGGCTTTAGGGGACTTGGAATTGATGAGAAAACCCTAGGAGAGGCCCTCTTTTTATAGCTTTTGAGTCCATTCTTGAGAGGATCTTCAGCCAATCAGATTTGAGCACCAATTGTTGGATCGAAGCGGATCGTTAGAGGGGGGGGTGAATAGCGATAAAAACCTTTTTTTTGTTCGTTCGTTAAAACCCGAGTAGACAATGAATTACAGCGGAAAGATAAGCGATAAATAAAAGGAGACAAATGTTTTTTACTTGGTTCGTAGCCTTCGGATACTACTCCAAGGCCCTAGTGGTCCTTGACCACGTACGGAGGGCAAAAACATTAAAGAACTCCTCCTCGTTAGATGTAGGAGTTAATCGATACAAATAAAACACAAAGCTTGAGGTAGAGGGACACTCCCCCTCTCCTCGTTATGATAAAAGCTCCGAGAAAGTACAGTAATGAACTAAAATAAAAACTTAAACCGACGTTACAAAATGAAAGCAATTAAAACCTAGACGTCGGAGAAGAAGCACTTCGTTGGCGTAAATTGATAATGAAACCCTAGGAGAGGCCCTCCTTTTATAGCCTTTGAGCCCCTTTTCGAGAGGACCTTCAACCAATGGAAATTAGGCACATGGCTCCTTGAAAAACGGTGATAAGGCTTGTCTCCTCAAGGCTAATCCTTGACCATCAGTCGATTGATGGCAGCATCAGTCAAATGCTGACCACAGACAGTCGACTGATTGACAGCAGTCGAGTCCTCCAAGCTGGCAGTCGACTGATGCTATCTGAAATGACAAGTTAGCTAAACAATAACATTATTTCGATGGCCTCCGACCGTCTGATCTCGACCTAGACCACCAATGGAATGTCTTGGGTCGGATCTACACTTAAGTCTATCCCCATAAAGAGGATACGACCTCACTTACACTCGCACACACACAAGCTCACCTCGATACTTACTGTGTCTCTTTCGCTTTCGACCTTCCACTCGATTCCTTCGGCTCCCTCTGAAGTCACTCAAGTGTCACCCGACCACCGCGGCTTCCTCCGGGTGTCGCTAGCCTTCAGCTCCAACTATAGCAATTTTCTACACACTCGATTCAGCTCGTGAGATAACGACATGAGCTTAACTTTGTATCGTTTGCTATAATCAAAACTCAGGTTCGACTTAGGTGCCTACTGCACCAACAATCTCCCCCTTTTTGATTTATGGCAAACCCACATACAAAGTTATGAAAATAGCATGCATGAAGAATAATAATGTGCATGAGAAACAAACAATAATAATAAAGATTAGTAGGAGTAGTAAGGATTTTCTTCAAGTACTCCCCCTTGACCGAGGGTGAGTCCTGAAAGAAGACCTTAATCCTCCTCCTTGAGGGTTGCTATCTAGGAAGAGTTTAAGTAATTAACATTACTTAAAGTTGGCCTTAGTAAAATGTTTAAGTTAAGAGGTCTACTTAACTTGGCCCTTTCTCCCCCTTTAAGTAAAACATTAACGTCATAGTGTTTAAAAATAAGTTTGAGTTAAGATTTCTCTTAACTTGGCCTTTACTTCTTTTTGTTAAAAATTTAAGTAAGTTTTCAAAACTTAAAGTTAACTTTTGGTCATGTAAATAAATATGAAGTAAGAGTTAAGTTATCAAAAATTAAAATTTTGACCCCTTAACTTTGGCCTTTTTCTCCCCCTTTTGCCATATATTGAAAAGAGTAAGGGTGTGTCGAAAACAAAAAAAAGTATTAAATTTAAAGTCCAAGCATGTTCCACATTATTTTGAAAATAATATACTGAAAATAAGTTCATCTATAAAATATTTGACTCATATTTGGCTTGATTGATATGAAAGATCAACCAGTCCTTGTCAGAATCGGTTAATATGTATGATTATACTCCGTGGTTCATGGCGATGCACTAGATCTACATCTGGAACCAGGATTAAAGTCCTAACATCTCATGCCCATCTACGTGGCTTAGTACACAAACACATTAGTCCTATGTGTTGTGAGATGTATTGGCTCCTTAAATCTATAGGTGCATGATATCTAAGGTATGTCCTATGCTAGTTCCATGAAAAGTAAGAAATAGTAGTAAGAAAATATAATTTCTAAGTTCCTATTCTATTACGCACATGCCCAATTTTCATCTTAATAGACTAAATTCGGCTTCGGGTAAGGGTTTAGTAAATAGGTCTGCCAAGTTAGACTTCGATTCGACGTATTCGAGTTGTATGGCTCTGTTGGCCACATGTTCTCGAATGAAATGATGTTTGACCTCTATATATTTGGTCCTAGAGTGATATATCGGATTCTTAGTAAGGTTAATTGAACTAATGTTATCTACGTGAAGTTTAGTATTTGTAAAGTCTAACTTAAAGTCGCGGAGAGTGTGCTTCATCCAAAGAAGCTGAGTGACACACTCACCCATCGCAATATATTCGGCTTCGGTAGTAGATAAGGCAACACAGTGTTGCTTCCTACTGCACCAACTCACTAGACTCGAGTCGAGAAGTTGACAACAACCACTCGTACTCTTTCTATTGAGCTTACTACCGGCATAGTCCGAATCGGAGTAGCTGGTTAGTTCGAACTCGGTAGATCTAGGGTACCAAATACCGACATTAAGTGTACCCTTTAGATATCTAAGGATACGCTTGACTAGAGTTAGGTGAGACTCCTTGCACAGGTTTGGAACCTTGCGCACATACTTACTGCAAATAGGATATCAGGTCAGCTCGCAGTTAAGTAAATAAGACTCCCTATTATGCTCCTATAGTATTTTAAATAAATTGAATTTCCGATTACATCTTCTTCTATATTTACATTCGTTGCCATTGGGGTATTAATAATTTTAGCATCTTGCATTCCAAAGCATTTAATTAATTCCCTAGTATATTTGCGTTAATGTAGGTATATTCCATCTTTAGTTTGTTTAATTTGTAGACCTAAGAAGAAACTCAACTCTCCTACTAAATTCATTTCAAATTCACTTTCCATAAGTGAAATGAACTCATTCAGTAGGATTGAGTTGGTGGTTCCGAAAATAATATCATCTACGTAGATTTGGGCTATGAACATGTCTTTACCTAAGGTTTTACAACAAGAGTTGGGTCAACTACACCTTGGTTAAAACCTTTAGACTAAAGATAAATAGAAAGTCTCTCGTACCAAGCTCAAGGAGCTTGTTTAAGTCCATAGAGAGCTTTCTTTAACCTAAGGACATGGTCGGGTTTGTCTAAACTTTCGAAATCGGGGGGTTGACTAACATAAACCTCTTCTTTAATGTATCCATTTAAGAATGCTGATTTCACATCCATTTGAAACAACTTGAATCCTCGATGTGCAGCATACACTAATAGCATTCGAATGGACTCTAATCTAGCTACTGGGGCATAGGTCTCGTCGTAATCTAAACCTTCGACTTGACTAAACCCTTTAGCGACTAGTCTAGCTTTATTTCTAACTACTTCACCTTTGTCATCAAGTTTATTTCTAAACACCCACCTTGTTCCAACAATTTTTTTATCTTTAGGTGGTGGTACTAATTCCCATACTTCGTTCCTAGTGAATTGAGCCAGCTCTTCTTGCATTGCAATAATCCAATCGGGATCAAGAAGAGCTTGGTCAATAGTCTTGGGTTCAATTTTGGAAATCAAGGAGATTTGACTAAGGTTTCTATATGAGGCTCTAGTTCAAACTCCTAGACTTGGATCACCTATCACTTGGTCGATAGGATGATTCGTTTAAGTCCTAGTTGGGTTTGGGTTTGAGTCTACTACTTGGTCAATAGGATGACTCGTTTGAGTTCTAGTTTGGTTTGAGTCATCTACCACTTGGTCAATAGAATGACTTGGTTGACCTAGGTTGGGATTAATACTAGACTTGATCTCCGAATCGGAGTTGAGTCTGGTATGAATCGGCTCGCTAATTGGGGTTGCCGGGGGTTTTGTAGGTTCGTGTCCTTTATCAAATACTACATTGATAGTCTCCTCGACTCTAAGGGTGTCATGGTTATATACTCTATAAGCTCTACTTGTAGTCGAGTATCCTAGAAAGATTCCGGTCGAGGTTTTGGATGTAAATTTCCCTAGGTAATCCTTAGTGTTTAGGATATGTACCTTACACCCAAATACCCTAAAGTACTTGATGTTAGGTATTTTATCGTGATAAATCTCGTATGAGGTCTTAAGGTGCCTCTTTACCATAAGGATCCTATTTTGGACATAGCATGTCGTACTTACGGCTTCCGCCCAAAACCTATCGGGTAGGTTATACTCGTTTAACATTGTCCTAGCGGCTTCTTATAGGGTTCTATTTTTGTGTTCTACTAGGCCATTTTGTTGTGGAGTTCTAGGGCAAGAGAACTCATGGTGGTATCCATTTAGGTTACAGAATTCTATAAACCTATGGTTCTCGAATTCACCACCATGATCAGACCTAAGTCTCTTGATTTTAATGCTTTGTTGATTTTCTGTTAACTTAAATAGGTTAATTAATTGATCTAGGGTATCACTTTTGTGTTTGATGAACCTAACCCAAGTAAATCTAGAATAGTCATCAATTATGACTAAGCAGAATTTACTCCCATTAAGTGACTTAGCTCCGTGTGAATCAAATAGATCCATGTGTAGGAGCTCAAGAACACTTTTAGTTTGTTCTTGATTAGTTAGTTGATGTTGTGTCCTAGATTGTTTACCCTGTTGACAAGCATTACATATTTTATTATCCAAGTTATTGAGGTTAGGCAAACCTCTGACTAAGTCACTCTGACTCATCTTGTGGATGAGCCTTGGGTGTGAGTGACCAAGTCGTCGGTGCCACAACCATGATTCCTCTTTCCGTGTCATAAGACACTTAGTTGAGGAGTTAGTTAAGTTAATAGTGCAAATATTGTTATTTCTAGTTCCCTTAAGGATTGTTTTAGAAGTTTCATTTGTATTAATTATGCATTCATTTTCTAGAAATATGACCTTATAGTTATTATCACACAATTGGCTTACACTAAGTAAATTATATTGAAAATCTTCTACTAATAAGATATTTTGAATAATAAAGTTAGAGTTGAGCTCAATATCACCTGATCCGATGATTTTGAGCTTGTCGTTGTTTCCGAAGGCTACCGATCCTTGTCGTTTGAATCGAAGCTTCAAAAACTTGAGTTGATCCCCGGTCATGTGTCGGGAGCAACTACTGTCCAACATCCATTGATCCTACACGCAAGGTAGTTGGATCGGATATTGGATTTATTAAAGATTGGTTGAAAATTATTAACCTAAATCATCTCACCCATGTCTACATGATCAAACATGTTAACCCTATATGTTCTTGTGAGATGACTTCCAATTTTACTTGAATTAAATATAATGACTTTAACACTTGTCTGTTAGTAATATATGAGAGATGTCCTAAGGCAATCACCTTATGTTTGAACCATTTATATGATAAATGAAGATTCACTATTTGAGTATACATATTTTCATGTATTTGATTAGATCTTAAACTCATTTACTGAATGTCCACGATACGATTCACAGCATGAGAGAATTTGTGAGACGATCACAACTAGTGAGTATCTCTATATGTGTAATTGTGATGTATTGAAATTATCCCTAGTCGATGAATTGATGGATTAGGACACCATTGATTCTTTCGAGACTAGCACGAGGTATACTCCTTGGTGTATCCAAGCAGCTGATTCTCACTGGCTGGTGATATTGTGATGTCCGGAGTTAATCGTGGATGCTAGTTATGGTAACTAGTTCTTGGAGTGACCAGTCGTAAGACTTCATATGGTTCTCTGCATATATAGATATGTCAATGAAGTTCTTACTGCAGCTTAAGTGTGATGTTCCTTTGACTTGCGGTATTCAAGTTATCTTGATCATAAAGACTTATGCTTTGACATCTTAAGCAAGCATCTCTGACGATATATGGACCCGGGATAATTAGGTATAAGTCGAAGTGATCGAAGGTGTTTGAATAGCCTATAAAGGATTCACCACTCCTTGCTAGGAGATGTATACCCATGGCCTCTCATCGGATTGTTACTAAAGTCTTTGGCCAAAGCATTACATGTTTAGAGTAAGGCACTCTTCGATACATGTATAGTAACTAGAATCCGTAGGACGAGGAAATGATACTTGGGCTAGGTGTGACGTAGTCAGCCTAGTGGGGACTGACACTATCGACCATGTCCTGAACCAAGTGGGTATAAGATGAGTGAAGGGAATGGGGCACGATTTATTGTAGCTGCTGAAGGGTTTCAAAAATAGTTCTGGATCAACCGTTGATCTTTTTGGTTAATTGGGGATCATGATGTACTACTAGGTGCCACTCATGATCGTTCTATAATTAATGGTTAATTATAGACTACCAACATAAAACGAGAACCTATTTGGTCACACGCACAACGAGCGTAATCCGAAGGATTTAAAACGAGCTTGAGAATGAGATTCTCAGACCGAGAGAAACTAGGTTTGGTTGGACCAAACATGGAGCGAGCATGAAATCGTTTCAGTCGCAATGGAAGCATGGATGGGTCGTGTCTTATGAAGACATGATGGATGAACCAAATTGGTTTGGTTCTAATCCAATGGAGGAGAATAAACCAAAGGGTTTGGTTTGTTTTAAACGAATGAACCAAAGTTGGTTCGGTTCGTTTTAACTTAAAATAAACCATCATGGTTTGGTTTATTTTAACTTAAATTAATGGAGCGGGTTAACGGGCCTTTGGTTATGATCCGATAATCATTAAGAGAATTTGTTCTCTATAAAATAGGGCTTAAGGGTTTTGTTAAGCCCTAATCCAAGTCCTTGCAACCCTAAGTTGCCGCCCCCTCCTCTCCTTGCTATAGTCGGCGCCAACCCCACCTTGCCGCCGCCCACCACCACCCAGCTCCCTTGTCGGCATCCAGAAGGTGTTGTCTTTCCCTCTTGCCGGCGTCAAGCTGCTGCCAGAGGAGCTCCGGTGATCTCCTTTGGGTCCGGCGACAAGGTGAGCCTCAACCTTCCTTATTTGGCTGACCCCTATTCCTCCACCAAAGCTGTCCAGTTTTCTGGACAGCTTGTTTCCTTCTTGTCGGAGCGTCGTTTGGATGACGTTTGGAGCTCCGACAGTGGTAGCCTTGCCGGGGATTCGATCTCCGGTAATCCTCATAGGTGGAGGACGAAGGATTCGTCAAACGGTTAACGAATACCTCTCCGGAGAAGCGAGTTTTGAGGACTCGTTTTGGATCCGAATTTTGATTCGGATCGTGATCTTCTCTCGATCACATCGTCTTCAACACGAGGCTAGTAACCCGTACGAAGACGAGGCTCGCAACTTTGTGAAGTCATCCCGAAGATACTTGGCGTGGATACGGATAGAGACGATTCTAGCGAGAATCGTTCCGGTTGATGCCTTTCCCGCTATATGTGATTCGTCAGGTATACGTAGTATAAATTTCCTTTTATTGTAAAATTTGAATTTACGATTATGTCTACACATGTTGTACTATGCATGCGTGTGATGTGTGTGTTGTAATAAATTAGATTTATTATTTTATTCCTTCCGTTGTGCACATATTTACGAAACATGTTTGAACACACACTCGTCACGCGGTGGAATCCCAAGGTGGTATCGAGCCAGGTTGTGTTTCGACATAATCGTAAAATTGTTTTGCGATAGTCATAATGATATTTCTGAAAAGTTTCTACTTTTGGAATGTTAGAAGTATTTATGGAAATTTTTCAATTTTGGAAAGTCTAGAAGTATTTATGGAAATCTTCTACTTTTGGAAAGTTGGAAGTATTTATGGAAATTGATATTTTTCATAAATAAAATATTTGATTATATTTTGAAAAAAAAATTCCTAATTTAATCATTATTTGATTTGGTAAATCAAATCTTTAAATATTTTATTTCCATAAGTAGTTTTGATGATTTAGGAAATTGGTTTCCTAAATTGACTTTCCTTAATCAACTATTTCCACAAATAAAATATGTGATTAGATTTGGAAATTTGTTTCCTAATTTAATCAAATCTTAAACATATTTTATTTCCATAAATAGTTATGACATATAAAGAAATTTTGTACATGACATAATTGTATGCCATGTAATTGCATTAGATGCATATCATTATGTCATGCATATCGTGACATGTAGATGTATGTCATGTATGTCATGCCATGTAGATAATAGTTATTTGCATGCAAAGAGGATGAGACATAAAAACCCTAACTCAATATTAAAGCTTACACCTTCCATTAATATGGTTAGAACCGGAGTTCCGTTTCTTATTCGGGTTGTTGGACTCTCTCCAAGCCCGGCTTGAACCCAAACATGTTCAAACCATGGAATAGTTTAATATTAATATGGTAAGAGTCAGAGGTCAATCGTTAGCTTTGGTTGTTGGACTCTCTCCAAGCCGGGCTAATTGGTTGAATGCACTCTAACCATATTAAAACTATTTCTCGATTAATGGGTTGGCTTTAATCTGGAGCATCGATTTGTTGGACTCTCTCCAAGGTCGATGTAAAGGGAGGTGAAGTTAGGTGCTATGCATATGATGCATACTTGTTAATGTGTTAACAACCCGATGTATGTGTAAACATTCAATTAGTTGATAACACATTATGATAGTTGCATATACGTGATATGCAATTGGTATAGTTTTTACCTACCATCGTAGTTATGAATGGCTTGTTGGACTCTCTCCAAGGTTGTTCATATCTATGATGGATATCAGCCCATTCGGAGATGGACCTACGATCTCCCGAAGTGATTTTGGGGTTTTTGAAATTCGAAAATTGAATGGGATTTATAAATGTATGTTGATGCATTTTAAAATCATTTTCTCATATATGCTCGTTTTGTATTTCTAAGATTGATCATGATGTCTTTGAATTTGCGTTCCATTTTGGATTCGAATAAATTGACTGGCTCGAACTTCTTGGACTGGCTTAGAAACTTGAGATTTATTCTCAATGTTGAAAAGCTTGCAAATGTCCTCGAAGCACCTCTTCCCGCCCGTCCTAGTGACAATGCAACTCTGGACCAATTGTTGGCCTATCAGAAACATGTGACTGATTCTGAAATGGCGAGTTGCATCATGCTAGCCACGATGGTACCTGAGCTGCGGAAGCAGCATGAGCATATGAATGCTCATACAATAGTCTTTCATCTTTATGAGTTGGTTGATGAGCAAGTGAGATTCGAAAGGTTCGAAGTCTCCAAGCTCCTCTTCACCTCTGAGATGCAAGAAGGTTCATTTGTGGTACTGCTCAACATGCTGAAGACTGTGGAGTCTTTTGTGAAGCATGAGTAGGGGACGGTGCTGTAAGTTGATTCCTCGAAGAAAGGTTATAAGAGGAAGTCAAAGGAAAAGCAGAAGGGGAAGAAAAAGGCTAAAAAGGCAGAACCAGCTCAAAAGGATGTTAGTGATATATGAGAGATGTCCTAAGGCAATCGCCTTATGTCTGAACCATTTATATGATAAATGAAGATTCACTATTTGAGTATACATGTTTTCATATATTTGATTAGATCTTAAAATCATTTACTGAATGTCCACGATACGATTCACAGCATGAGAGAATTTGTGATTGGATCACAACTAGTGAGTATCTCTACATGTGTAATTGTGATGTATCGGAATTATCCCTAGTCGATGAATTGATGGATTTGGACACCATTGATTCTGTCGAGACTAGCATGAGGTATACTCCTTGGTGTATCCAAGCAGTTGATTCTCACTGGCTGGAGACATTGTGATGTCCGGAGTTAATCGTGGATGCTAGTTATGGTAACTAGTTCATTGGAGTGACCAGCCATAAGACTTCATATGGTTCTCTGCATATATAGATATGTCAATGAAGTTCTTACTGTAGCTTAAGTGCGATGTTCCTTTGACTTGCGGTATTCAAGTCGTCTTGATCATGAAGACTTATGCTTTGACATCTTAAGCAAGCATCTCTGAGTCGAAGTGATCGAAGGTGTTTGAATAGCCTATAAAGGATTCATCACTCCTTGCGAGGAGATGTATACCTATGGCCTCTCGTCGGATTGTTACTAAAGTGTTTGGCCAAAGCATTATATGTTTAGAGTAAGGTACTCTTCGATACATGTGTAGTAACTAGAATCCGTAGGACGAGGAAATGATACTTGGGCTAGGTGTGACGTAGTCAGCCTAGTGGGGACTGACACTATAGACCATGTCCTGAACCAAGTGGGTATAAGATGAGTGAAGGGAATGGGGCACGATTCATTTGAGCTGCTGAAGGGTTTCAGAAATAGTTTTGGATCAACCGTTGATATTTTCGGTTAATTGGGGATCATGATGTACTACTAGGTGCCACTCATGATCGTTCTATAATTAATGGTTAATTATAGACGGCCAACATAAACCGAGAACCTATTTGGTCACACGCACAACGAGTGTAATCTGAAGGATTTAAAACGAGCTTGAGAATGAGATTCTCAGACCGAGAGAAACTAGGTTTGGTTGGACCAAACAAGAAGCGAGCATGAAATCATTTCAGTCGCAATGGAAGCGTGGATGAGCCGTGTCTTATGAAGACATGATGGACGAACCAAAATGGTTTGGTTCTAATCCAACGGAGGAGAATAAACCAAATCAAATTCCCTTAACCTAATTGTTGCCGCCCCCTCCTCTCCTTGGAGAAATCGGCGCCAATGACCCATTCGCCGCCCATCCCTTGTGCCGTCCGTCAAATTGTTGCGGCGTTCAAGCTTGATCGCCGGAGACCCTCCGATCTCCTTTGGGTTCGGTAATAAGGTGAGCTTCGACCTTTCTTTTGGCCGAACCGTATTCCTCCACCAATGCTGTCCAGATTTCTGGACAGCTTGTTTCCTTCTTGTCGGAGTGTCATTTGGACGACGTTTGGAGCTCCGACAGCGCCTTCCTTACCAGGGATTCGATCTCCGGTAATCCTCATAGGTGGAGGACGAAGGATTCGTCAAACGGTTGATGAATACCTCTCCGGAGAAGCAAGTTTTTGAGAACTCATTTTGAATCCGAATTATATTCGGATCGTGATCTTCTCTCGATCACGTCGTCTTCAACACGAGGCTAGTAACCCGTACGAAGACGAGGCTCGTGACTTAGTGAATTCATCCCGAAGATACTCGGCGTGGATACGGATAGAGACGATTCTAGTGAGAATCGTTTTTGTTGATGTCTTTCCCGCTACACGTGATACGTCAGGTATACGTAGTTTAAGTTTTCTTTTATTGCAAAATTTGAATTTACAGTTATGTCTACACATATTGTACTATGCATGCGTGTGATGTGTGTATTGTAATAAATTAGATTTATTATTTTATTCCTTCCGCTGTGCACATGTTTACGAAACATGTTCGAACACACTACTGCGGTGCAGAAACCCGTGGTATCAGAGCCAAGTTGTGTTTTGACATAATCGTAAAATTATTTTGCGATAGTCATAATGATATTTCTGGAAATTTTCTACTTTTGGAAAGTTAGAAGTGTTTATGGAAATTTTTCAATTTTGGAAAGTCTAGAAGTATTTATGGAAATCTTCCACTTTTGGAAAGTTGGAAGTATTTATAGAAATTGATATTTTCCATAAATAAAATATTTGATTAGATTTTGGAAATTTGTTTCCTAATTTAATCATGATTTGATTTGGGAAATCAAATCTTAAAAATATTTTATTTTCATAAGTAGTTTTGATGATTTAGGAAATTGTTTTCCTAAATTGACTTTTCTTAATCAACTATTTCCACAAATAAAATATGTGATTAGATTTGAAAATTTGTTTCCTAATTTAATCATGATTTGATTTGGAGAATCAAATCTTAAACATATTTTATTTCCATAAATAGTTATGACATATAAGGAAATATTGTACATGACATAATTGTATGTCATGTAATTGCATTAGATGCATATCATTATGTCATGGTGTCATGACATGTAGATGTATGTCATGTATGTCATGCCATGTAGATAATAGTTATTTGCATGCAAAGAGGATGAGACATAAAAAACCCTAACTCAATATTAAAGACTACACCTTCCATTAATATAGTTAGAACCAGAGTTCCGTTTCTTGTTCGGGTTGTTGGACTCTATACAATCCCTACTCGAACCCGAACATGTTCAAACCATGGAATAGTTTAATACTAATATGGTAAGAGTCAGAGGTCAATCGTTAGCTTTGGTTGTTGGACTCTCTCCAAGTCGGGCTAATTGGTTGAATGCACTCTAACCATATTAAAACTATTTCTCGATTAATGGGTTGGCTTTAACCTGGAGCATCGGCTTGTTGGACTCTCTCCAAGGTCGATGTAAAGGGAGGTGAAGTTGGGTGTTATGCATATGATGCATGCTTGTTAATGTGTTAACAACCCGATGTATGTGTGAACATTCAATTAGTTGATAGCACATTGTGATAGTTGCATATACGTGATATGCAATCGGTATAGTTGATACCTACCATCGTAGTTATGAATGGCTTGTTGGACTCTCTCCAAGGTTGTTCATATCTATGATGGATATCAGCCCATTCGGAGATGGACCTACGATCTCCCGAAGTGATTTTGGGATTTTTGAAATTCGAAAAATGAATGGGATTTATAAATTTATATTGATGCATTTTAAAAATCATTTTCTCATATATGCTCGTTTTGTATTTCTAGGTTAATCGATTGATCATGACGTCTTTGAATTTGCGCACTATTTTGGATTCAAACAAATTGACTGGGCCTAACTTCCTGGACTGACTTAGAAACCTGATAATTGTTCTCAAGGAGGAAAAGCTAGCATATGTCCTTAAAGAGCCTCTTCCCAACCGTCCTAAGGACGATGCAACTCCAGACTAAATGTTGGTCTATTAGAAGCATGTGGCAGATTCTGAGCTGGCGAGTTGCATCATGCTAGCTGCGATGATGAATATGGATCCTAATACTATGGTCTTTCATCTTCATGAGTTGTTTGATGAGCAAGCAAGATCCGAAAGGTTCGAAGTCTCCAGGCTCCTCTTCACCACGAAGATACAAGAAGGTTCGTCTGTAGTGCAGTTTGTGCTAAAGATGAATGGGTACATCGAGCGGCTAGCCACCCTCAGGTTTGTGATGGATCATGAATTAAGTATTGACTTAATTCTGCATTGTTTGCCCAAGAGTTTCTCACAATTTGTGATGAACTATCGGATGAATAAGTTAGAATCCACTATTCCTGAGTTCCTCAATATGCTGAAGACTGTGGAGCCTTCTGTGAAGCATGAGGAGAAGGCGGTTCTGTTAGTTGATTCCTCAAAGAAAGGTTCTAAGAGGAAGGCAAAGGAATATAAGAAAGGGAAGAATAAGAAGGCAAAGAAGACAGAACCAGCACAAAAGGTCACTTGCCATCATTGTGGTAAGGAAGGCCACTGGCGAAGAAACTGCAAGATTTATCTTGAGTCCATGAAGAAGAAGAAGGCATCCGATGCCCCATCCTCTTCAGGTATCTTCGTTATTGATTGTCATTCTATTTTCTTAGACACTTGGGTATTGGATACTGGGTGTGGCTCACATATATGTAATGACATACAGGGGCTAAGGAATAGAAGAAGACTCGTCAGAGGGGAGTCAAATTTGCGAGTTGGCAATGGAGCAAAGGTTGCTGCGGTCGCCATCGGAACTTATTTGCTGAAGCTCCCTAGTGGACTAGTTTTGGAACTGGACAATTGCTATTGTGTTCCTTCTCTAATAAAGAACATTGTTTCTATTTCCTGCTTAAATAGAAATGGTTTTCATTTGACGTTTAGTAACAATTGTTGTTATATAACTTTGAATGGCGTACTTTATGGAACTGGAACTTTGAGCAATGGCATTTATACGTTGGATGTATCCAGTGACATTTTCAATATCGAAGCGAGCAACAAGCGTGCTTGAATGGATAATGACTTAGACTCCTACATGTGGCATTGTCGTCTTGGCCATGTAAGCAAGAAACGCATGTCCGAATTACACCGATGTGGAATTCTGGAATCGTTTGAATTGGATTCATACGATACATGCGAATCATGCTTAAAAGGTAAGATGACTAAGTTACCTTTTACAGGAAAAGGTGAACGAGTGGGAGAGCTACTAGGTCTAATACATACTGATGTATGTGGACCTATGTTAACTCAAGCTTTAGGAGGCTATAGCTACTTCATTACCTTCACCGATGATCACTCACGGTTTGGTTATGTGTTCTTGATGAAACACAAGTCTGAAGCCTTTGAAAGGTTCAAAGAATTCAGAAATGAAGTAGAGAAACAACATGACAAGAGTATTAAAATACTTTGATCGGATCGAGGTGGTGAATACTTAAGTCAAGAGTTTCTTGATTATCTAAGAGACAATGGTATATTGTCTCAATGGACTCCGCCATATATACCACAGCATAATGGTGTATCTGAGAGGCGTAACCGGACCTTGTTGGGCATGGTTAGGTCAATGATGAATCATGCGAATATTCCCAAGTCCTTTTGGGGCTATGCACTTCAGACAGCTGTTTACTTGTTAAACAGAATGCCAACCAAGGTAGTCTCTACTACTCCATATGAGATATGGAATAGTAAGAAACCTCATGTATCTTACTTGAAGATATGGGGTTGTCCTGCTTATGTGAAAATTAAATGCTAAGTCTGATAAATGTATATTTATTGGATACCCTAAGGAAACAAGGGGTTACCAATTCTATCATCCTATGGAACAAAAGGTGTTTGTTTCAAGGCATGTTGTGTTTCTAGAGAAAAAGTTCCTCTTGCAAGAAAACAGTGGGAGTGTCGTAGATCTTGAGGAGGCTCGAGAAACTTAAATAGACATTGATGAGATACCTGGTGAAGCACAATAGCCGATAACTCATAGTGATGAGCAATCGGCTGGACCTATTGTAATACCACATCTTCGTAGATCTGGTAGAACACGCAACATTCCTGAGAGATATAGATTTTTCGTAAGTGAATCGAACGACGTGTTACTCATTGATGATGAGGAGCCTACCAGTTATGAAGAAGTGCTAACAAGTTCAGAAAGGGATAAGTGGCTTGATGCCATGAAGTCGGAAATGGATTCCATGTATGAAAACCAAGTTTGGAACTTGGTTGACCCACCTGAAGGCATCAAGCCTATAGGGTGCAAGTGGGTTTTCAAGAAGAAAACCGACATGGATGGTAATGTGATTAACTATAAGGCTAGATTAGTGGCGAAAGGATATCGTCAAAAGCAAGGTGTTGATTATGACGAAACCTATTCGCCTGTAGCTATGTTTAAATCCATTCGGATGCTCCTGGCCATAGCTGCTCATTATGATTATGAGATATGGCAGATGGATGTGAAAACAGCTTTCCTTAATGTAAACTGCCGAGGGGCGTGTATATGATCTGACTGAGGTTTCACATCGGTTGATAAAACTAAGGTATGCAAGTTGCGACGGTCCATATATGGATTGAAACAAGCATCCAGGAGCTGGAATATCCGTTTTGATGAGACAATCAAAAAGTTTGATTTCTCACAAAATCCAGACGAACCTTGTGTGCACAAGAAGGTTAGTGGGAGTGCAGTCGTGTTCCTAGTATTGTATGTCGATGACATATTACTTATAGGAGACGATGTTTCAATCTTACAGTCAGTGAAGATTTGGTTATCTAAGACATTCTCCATGAAAGACCTGGGAGAAGCAACCTACATCCTCGGGATTAAGATCTATAGAGATAGATCGAAATGGTTGCTTGGTCTTTCGCAGTCTACATATATAGACCGAGTGTTAAAGAGGTTTAGCATGTCGGAATCCAAGAAAGGTTTCCTACCCATCAGACATGGGGTACACCTTTCGAAGTCTATGTGTCCGCGCACAGAAGACGAGAGGATTTGCATGAGTAAGATTCCCTATGCATCCGCAATATGATCTATCATGTATGCTATGTTATGTATGAGGCCCGATGTATCGTATGCTCTGAGTGTCACGAGTAGATACCAGTCTGATCCAGGAATGGATCATTGGGTGGCTGTTAAGACAATCCTTAAGTACTTAAGAAGAACTAAGGATGTGTTCCTAATATATGGAGAAGGGGACATGGTGATACGCGGGTATACGGATGCCAGCTTCTAGACAGACAAGGATGATTCCAAGTCTCAGTCTGGATACGTGTTCACCTTGAATGGGGTGCAGTGAGTTGGAAAAGTTCTAAACAAGACACTGTAGCGGATTCTACCACTAAGGCAGAATACATTGCAGCTTCGGAAGCAGCAAAGGAAGCGGTTTAGATCAAGAAGTTCATTTATGAACTTGGTGTGATTCCAGCCATTGTTGAAGCAATATCGGTCTACTGCGACAACAATGGAGCAATTGCACAGGCGAAAGAGCCAAGGTCTCATCAACGATCCAAACATGTGCTTCGCCGCTATCATCTTATCAGAGGGATCATCAGTAGGAAGGAAATACAAATCGAGAAAATCCCCACTGAAAGGAACTTAGCAGATCTTTTGACTAAGGCATTACCTCAAAGTAAGTTTGAGGGCCATGTTAGAGCTTATGGTATTGGATACCGTAGTGATTGACATTAGGCCAAGTGGGAGTTTGTTAGTGATATATGAGAGATGTCCTAAGGCAATCGCCTTATGTATGAACCATTTATATGATAAATGAAGATTCACTATTTGAGTATACATGTTTTCATGTATTTGATTAGATCTTAAACTCATTTACTGAATGTCCATGATACGATTCACAGCATGAGAGAATTTGTGATTGAATCACAACTAGTGAGTATCTCTACATGTGTAATTGTGATGTATCGGAATTATCCCTAGTCGATGAATTGATGGATTTGGACACCATTGATTCTGTCGAGACTAGCACGAGGTATACTCCTTGGTGTATCCAAGCAGCTGATTCTTGCTGGCTGGAGACATTGTGATGTTCGGAGTTAATCGTGGATGCTAGTTATGGTAACTAGTTCATTGGAGTGACTAACCATAAGACTTCATATGGTTCTCTACATATATAGATATGTCAATGAAGTTCTTACTGTAGCTTAAGTGCGATGTTCCTTTGACTTACGGTATTCAAGTCATCTTGATCATGAAGACTTATGCTTTGACATCTTAAGCAAGCATCTCTGAGGTGATGTGGACCCGGGATGATTGGGTATAAGTCGAAGTGATCGAAGGTGTTTGAATAGCCTATAAAGGATTCACCACTCCTTGCGAGGAGATGTATACTCATGGCCTCTCGTCGGATTGTTACTAAAGTCTTTGGCCAAAGCATTACATGTTTAGAGTAAGGTACTCTTCGATACATGTGTAGTAACTAGAATCTATAGGACGAGGAAATGATACTTGGGCTAGGTGTGACGTAGTCAGCCTAGTGGGGACTGACACTATAGACCATGTTCTGAACCAAGTGGGTATAAGATGAGTGAAGGGAATGGGGCACGATTCATTCGAGCTGCTGAAGGGTTTCAGAAATAGTTCTGGATCAACCGTTGATCTTTTTGGTTAATTGGGGATCATGATGTACTACTAGGTGCCACTCATGATCGTTCTATAATTAATGGTTAATTATAGACGGTCAACATAAACCGAGAACCTATTTGGTCACACGCACAACGAGTGTAATCCAAAGGATTTAAAACGAGCTTGAGAATGGGATTCTCAGACTGAGAGAAACTAGGTTTGGTTGGACCAAACATAAAGCGAGCATGAAATCGTTTCAGTCGCAATGGAAGCGTGGATGGGCCGTGTCTTATGAAGACATAATGGACGAACCAAAATGGTTTGGTTCTAATCCAACGGAGGAGAATAAACCAAAAGGGTTTGGTTTGTTTTAAACTAATGAACCAAAGTTGGTTCGGTTTGTTTTAACTTAAAATAAACCATCATGGTTTGGTTTATTTTAACTTAAATTAATAGAGCGGGTTAACGGGCCTTTGGTTATGATCCAATAACCATTAAGAGAATTTGTTCTCTATAAAATAGGGCTTAAGTGTTTTTGTTAAACCTAATCAAATTCCCTTAACCTAATTGTTGCCGCCCCCCTCCTCTCCTTGGAGAAGTCGGCACCAATGGCCCATTGCCGCCGCCCATCCCTTGTGCTGCCGTCCAAATTGTTGCCAGCGTCCAAGCTTCGGCCGGGGATCCTCCGGCGACCCTCCGGTGATCTCCTTTGGGTTCGGTAATAAGGTGAGCTTCCACCTTTCTTTTGGCCGACCCCTATTCCTCCACCAAAGCTGTCCAGATTTCTGGACAGCTTGTTTCCTTCTTGTCGGAGCGTTGTTTGGACGACGTTTGGAGCTCCGACAGCCCCTTCCTTATCGGGGATTCGATCTCCGGTAATCCTCATAGGTGGAGGACGAAGGATTCGTCAAACGGTTGACGAATACCTCTCTGGAGAAGCGAGTTTTTGAGGACTCATTTTGGATCCGAATTTTGATTCGGATCGTGATCTTCTCTCGATCACGTCGTCTTCAACACAAGGCTAGTAACCCGTACGAAGACAAGGCTCGTGACTTAGTAAATTCATCCCGAAGATACTCGACGTGGATACGGATAAAGACGATTCTAGTGAGAATCGTTCCGGTTGATGTCTTTCCCGCTACACGTGATACATCAGGTATACGTAGTTTAAGTTTCCTTTTATTGCAAAATTTGAATTTATGGTTATGTCTACACATGTTGTACTATGCATGCGTGTGATGTGTGTGTTGTAATAAATTAGATTTATTATTTTATTCCTTCCGCTGTGCACATGTTTACGAAACATGTTCGAACACACACTCGCCGCGGTGCTGGAAACCCAACAAAGGACACTTGCCATCATTATGGCAAGGAGGGCCATTGGCGAAGAAATTGCAAGATTTATCTTGAGTTCGTGAAGAAGAATAAGGCATCGGATGCCCTATCTTCTTCAGATATCTTTGTTATTGATTGTCATTCTATTTCCTTAGACACTTGGGTATTAGATACTGGGTGTGACTCACATATATGTAATGACATACATGAACTAAGGAATAGAAGAAGACTCGTCAAGGGAGAGTCAAATTTACGTGTTGGGAATGGAGCAAAGGTTGCTGCACTCGCCATCGGAACGTATTTGTTGAAACTCCTTACAGGACTTGTCTTAGAACTGGACAATTGCTTTTATGTTCCTTCATTGATAAAGAATATCATTTATATTTCTTGTTTAAATAGAAATGGGTACCATTTGACTTTTAGTAACAATTGTTGTTACATAACTTTGAATGGAGTTCTTTATGGGACTGGAACTTTAAGCAATGGTATTTATACGTTGGACGTATCCAGTGACATTTTCAATATCGAAACGAGCAACAAGCGTGCTCGAAAGGATAATCAATTAGACTCCTACATGTGGCATTGTCGTCTTGGCCATATAAGCAAGAAACGCATGTCCGAATTACACCGATGTGGAATTCTGGAATCATTTGAATTGGATTCATACGATACATGCGAATCATTCTTAAAAGGCAAGATGACTAAGTTACCTTTTACAGGAAAAGGTGAACGAGTGGGAGAGTTACTAGGTCTAATACATACTGATGTATATGGATCTATGTCAACTCAAGCTTTAGGAGGCTATAGCTACTTCATTACCTTCACCAATGATCACTCACGGTTTGGGTATGTGTTCTTGGTGAAACACAAGTCTGAAGTCTTTGAAAGGTTCAAAGAATTCAGAAATGAAGTAGAGAAACAACATGACAAGATTATTAAAATACTTCGATCGGATCGAGGTGGTGAATACTTAAGTCAAGAGTTTCTTGATTATCTAAGAGACAATGGTATATTGTCTCAATGGACTCCGCCCTATACACCACCGCATAATGGTGTATCTGAGAGGCGTAACCGGACCTTGTTGGACATGGTCAGGTCAATGATGAATCATGCGAATCTTCCAAGTCCTTTTGGGGCTATGCACTTCAGACAGCTGTTTACTTGTTAAACAGAATGTCAACCAAGGTAGTCTCTACTACTCCATATGAGCTATGAAATAGTAAGAAACCTCATGTATCTTACTTGAAGATATGGGGTTGTCCTGCTTATGTGAAGCGGACTATATCAGACAAATTGGATGCTAAGTCTGATAAATGTCTATTTATTGGATACCCTAAGGAAACAAGAGGTTACCAATTCTATCATCCTGTTGAACAAAAGGTGTTTGTTTCAAGGCATGATGTGTTTCTAGAGAAAGAGTTTCTCTTGCAAGAAAACAGTGGGAGTGTCGTCGAGCTTGAGGAAGCTCGAGAGACTCAAATAGACATTGATGAGATACCTGGTGAAGCACAACAGTCGATAACTCATAATGATAAGCAATCGGCTGGACCTATTGAAACACCACATCTTCGTAGATCTGGTAGAACACGCAACATTCCTGAGAGATATGGATTTCTCGTAAGTGAATCGAACGACATGTTACTCATTGATGATGAGGAGCCTACCAGTTATGAAGAAGTGCGGACAAGTTCAGAAAGGGATAAGTGGCTTGATGCCATGAAGTCGGAAATGGATTCCATGTATGAAAACCAAGTTTGGAACTTGGTTGACCCACCTAAAGGCATCAAGCCTATAGGGTGCAAGTGGGTTTTCAAGAAGAAAACCGACATGGATGGTAATATGATTACCTATAAGGCTAGAATAGTGGTGAAAGGATATCATCAAAAACAAGGTGTTGATTATGAGGAAACCTATTCGCCTGTAGCTATGCTTAAATCCATTCGGATGCTCCTGGCCATAGCGGCTCATTATGATTATGAGATATGGCAGATGGATGTGAAAACAGCTTTCCTTAATGGAAACTCTCGAGGATGTGTATATGATACACTGAGGTTTCACATCTAGTTGATAAAACCAAGGTATGCAAATTGCGACGATCCATTTATGGATTGAAGCAAGCATCCAGGAGCTGGAATATCCGTTTTGATGAGACAATCAAAAAGTTTGATTTCTCACAAAATCCAGACGAACCTTGTGTGCACAAGAAGGTTAGTGGGAGTGCAGTCGTGTTCCTAGTATTGTATGTCGATGACATATTACTTATAGGAAACGATGTGTCAATCTTACAGTCAGTTAAGGTTTGGTTATCCAAGACATTCTCCATGAAAGACCTGGGAGAAGCAACCTACATCCTTGGGATTAAGATCTATAGAGATAGATCGAAACGGTTGCTTGGTCTTTCGCAGTCTACATATATAGACCGAGTGCTAAAGAGGTTTAGCATGTCGGAATCCAAGAAAGGTTATCTGCCCATCAGGCATGGGGTACACCTTTCGAAGTCTATGTGTCCGCGCACAGAAGACGAGAGGATTTGCATGAGTAAGATTCCCTATGCATCCGCAATATGATCTATCATGTATGCTATGTTATGCACAAGGCCCGATGTATCGTATGCTCTAAGTGTCACGAGTAGAATCCAGTCTGATCCAGGAATGGATCATTGGTTGGTTGTTAAGACAATCCTTAAGTACTTAAGAAGAACTAAGGATGTGTTCCTAATATATGGAGAAGGGGACATGGTGATACGCGGTATATGGATGCGACTTCGAGACGACAAGGATGATTCGGTCTCGATGCGGATCGTGTTCACCTTGAATGGGCGCGTGAGTTGGAAAAGTTCCAAACAAGACATCATAGTGGATTCTACCACTAAGGCGAGAATACATTGCGGCTTGAGCGACAAAGGCGGTTTGGATCAAGAAGTTCATTTATGAACTTGGTGTGATTCAACCATTGTTGAAGCAATACGGGTCTCTGCGACAACAATGGAACAATTGCAGAGAAAGAGCCAAGGTCTCATCAACGATCCAAACATGTGCCGCCGCTATCATCTTATCGGAGAGATCATCGGAAGGAAATACAAATCGAGAAAATCCCCCGAAAGGAACTTAGCGGATCCTTTGACTAAGGCATTACCTCAAAGTAAGTTTGAGGGTCATGTTAGAGCATATGGTATTGGATACCATAGCGATTGACATTAGGCCAAGTGGGAGTTTGTTAGTAATATGTGAGAGATGTGTAGGGGATCGAACGGCCGGCTAGAGGGGGGTGAATAGCCCTCTTATGATGGATGTCGGAATTCTCTCCTCTTTGTTTGCTCGTCTACACAATCGTTAAGCACAAGTATAAATAATAAAGACAAAGAAATAAACGAAAATACAAACGCTAACAAAGAAGATGTAACGTGGTTCACGGCTACGCCGCTAATCCACGGTCCGATTCATCCAAGGTGAATCACTCCTCCAAAGCCAATCACTATTGGTCTCTCCTTTGCACCAAGCTAGGTGGAGGTAACCTTTACAATCAAGATCACTCTTCTTACAATAAGAATGGAGTAAAAACAAGTAAGAAGAGTTTAGAGCTTGTGGGGCACTAGGAAGATCACTTAGAGCATAAGCATTAGCCTCTCAAAGGCTCACACCTTCTCTTTTTATAGAGAGGGTTGATTTCTTCCCGTTGGCTGCCACCAGTCGACTGCTGCCCTTAGCAGTCGACTGCCGTCACTACAACCACCTCCGAACACGTCGGATCCTGACCGTTGTAGTCCAACGGAACTCTTAGCGATCGGGATGGACCTCACCGATCATTGCTACCTCCGTAGTTGATCGCCGATCGGCTGCGGTTACTGTTCCGCGCCGCGGTGCCATCGATCATTCTATCCCATGGGCGATCGGATCAAGCCATCATTCGATCCCCATGCCGACGATCGATCAACTTGATTCAGCTGACTTAAACCAGTCGATCGACCCATCGACTCAGAGCAGTCGACTGCCATGACATGGCAGTCGACTGGTGTCGGGAAAACTCATCCGACACTTGGCCAAATGGCCAAGTTTCACCTAAGAGCTACCCCTTCCCGGGTTACAATCGCTCACTCTCATCCCTGAGTCCTCGCCGAAGTTCTCTTCGTTCGCGGCCCGCGTCCTCGGCGACATCAGCGCCGCGGCTCTGCAATGCTCCTTCGCGTCTCTTGCCTCAAAGTCTACTTCCTCCGGCTTCACTCCAAGCTCCTCGTCCGGCGGTCCCTCGGATGCTCCAAGCGCACGGCTTTCGCAAAGCTATCCTTCACCGACTCAAGGCACGAGTCATGAGATGTGAAACTCGCCATGGCTCCATGTGTGAATTACTAAGTCCTGCACGACTTCAACGCACATATCAAATCAACATTATAAACTAACTTAAACCCTTTTCCACACACATCAAAACCTTATCATGGCAAGAGATTGCCCTAACAAGATGTCCTAAGGCAATAGCCTTATGTTTGAACCATTTATATGATAAATGAAGATTCACTATTTGAGTATACATGTTTTCGTGTATTTGATTAGATCTTAAACTCATTTACTGAATGTCCATAATACGATTCACAGCATGAGAGAATTTGTGATTGGATCATAACTAGTGAGTATCTCTACATGTGTAATTGTGATGTATCAGAATTATCCCTAGTCGATGAATTGATGGATTAGGACACCATTGATTTTGTCGAGACTAGCACGAGGTATACTCCTTGGTGTAACCAAGCAGCTGATTCTCACTGGTTGGTGACATTGTGATGCCCGGAGTTAATCATGGATGCTAGTTATGGTAACTAGTTCATTGGAGTGACCATCCATAAGACTTCATATGGTTCTCTGCATATATAGATATGTCAATGAAGTTCTTACTGTAGCTTAAGTGCGATGTTCCTTTGACTTACGGTATTCAAGTCATCTTGATCATAAAGACTTATGCTTTGACATCTTAAGCAAGCATCTCTGAGGTGATGTGGACCCGGGATGATTGGGTATAAGTCGAAGTGATCGAAGGTGTTTGAATAGCCTATAAAGGATTCACCACTCCTTGCGAGGAGATGTATACCCATGGCCTCTCGTCGGATTGTTACTAAAGTCTTTGGCCAAAGCATTACATGTCTATAGTAAGGTACTCTTCGATACATGTGCAGTAACTAGAATCCGTAAGACGAGGAAATGATACTTGGGCTAAGTGTGACGTAGTCAGCCTAGTAGGGACTGACACTATAGACCATGTCCTGAACCAAGTGGGTATAAGATGAGTGAAGGGAATGGGGCATGATTCATTGTAGCTGCTGAAGGGTTTCAGAAATTATTCTGGATCAACCGTTGATCTTTTCGGTTAATTGGGGATCATGATGTACTACTAGGTGTCACTCATGATCGTTCTATAATTAATGGTTAATTATAGACGGCCAACATAAAATGAGAACCTATTTGGTCACACGCACAACGAGCGTAATCCGAAGGATTTAAAACGAGCTTGAGAATGAGATTCTCAGACCGAGAGAAACTAGGTTTGGTTGGACCAAACATGGAGCGAGCATGAAATCGTTTCAGTCGCAATGGAAGCATGGATGGGCCGTGTCTTATGAAGACATGATGGATGAACCAAATTGGTTTGGTTCTAATCCAATGGAGGAGAATAAACTAAAGGGTTTGGTTTGTTTTAAACGAATGAACCAAAGTTGGTTCGGTTCATTTTAACGTAAAATAAACCATCATGGTTTGGTTTATTTTAACTTAAATTAATGGAGCGGATTAACGGGCCTTTGGTTATGATCCGATAACCATTAAGAGAATTTGTTCTCTATAAAATTGGGCTTAAGGGTTTTGTTAAGCCCTAATCCAATTCCTAGCAACCCTAAGTTGCCGCCCCCTCCTCTCCTTGGTGTAGTCGGCGCCAACCCCACCTTGCCGCCGCCCACCACCACCCAGCTCCCTTGCCGACGTCCAGAAGGTGTTGTCCTTCCCTCTTGCCGGCGTCGAGCTGCTGCCGGAGGAGCTCCAGTGATCTCCTTTGGGTCCGGCGACAAGGTGAGCCTCAACCTTCCTTATTTGGCCGGCCCCTATTCCTCCACCAAAGCTGTCCAGTTTTCTGGACAGCTTGTTTCCTTCTTGTCGAGCATCGTTTGGGCGGCGTTTGGAGCTCGACGTGGTAGCCTTGCCGGGATTGATCTCCGGTAATCCTCATAGGTGGAGGACGAAGGATTCGTCAAACGGTTGACGAATACCTCTCCGGAGAAGCGAGTTTTTGATGACTCATTTTGGATCCGAATTTTGATTCGGATCGTGATCTTCTCTCGATCACATCATCTTCAACACGAGGCTAGTAACCCGTACGAAGAAGTGGCTCGCGACTTTGTGAAGTCATCCCGAAGATACTCGGCGTGGATACGGATAGAGACGATTCTAGCGAGAATCGTTCCAGTTGATGCCTTTCCCGCTCCACGTGATACGTCAAGTATACGTAGTATAAATTTCCTTTTATTGCAAAATTTGAATTTACGGTTATGTCTACACATGTTATAATATGCATGCATGTGATGTGTGTGTTGTAATAAATTAGATTTATTATTTTATTCCTTCCGCTGTGCACATATTTACGAAACATGTTCGAACACACACTCGCCGCAGTGTCGGAATCCCAACATTGTCAACCTTGTGTTAGATTCGGATTTGACCTTAGGCTCATCAAGTCACCTTTTCAAGATCGAGGCTTCCAGGTCGTAGCGAGGCACAGAGGCCTTCTTTGATTGAAACAACGACCACTTCCTTAGACAAAGCCATTTTCAAGAAAATTGAGACTTGACTCACCTAAGACCGCTTCCTGGTGTAACTAGTCTAGGATATGGCAAGGTAGCTTCAGCTAGTTCTTCTCGGTCAAGTGCACCGAACTAGATACGTCTTATCTAGCACGAATACACGAGACTCCGTTTTCCTAGCGTACTATCATTTCGCCGCGTCCTGGTACTATATTATCAAGTATTGATGAGTTATAGTCCTAACTAGCCTTTCTAAAAAGAAAATTCAAACTAAATAAAGAACCTAAGCATGCAATTTTCTAAGTTAAAATACAAACAAGTTTCGTACTAGCTCCCCCTAGACCGTTGAATCGGTTCGGTCTGTCTACATAGTGGATTTGGTCCTTGGGAACCCAGTACTGGTTCGATCCTAAGTTTGAAATCAAGGTGGTCTTAGGGACCCATGCTTGGACATGTTTTTTATGTCGACTTACAATCGACATATATGACTTGTTGGTCGAGTTTGAGCTAAACCCTAGTCCGACCTTGTTGTACACAACCCTTTGCGATCCAAGTAGGAGGTCAAGTCCTTTGGATCCCAAAGTAAACCTTTCCAACGTGTTCCTAAGATCTTCGACTTGACTCTTCAAGAGTGAGTTCTCAACTTCGAGTTTTTCAACCCGAGTTGAGTCCTCCTCTGGAACTCGACTAGTCGAAGAGGTTAGGGAGACCTCGTGTTTGAGGAGTTTAACTTCCTCAACCAGGGTCTCGACCTTGGACTCGGACTTAGCTAATTTTCTAGTTAAAAACTTAATTACATTATAAAGTGTACTAATGAAGGATCGACTTAGCTTGAGTGTATCTTTTGAACCGGATGTGTATCCGTGGTTTATCTTGAATAGTGCTTTGCAGTCCGACTTGTCTTCGGTTTCCGATTCATGTTCTGGTTCCGACTCCGTCTCCGATTCCACCGGTTTAGCCATGAGAACATGATCACTATCTTCTTCCTCGGATGCTTCTTCCCAAGTAGTGTTGAGTGCCTTTTTGTGTTTTGGTGCTTTGCTCTTGAGTTTTGGGCATTCGGACTTGATATGTCCAAACCTGTTGCATTCGTAGCATCTAATATTTGAACTTTTAGGCTTACCTTTGTTGGGTCGAGTGACGGTTCGTTTAATCCCTTGACTATCCTCCGAACTAGGTTGACTAGTTCAACCTCCATTTCTGAGTCGACCTCCGAATCGGACTCATCCTCTTCTTCCTTCAGGGGTGGCTTGCTTGCGGTTTTCTTCCTCGAACCTGAAAAAAGTGTTATACCCTTCTCGGGTTCTAAGTTAGACTTCTCATGAAGTTTAAAATCAGAAAATAATTCATCTAACCTAAGTTTCGAAAGATCCTTGGAGACCTTGTAGGCATCGACCATGGATGCCCACAAGGTAGTCCTCGGAAAGGAGTTAAGAACATACCTTATAAGGTCACAGTTTTCGACCTTTTGCCCGATCGCGTGTAGATTATTGACTATGTCTTGAACGTGGGTGTGAAGTTGAGTCGTCATTTCGTGTTTCTGCATTTTTAGATTATACAATTTATTAAACAAAAGATCGCGCTTACATACCTTGGCTTCATCGGTCCCTTCGTGTAGCTCTACTAGCTTTGTCCAAAGGTCCTTTGCGCTGATGAAGGGGCCGATGCGATTAAGTTCCTCCTTGGACAAGCCACATTGGAGGATTTAAGTTGCCTTGGTGTTGGCTGTTGGAGATTTGACGCCGCTAGAGGGGGGTGAATAGCGTGATACCGTACGATGATGGAATTCTTTCGCGTTCGATCGTCTACAATCTTGTTAGCACAGCGGAATAGTAATAACAAATAAATATAACAAGACACACAATCACAACACGATCATATAACGTGGTTCGGAACCGTAACGGTTCCTACTCCACGGATCGAGCTCTAACGAGCTCTAGCGACGCCAATGCAATCACTAATCAATAAACTCCTTCTCGACAACAAGTCGGAGGTGGAGAAACCTCGTACACAAGATTACAACAATAATCTAAAGAAATACAAGCAAATACAAAGGAAATGTAAAGAACACTTTACAAAACTAGGGTTTGAGCGCTTTGCTTGTTGGTTGCTTGGATGAGGTTGAAGGGCCCTGAAATGCACCTGCAAATCGCCTTCAAATCGCCTCAAGAAAGCTCCCCAAGAATTGATGCCGCAATCTCCACGAACAGCTTCCTTTTATCTCGCGTCGCCGATTCCGCTTTGCGATCATCGCCATAAATCACCGATTGCCAACATCAGAGCTGTGAGACAACGGCTCAATCCACGTTGGACAAATTCCAACGGGACTCTCACCGATCGGCCAACATTGGCGGCGCTTCCGTAACGCGTAGTCGGCTACGGGCGTTTCTCGCTCAGCGCTTCGGCCGTGATCGACCGGCCATCCTTGTCGATCATTGCCGACGTCGACCGATCGCTCCCATGAGCGATCGCCGTGCCTAAAGCTCTCAACCGAACTCGAGTCGACTCCCATCGAACCGCCATAATGCGGTCATTGCCAACCTCAAGAATGAGGTTTTAACCCAAGTATGGTGCCCCATACTTGCTAGACCACCTTAGCCTAGACCTAAGCCTTCTAGCCACCTCCATCACCTCATGCCTCTCGGATCCTCCAAGTCATCCATGACTTGTTCATCCATCGCGCTAGCTTCGGTGCTTCCATCGGCTATGTCATGCTAACGGTGTCTACACCGCCAAGGCACATTGGACTTACGCCGCCAAGACTCCGCTTGGACTTTACGCC
Source organism: Wurfbainia villosa (assembly GCA_025175895.1). NCBI lineage: Eukaryota > Viridiplantae > Streptophyta > Magnoliopsida > Zingiberales > Zingiberaceae > Wurfbainia > Wurfbainia villosa. The sequence continues at coordinate 111,425,445 of CM045996.1, forward strand.
AATATCAATCCCCTTGGACTTCTCAAATGCCAAGACTCAAGCTTGGACTTTCCCTTGCCAACCCATGTTGGACTTTCCATGCCAAGACCCATGCTTGGACTTTCCATTTGCCAAGACCCATGCTTGGACTTCCCATGCCAAGTACTCAAGACTTGGACTTTCCCAAATGCCAAGTGTCCCACTTGGACTTTCCATGCCAAGTACCCATGACTTGGACTTTCCCATAAACACATGGTCAACCCTAGTCAACCACCAAAGTCTCCCTCGAGTCAAACTCGAGTCTGGTCAATTATAACCTGGGTCGATTGTATAAACAATCTCCCCAACATATTAACCGACATTAATGTCAAACATCAATGTCAATCCTATGTCTAACATACTTTGTCAAACATACTTTGTCAAACATCAAAACATCACTCGAGTCAAACTCGAGTCACAGTGTCGTGACCTGGGCCGATTGCACCAACAATCTCCCCCTTTTTGATGTTTGACAAAAACCAAATAAAACCATGAGTTAGAACACTAACTCAAATCCCTTACCAATTATCCCAAATTGGTAAACACTCACCAAATGTTCTCCCCCAAACATTCAAGTGAAAAAGTAAATCAAATGTTCTCCCCCAAACATTCTCCCCCTTTTTGACTAACATCAAAAAGGTTTTCTCTCCAAGGAGGTCAATGTCTCATGTCCCAATGAGATCTTACAATCTCCCCCTTGATCAAAAATACCTAGGATGCCTACCATCTTCCTAGTGATAAGTCTCATATCACTCAAGAGAGGCACTCCTATCTCACTCTCCCAATTTCCAAATTGGGTATCAAACACCCATCAATTTTCAATTGATAACATTCTCCCAAAAAAACATCCATCATCCCAAGATGGATACCTCCCCCTAAAGGCTTGCTCCCCCTTGACCATTGCACCAACAATGTCCTTGGAAAGCCCCTAAGCCAATAGGAACTCTAAACCATCAAAATTAAGGTTCTAAGTTCAACATAGAACTTTTACTCACCCTAAATTTGATACTTTGACCTAACACAACTCCTAATCCATATCCAATGGATTTTCACCCTTCATAATGCTTCCCAAAGCATATCCTAGGGTTAGGAGTGGTTAGGAACCTTTACCATAGCTGAACACGGGCTAAACAAACCTT